>CM026418.1:10551642-10574041 GCA_014858505.1 Corymbia citriodora subsp. variegata
TTCAATTGCACGTAAAAGCTCACCTCCAATTACTTCTCCCTTTCGGATCTCCTCGTTGTCTTTAAAGACACGAATCCCAGCTCCATCTAGGGAGTGATAGAGACAATCGGTGAAATTGAGGCGAGTGTCTGGACCTCTAAAATTCAAGAACACCTCGAATTCAGAGCCCGTCGTCTCACCAACATTTGCAAGGAACGTCGTTGTGCTGTCTGACGAGTCCCTTTTTCTCTTCATTGTCAGGAGCTCCATCGGCCAATGTGAGGTAAATTCTTCTCTTACAACTTAATCAGTGAAACTTCACTAGGATTTATATAGAGAAGAGCCAAGACAGTATGGTGAGTCGCTCCCGCAGTTTAAGTCAACGTCAGTCGGGCATTTTATCTTAAGCTCCATCCATGGTTGGGGCATCCCTCCTAATTAATGGGTCACAGATTATGCATATCCGATAGATATGTCAAATGGGTGAATACAATCGAGTTTGAATTGATTCGAAAATGATTTAACCAAATAAATTTATTTAACCGATTTTAATATGCAATACAGATTTATGGACTCATTTTTTATTAGAACCATACCTAATTCATACATGATTTGATTCATTTTGCTAAAATATTTCTATATATAACTCAATATAAAAAAAAATTATACCCAAGCTGAGTTGAGAGTGTGAAGTGCGTGTGAGATTGAGTGAATGCAAGAGAATATGAAGAAAAAGTCATAAGGTTCAATTGGGTCTAAGTAAGTTGCAAACTCATTCGTGACCTATTTAATACCCATATCATGTTTAAACCCATTTATGACCCGTTTACTAGTATATAATTAATTCATATAATAACTTAACCCATCATATATGTGTTAAGAAATGGATTTATGATCTATCTTTTTTTGTTTGTCTTATTCCAACTCTCAACTGCTTTTAGACTTTTATATTGCTCTTCACAAAACGCAGGAGATGAAATTCACACCTGAAGCTAATTGTCCCCACCCCAATTATCCTGAGAAGATGGGTATTCAAACTCCTCATATTTACCTTCCCATGTGGGAAAGTCTAATATCCCATGTGATGTAGGTAGTGTACAAGTATAGTTATAGTTGTAGTTATACTCAGTAATTTATATACTTAAGCAAACAAAAGAAGCGTGAGAATTTTATTCTCAGTGAATTTTCTGAGTGAGTAGTCTTTTAAGAGATTAAGACTTGTGGATTTGCTTTGGGAGTGATCTAGCGCTATAAAACACTTGAGTGAAAGAGCTACTGTAAAGTCTGCATTTTCCGGATTCATTATGAGTTTCTTGGTAACTGTCTCTCACCCAAAATGGGTATTGATAATAGGATCAAACAACATAAAATCCCCGGAGTCCTTATCGTTCATCGCTAATTTCTTTGGTGATTTTTTTCCTTCTCGCATTAGACTTCAATTGGAAGATCCGCTAATCTTCCGCATTCTTTTTCCCAACACGCTCATTAAAGCCCTAGACAGCGGTAGACCAATCATTCCAAGCTTTCCCACTTTGTTCATGCCAAGGAAGAAGTCGACAGATTTGGACTTTCTTCAGGAAATATATGACGGGCCATTATTATTCATGACAAAATCGAACGGAAGAGGCGTTTCGTGGGGAGAAAGCTGAAAATATGCTTTTGAGGTCATCGTTCTTCTGGCGTGTCCCTTTCCCTTCCCCTGGGTGCGTGGGAACACGTCAACTCTCAAAGTTTCCAGAACGTTTGTACACAACAAACATCGACTTGGATTCTCCGTGGCCAAGAAGGTCTTGGCTCGGAAAAGACGGAGCAACAATGACTCCAAGTCACGGCGTATTAGCTACGCTTAGAAGAAACTATTCGTAAGCTCAATGTTGGAAATAATTACCAAAAAAGGTTATGAATTTATTATACGGTAATTAATTCATTTATAAATATTTTAATTTTACCAATTAATCCTAAACCTTTTGATATTTTGTCCGACTAGAATGATTTCTTAATTTTTTTTAAATTTCATTATTTCTTCTTTTTTTCTTTTCTATTTTTTTCCTTCGGATTCTGGCCATTAGGGTCACCAAGGCCCCGGTGACGGCTAGTGACCCTCATGCAGCCATGGGTGAGGGTGTTGCTGGCATCCCTGGCCAAAATCAAATGAAGGAAAAAAGATAAAAGAAACGAAAGAACCAAAAAAGGAAAAAAAAGAAAATACTGAAAATTTTTCAAAATTTGAAAAAGTTATCCACATCAATGCTCAACCTTCTAGTAGGATAGCAATGTCCATATCAATGACTTTGGCCAAGTTTTACCTGACGAACTATATTGACAAATCGTCAAAAAATTCAAAATTAAAACGGCAAAATTAGGAGATTTAGAGTTGAATTGGCCACTAGAAAATATGTTTAGAATTGAATTAGCTGCTTGTGTATGTATGACCATGTCAAATCTCGAAGCTTCGAGAACGTTTGTAGTATGTACGCAACAAACTGGGATTCTCTCTGGCTAATAGGTCTCGAATTAGAATTGACGGAACAACAATGACTCCAAGTCGATGGGGGCATTAACTACGTTTAGAGGGAGCCATCCTGTGGTTAAAATTGTTCAGCATGCTAGGAAAGGCATCAGTTGCTACCAAGAGAATTTTCCATGCCAGATTCATCGATTGTTGGGGTTGCGAAGCTAGTCATGATAGGATCATGTATGGACTTTTTATGCGGAACGTGATGGATACAAATAATCACACGATGCAAAATTGGTACGCAAGCTTGTGTTTATTTTTATGGGTCCATACTTTTTTTAAACGTTATTGGCATGATCTCTTCTATTTAAAACTATGGAATACTTACTATCCGCTGATGTATGCATGGAATTGCTCTAAAGAGGGTTTTTAAAAAAAAACTAACATCTTTATTATTATTCATGCGGGCCTTTTTGTGAGACCCGCATAGCTAATGTATTAGATGGTGTGGATCCTCGTAATCTATAGACCGCACAATAACTTCTAGAAGACATAAAATGTTGGTATGAATATGTGTTCCATTAATTTATTGACATGCCTAGTCACGTATTTTCTTTTTAATTATGCTGTTTCCTCTTTCGTTTCTCTCCTTTTCCTTTGGGAAAAAATTCATGCTTTGCTTTTCATTCTTGATGAATGTAAGTTGTATATTTTCACTTAATTTCTTAGAAAAAATTAAACATAATTAAATTTAATATGAACTTTTTGGTTACAAAAAATCTTTAGAAAAATTTCATTTGTAACTTCTTCTTTTTCCCCTTCAATATTAACTCTATATCAAAAGAAAAATTAATTTCTTTAAAAAATTACAATTAAGAGGAACCACGTAAATCCAATTTAGCAATTTAACGGTAAAATTCGAAAAAACCTAATAAAGGATAAATGCATCACAAGTTTACTAGTTTAGGGTTTTTTTGGGTTAAAAGATCAGTTGGGGAAATTTTGTCACAAGAATATCAATGCGGGATTTTTCGTGATATTAACACATTTTAAAAAATTCTGCAATTTGAAAATATTCTCAATTTATTTTCCTTTTTCCACATTACATCAAATATTAGAAGTAAAGCCTGAGTAAACTTATTGTTAACTAAAACTAACCCAATATTTTAATAATAAACCCTTCCACAAATTGATAGTTTTGTTTCAATTTTTCATCTTTTAGAAATCTCTAAATGAGTATTTCAATATTATATTAGAAACAGAAAAAATCTCATAAACTAATTGAAAAAATAAAAATGACTTAAGCTTAAGGATTTTAGAACTAAATTGGCTGCTTGTATCTGACCCGTCAAATCTCGAAGTTTCCAAAACGTTTGTAGTATGAACGCAACGAACTAAGATTCCCTCTGGCTAATAGATCTCGGCACGGAATTGACGGGACAAGTATGACTCCAAGTCGACGGAATTGACGGAACAACCACGACTCAAAGTCGACGGGCATTAACTACGCTCAGAGAGAGCTATCTCATGGGGTCAATATTGTGCAGCGTGATAGGAAAGGCATCAATTGCTACCAAGAGAAGTTTCCAAGGCAGATTCATGGATAGTTTGGGTTAGGAAGCTAATCATGATGCGATCCTGTACGGACTTAGTTTATGCGTAATGTAATGGACTCAAATGGTCACACGACGCAAAATTGATATGCAACCTTGTGTTTATTTTTTTGGGTCCATATGCATACATTTTTTAAATATGATTGGCTTCATCTCGTACATTTAAAACTATGGGATACTTATCATTTATCAACAAATGCACGAAATTGCTGCAAAGAGTGTTTTAAAAAAATATTGTACGATCTCTACATCATAAAGACCAAGCACGTCTTTATCATTATTCATGTAGGCCTTACAATGAGATCCGCGTAACTAATGTATTAGATGGTATGAATCCACGTAATCTATAGACCACACAATGACTTCAAGGAGACATAAAATGTTGGTATGAATATGTGTTTTATTAATTTACTGACAAGCCCAATTACGTATTTTTTAAATTATGCGATTTTCTCTTTCATTTCTATCCATTTCCTTTGGGAAAAAAATTCATACTTTGCTCTTCATACTTGATGAATGTAAGTGTATATTTTCAACTAATTTCTTAGAAGTAAATTAAATGTAATTAAATTTAATATGAACTTTTTGGTTATACAAAATCTTTAGAAAACTTTCATCCATAACTCCCTTTTATTCTTCATTATTGACTCTATATGAAAAGAAAAATTAATTTCTTTAAAAATTATAATGGAATTTTCTAAACCTGAACTTTTAGTAATTTATTTTAGGGTTAATGCTACACAAAATCTTGTGAGTTTCTGTTATATTTTACCGTAAATTGCCAAGTCAAACGATACATGATAGTTGACAGGTGTACCAATTTGGGATTTTACACTCTGTTTGTCATTAGTGTACTAGTTTGTGATTTTTCATATTAATCCAATTTAACAAAAAATAATTGAGGGTAAATTTATCACAATGTATCAATTTGGGGTTTTTTATGGTAAAAAAAATTAGTTTATGGTAAATTTATCATAAGGGTATCAATTTAAGGTTTTTGATGGCCAAAAAATTTGTTTAGGGTAAATTTGTGACACATATACTAACATGGAATTCTTCATAGTATTAACCCTTTTATTTTATTCTATTATCGTATGATGAAGAAATATATATATTTTGCTTGTTGGAATCAGTGAAAAACTATTCTAAAAAGGGTTAATACAAAAAAAAAGAGAAATTAGTATACCGGTGACAAATTTACCCTAAACTAATTTTTTAACTACCGAAAATTGGTACACTTGTAACAAATTTATCACAAACTAATATTTTCACAATCAAAAAACTTAAACTAATATATTTGTAACAAATTTATCATCAGTTTTTGTCAAATTGGATTAATACCACAAAATGGTACGTATGTGATAAACAAATAGTAAAATCATAAACAAATACACCATTAATTGCCACATATCAGCCAACTCAGCAAATTTAATGGAGACTAAAGAAGGTTAAATTTGTAACAAATTTAACCGATTTTAATATGCAATACATATCTATGGACTCATTTTTTATCATAACCATACCCAATTCATACATGATTCGATTCATTTTGCTAAAATATTTATATATTTAACTCAATATAAAAAAAACTTATACCCAAACTGAGTTGAGAGTATGAAGTAAGTGAGTGTGAGATTGAGTGAATGCAAGAGAAAATGAAGAAACGGTCATAAGGTTCAATTGGGTCTAAATAAGTTGTAAACTCATCCATGACCTATTTAATATCCATATCATGTTTAAACCCATTTATGACCCTTTTACTAGTATACAATTAATTCATATAATAACTCAACCAATCATATATGTGTTAATAAATGGATTTATGATCTATCTTTTTTTGTCTGTCCTATTCCAACTTTCAACTACTTTTAGACTTTTATATTGCCTCTTTACAGAACATGGAAGATGAAATTCACACTTGAAGCTAATTGTCCTCACCCCAATTTTCCTGAGAAGATGGGTATTCAAACTCCTCACATTTCCCTTCCCATGTGGGAAAGTCTAATATCTCAGGTGACATAGGTAGTGTACATGATTGCGACCCATCAATTAGAAGAGTGATCGGAACAATTTCCTTTGACAAGAGATGGAGAAATATGGCTTATTTTGTTAAGTATATGTTTTGAGTTTGAACCTATAAAGGAAATCGATTAACAAGGTTTTCCTGACAAGGAGTATAGTTTTGTAGTTATACTCAGTAATTTATATACTTAAGCAAACAAAAGAAGCGTGTGGGTTTTATTCTCAGTGAATTTTCTGAGTGAGTAGTCTTTTAAGAGATTGAGACTTGTGGATTTGCTTTGGGAGTGATCTAGTGCTATAAAAGTGAAAGAGCTACTGTAAAGTCTGCATTTTCCGGATTCATAATGAGTTTCTTGGTAACTGTCTCTCACCCAAAATGGGTATTGATAATAGGATCAAACAACATAAAATCCCCGGAGTTCTTATCGTTCATCGCTAATTTCTTCGGTGATTTTTTTCCTTCTCGCATTAGACTTCAATTGGGAGATCCGCTAATCTTCCGCATTCTTTTTCCCAACACGCTCATTAAAGCCCTAGACAGCGGTAGACCAATCATTCCAAGCTTTCCCACTTTGTTCATGCCAAGGAAGGAGTCGACAGATTTGGACTTTCTTCAGGAAATATATGACGGGCCATTATTATTCATGACAAAATCGAACGGAAGAGGCGTTTCGTGGGGAGAAAACTGAGAATATGCTTTTGAGGTCATCGTTCTTCTGGCGTGTTCCTTTCCCTTCCCCTGAGTGCACGTCAACTCTCAAAGTTTCCAGAACGTTTGTACACAACAAACATCGACTTGGATTCTCTGTGGCGAAGAAGGTCTTGGCTCGGAACAGACGGAACGACAATGACTCCAAGTCACGGCGTATTAGCTACGCTTAGAAGAAACTATTCGTAAACTCAATGTTGGAAATAATTACCAAAAACAAGTTATGAATTTATCATACGGTAGCCAATTCAATTATAAATCTTTTAATTTTACCGGTTAATCCTAAACCTTTTGATAATTTGTCCAACTAGAATGATTTCTTAATTTTTATTAAATTTTTTTTAATTATTTCTTCTTTTTTTCCTTTCATTTCTTTCCTTAGGATTTTTGGCCATTAGGGTCACCAAGGCCCCAGCAACAGCTAGTGACCCTTGTGCAGCCACGGGCGAGGGTGTTGCTGGCCTCCCTAGCCAAAATCAAATGAAGGAAAAAAGATAAAAGAAACGAAAGAACCAAAAAAGGAAAAAAAGAAAATACAGAAAAAAAATTTAAAATTTGAAAAAGTTATCCACATCAATGCTAGATGTGCTAGTAGGATAGCAATGTTCACATCAATGACTTTGGCCAATTTTTATTTGACAAACTATATTAACAAATCGTCAAAAAATTCAAAATTAAAACCGCAAAATTAGGAGATTTAGAGTTGAATTGGCCACTAGAAAATATGTTTAGAATCGAATTAGCTGCTTGTGTATGTATGACCATGTCAAATCTCGAAGGTCGAGAACGTTTGTAGTATGTACGCAACAAACTGGGATTCTCTCTGGCTAATAGGTCTCGAAGTAGAATTGACGGAACAACAATGACTCCAAATCGATGGGGGCGTTAACTACGTTTAGAGGGAGCCATCCTGGGGTTAAAATTGTTCAGCGTGCTAGGAAAGGCATCAGTTGCTACCAAGAGAATTTTCCATGTGATTCATCGGTTGTTGGGGTTGCGAAGCTAGTCATGTATGGACTTTTTATGCGGAACGTGATCCATACTTTTTTTAAACGTTATTGGCTTGATCTCTTCTATTTAAAACTATGGAATACTTACTGTACGCTGATGTATGCATGGAATCGCTCTAAAGAGGGTTTTAAAAAAAAACTAACATCTTTATTATTATTCATGCTGGCCTTATTGTGAGACCCGCATAGCTAATGTATTAGATGGTGTGGATCCTCGTAATCTATAGACCGCACAATAACTTCTAGAAGACATAAAATGTCGGTATGAATATGTGTTCCATTAATTTATTGACATGCCTAGTCACGTATTTTCTTTTTAATTATGCTGTTTCCTCTTTCGTTTCTCTCCTTTTCCTTTGGGAAAAAATTCATGCTTTGCTCTTCATTCTTGATGAATGTAAGTTGTATATTTTCACTTAATTTCTTAGAAAAAATTAAACATAATTAAATTTAATATGAACTTTTTGGTTACAAAAAATCTTTAGAAAATTTCATCTGTAACTTCCTTTTTTCCCCCTTCATTATTCACTCTATATTAAAAGAAAAATTAATTTCTTAAAAAAATTACAATTAAGAGGAACCACGTAAATCCAATTTAGCAATTTAACGGTAAAATTTAAAAAAACCTAATAAAGGATAAATGTATCACAAGTTCACTAGTTTAGGGTTTTTTGGGTTAAAACATCAGTTGGGGAAATTTTGTCACAAGAATACCAATGTGGGATTTTTTGTGATATTAACACATTTTAAAAAGCTTCTGCAATTTGAAAATATTCTCAATTTATTTTCCTTTTTCCACGTTACATCAAATATTAGAAGTAAAGCCTGAGTAAACTTATTGTTAACTAAAACTAACCCAATATTTTAATAGTAAACCCTTCCACAAATTGATAGTTTTGTTTCAATTTTTCATGTTTTAGAAATCCCTAAATGAGTATTTCAATATTATATTAGAAACAGAAAAAATCTCATAAACTAATTGAAAAAATAAAAATGACTTGAGCTTAAGGATTTTAGAACTAAATTGGCCGCTTGTATCTGACCGTCAAATCTCGAAGTTTCCAAAACGTTTGTAGTATGAACGCAACAAACGAAGATTCTCTCTGGCTAAGAGGTCTCGGCGCGGAATTGACGGAACAAGTATGACTCCAGGTCGACGGAATTGACGGAACAACCATGACTCAAAGTCGACGGTCATTAACTACGTTTAGAGAGAGCTATCTCATGGGGTCAAAATTGTGCAGCGTGATACGAAAGGCATCAATTGTTACCAAGAGAAGTTTCCAAGGCATATTTATGGGTAGTTGGGGTTAGGAAGCTAATCATGATGCGATCATGTACAGACTTAGTTTATGCGTAATGTAATGGACTCAAATGGTCACACGATGCAAAATTGATATGCGACCTTGTGTTTATTTTTTTGGGTCCATATGCATACATTTTTTAAACATGATTGACTTCATCTCGTACATTTAAAACTATGGGATACTTATCATTTATCAACAAATGCACGAAATTGCTGCAAAGAGTGTTTTTAAAAAATATTGTATGATCTATACACCATAAAGACCAAGCACATCTTTATCATTATTCATGTAGGCCTTACAGTGAGATCCGCGTAACTAATGTATTAGATGGTATGAATCCACGTAATCTATAGACCACACAATGACTTTAAGGAGACATAAAATGTTGGTATGAATATGTGTTTTATTAATTTACTGACAAGCCCAATTACGTATTTTTTAAATTATGCGATTTTCTCTTTCATTTCTTTCCTTTTCCTTTGCGAAAAAATTCATACTTTGCCCTTCATACTTGATGAATGTAAGTGTATATTTTCAACTAATTTCTTAGAAGTAAATTAATGTAATTAAATTTAATATGAACTTTTTGGTTATACAAAATCTTTAGAAAACTTTCATCCATAACTTCCTTTTTACTCTTCATTATTCACTCTACATGAAAAGAAAAATTAATTTCTTTAAAAATTACGATGGAATTTTCTAAACCCAAACTTTTAGTAATTTATTTTAGGGTTAATGCTACACAAAATCTTGTGAGTTTTTGTTAAATTTTACTGTAAATTGTCAAGTCAAATGATACATGATAGTTGATAGGTGTACCAATTTGGGATTTCACACTCCGTTTGTCATTAGTGTATTAGTTTGTGATTTTTCATATTAATCAAATTTAGCAAAAATTAACTGAGGGTAAATTTATCATGATGCATCAATTTGGGGTTTTTTATGGTAAAAAAAATAGTTTATGGTAAATTTATCACGAGGGTACCAGTTTAGGGTTTTTGATGGCCAAAACATTTGTTTAGAGTAAATCTATGACACGTGTACTAATATGAAATTCTTCATAGTATTAACCCTTTTATTTTATTCTATTATTGTATGATGAAGAAATATATATTTTTTGCTTGTTGGGATCAATGAAAAACTATTCTAAAAAGGGTTAATACAATAAAAAAGAGAAATTAGTATACTGGTGACAAATTTACCCTAAACTAATTTTTTAACTACCGAAAACCCCAAATTGGTACACTTGCAACAAATTTATCACAAACTAATATTTTCACAATCAAAAACCTTAAACTAATACAATCTATTAATTTCTGTCAAATTGGATTAATACCACAAAATGGTACACATGTGATAAACAAATGGTAAAACCATAAACAAAAACACCATTAATTGCCACATATCATCCAACTTAGCAAATTTAATGGAGGCTAAAGAAGGTTAAATTTGTCACAAATTTACCAATTCGGATGGTGGTCAAACATTAGTTTGGGTTAAATTTTTCACAAGCATACAAGTTTATGATTTTTCATGGTATTAATCCATTTTAAAACATTGCACAAGTTGAAAACATTCGTGATTTATTTTCCTTTTTCAACATTACATCAAATATTAGAAGTAAAGCCTGAGTAAACTTATTGTTAACTAAAACTAATGAGTAAACTTATTGTTAACTAAAACTAACCCAATATTTTAATAACCAACTCTTCCACAAATTGATAGTTTTGTTTCAATTTTTCATCTTTTAGTATTTTCTAAATGAGTATTGCAATATTGTATTAAAAATAGAAAAAATATCATAAACTAAATGAAAAATTAAAAAAAATGACCTAAACTTAAGGGTTTTAGAACTGCACTAGCTCCTTGTGTATGTATGACCACATCAAATCTCAAAGTTTCCAAAATGTTTGTAGTATGTACGCAACAAACTGGGATTCTCTCTAGCTAATAGGTCTCGGACCGAAATTGACGGAAGAACAGCGCTTCAAGTCGATGTCGATGGGGGCATTAACTACGTTTAAAAGCAACCATCCCGCATGGTCAACATTGTGCAGCGTGATAGGGAAGGAATCAGTTGCTACCAAGAGAATTTTCCAAGTCAGATTCATCGGTTGTTAGGATTGCAAAGCTAGTCATGATAGGATCAAGTATGGACTTAGTTTATGTGTAATGTGATTCATACTAATAATCATGCGATGCGAAATTAGTATGAGAGCTTATGTTTATTTTTATGGGTTGATACATTTTGATTGGCTTGATCTTGTATATTTAAAACTACGGACTATTTACCAACGTATGCATGGAATTGCTCCAAAGAGGTTATGAAAAAAATTGTATGGTCTGTACACCATAAAGACCAAGCTTGTCTTTATCATTATTCATATGAGCCTTACCGTGATACTCACATGGTTAATGTATCAGATGGTATGGATCCTTGTCATCTATATAGACCACACGATGGCTTCTTTTCTTTTTCTTTTTATCAGTCCTACCCTAGCGCTCATTTTCAAACTTTTGTTTTGCCTTCTTATAGGGCATGAAAGTCGAAACTTACACCAGAAGTTAAATTGTTCCTATCATAATCCTCTCAGAGAATGTGGAAATTGAATCTCCCACTTTTCCCTCCCATGTAGGAAAGGCAAGCCAAACCCTAGTAATTCCCACATAATGACTTCTACAAGACATAAAATGTTACTATGAATATGTGTTCCATTAATTTATTGACACACTGCCCCTTTCTCTTTCTTTCCTTTCCTTTTTCTTTGGGAAAAAAATTCGTACTTTGCTCTCCATTCTTGAGTAGTGTAAGTTGAATATTTTCAATTAATTTCTTAAAAAAAAAAGTTTGAATGTGATTTAATTTAATAGGAAAAGAATCCAGAAAAAGGCCCCAAGTCCTCTCATTTTCTCAAATAAAGACTCGAAATGAACATTCAAAGCCTAAAGTGGCCATGGTTATTTCAAACAAGGACCTGACCTCGCTGACCGACTAAATTTTCCAACTGATAAAGGACATTTTCATCCAAATTTTCTTTTCTTTTCTTTTTTTCTTCCTTTTTTTTTCTTGGTCCCTCTTCTTCCTCTGCGCAGGTAGCTAGCTAGCCATCGGCGCTGCCCACAAAGGGCTAGGTGAGGGTCACCCTTGCCAAATCCGATGAGACCACCCTTGCTAGCTATAGACAAGGGATGGCCTTGCTTGGGCGAGGGTTGGGAGCCTGTCCCTTGTGGCCATCCGCAAGGTTAGCCCTCGTCGGCCCCAAGTGAGGCCGAACCTCACCAAATCTGGCGAGGGTGGCCTTACTCATGGCCAGTGAGGGCTTGACAACCTTGCCGGCTGCTAATAATGGCCAGCAAGGGCCTACAAGTGCAGGCCAATTGCGAGTGAGGCCACCCTTGCTAGATTTAGTGAGATTAGGCCTTGCCTAGGGCTAGTGAGGACTCAAGAACCCTTGCTAGCCACAGGCGAGGGTCGATCTCACGGCCATCTATGAGTGGGGCCTCTCCCAAAGAGAGGATTGCCTCACTCAAGTGAGACTGTCCCACTCAAGTGAGATCGTCCCTCACTTGTAACCAGTGAGGGTGGCCCTTGTTAGATCAAGCAAAGGCGCCCTTGCCTAGCCCTCTGTGGGCAACGTCAGTGGCAATCGGCCAGTCACCAATGCCAAAGAAGAAGATGGGCTTGTAAAAAAAGGAAAATAAAAAAAAAGGGAAAATGATAAATAATGAAAATGCCCTTAATTGCCAAAAAGCCAAGCCATTTTTTGAAACAAATATAGCCACTTCAAGCACTAATTTGAAACAATATTCATTTCATGCCCTTATTTAAGAAAATAATGGGCACCTTAAGCATTTATTTGAAATAAAGTCCATTTCATACTCTTATTTAAGAAAATGTGGACACTTCTTACTCTTTTTTGAAATTTTCCCAATTTAATATGAACTTTTTGGTTATACAAAATATTTAGAAAACTTTCATCCATAACTTCCTTTTTTATCCTTCGTTGTTCACTCTCTATGAAAAGATAAATTAATTTCTTAAAAAAATTTTGATTGAATTCTCTAAACTTGAATTTTTAATAATTTATTTTATTTTGTTAGTGCATGACTAAAAAAGATTTATGCTTTTCTTTCCTAACAACAATATGTTGGAATCAACAAAAGGCTATTTTAAAAATTGTCAATACAACGAAAAACTCCAAATTAATACACTTATAATAAATTTACCCAAACTAATTTTTTAACCATCAAAAATCTTAAACTAATACACCTTTGATAAATCTACTCCAAATTAATATTTTGACCATAAAAAATCCAAAACTAATATATTTCTAACAAATTTATTCTTTATTAATTTCCGTTAAATTGAATTAATACAAAATGGAACACTTGTGATGAGTAGAGAGCAAAACCCTAAATTGATACATTTATCAACTACCACACATCATCCGAGTTAGTAATTTAATGGTAAAATTCAAAGTAGACCAAAGGGGGGTCAATTTGCCATAGGTTTACTAGTTTGGGATATTTTCGTAATTAAAAAATTAGTTTGAGGTAAGTTTATCACAAATATAACAATTTATGATTTTTCGTGATATTACCCCATTTTCAAAACTTGCACAAGTTGGAAACATTCAGATTTTTTTGTTTTTTTTAGATTACATCAAATATTAGATGTAAAGCCCAAGTAAACTTATTATTAAGTAAAAGTAACCCAATATTTTAATAATGAACCCTTCCACAAATTGATGGTTTTGTTTCAATTTTTCATCTTCTAGGAATTTCTCAATGAGTACTGCAATATTATATAAAAAACAGAAAAAATCTCATAAACTAATTGAAAAAATAAAAATGACGTAAGCTTAAGGGTTTTAGTCTTAAATTGGCGGCTTGTATATGTATGACCCCGTCAAGTCTAAAAGTTTCCAAAACGTTTGAAGTACGCAACAAATTGGGATTCTCTCTTGCTAACAGGTCTCGGTGCGGAATTGACGGAACAACCATAACTCCAAGTCGACGAGGCATTAACTTCGTTCAGAGGGAACTATCTCGTGGGTTCAAAATTGTGCAGCGTGAAAGGAAAGGCATTTGTTGCTATCAAGAGAAGTTTCCAAGCCAAATTCTTGGGTTGTTGAGGTTGGGAAGCTAGCCATGATACGATCACGTACAGACTTAATTTCTGCGTAATGTGATGGACAAAAAATAATTACACCATGCAAAATTGGTATGTGAGCTAGTATTTATTTTATGGGTCCATACATTTTTTAACACGATTGTCTTGATCTTGTATATTAAAACTATGGAATACTTACTATTTACAGACGTATGCATGAAATTGCTTCAAAGAGGGTTTTGAAAAATATTGCATGGTCTATGCATCATAAAGACCAAGCCTGTCTTTATTATTATTCATGTGGCCTTTACAATCCGTACGGTTAATGTATTAGATCGTGTGGATCCTCGTAATCTATAGACCACATAATGACTTCTAAAAGGCACAACATATTGGTATAAATATGTATTCCATTAATTTATTAACATGCCCAGTTATGTATTTTTTTAATCCGCCCTTTTCTCTTTCATTTCTTTACTTTTCCTTTGGGAAAAAAAATTCATACTTTGCTCTTCATTCTTGACGAATATAAGTTGTATATTTTCAATTAATTTCGTAGAAAAAAAACTTGAACATGATTAAATTTAATATGAACTTTTTGGTTATACAAAATATTTATAAACTTTCAACCATAACTTCCTTTTTTTCTCCATGGTTCACTATATGAAAACCAAAATTTAATTTCTTAAAAAATTTACGATTGAATTTTGTAAACCTGAACCTTTAGTAGTCTATATTATCCTGTTTGTGCATGACAGAAGAAAGATTTATGATTTCCTTTCCTTAACACCAATATGTTGGGATCAACAAAAAGCTACTTTAGTATCTTGCATAATTTAAAAACATTCTCGATTTATTTTCCTTCTACCGCATTACATCAAATATTAGAAGTAAAGCTCGAAGAAACTTAATATTAACTAAGACATTGTTAATTTCACGAAAAATATGATAATTTTGGAAAATGTTTTTCAAAAAGTCATTATCTAAAAAAATGACAATATTTCTCTGTGTTTGGTTGAAACCTGAAAATAAGT
This sequence comes from Corymbia citriodora subsp. variegata, assembly GCA_014858505.1. Taxonomy (NCBI): domain Eukaryota; kingdom Viridiplantae; phylum Streptophyta; class Magnoliopsida; order Myrtales; family Myrtaceae; genus Corymbia; species Corymbia citriodora. The sequence continues at coordinate 10,566,885 of CM026418.1, forward strand.
TAGAAAATATTTTTTGTTGCTCAATATAGAAAATCTCATTTGATTTTCCTTTGTGCACTCCTTTTAATAATGCTTTTTATATATTTTTGTAAAAAATCAAAATTTTAATTATTTTTTTTCTCTCTTTTTTTTTCTTTCCTTTTCTTTTTTCTTCTTCTTCGACCAATCCCCCACCACAACAACAGTTGGCAACTAGCCTCGGGCAAGCTCGAGCTCACTAGATTCCGACAAGCTAACTCAAGTTAGCCTTGGGCAAGGCTCCACCTTGCTAGATCTAACAAGCAAAGCCTCACCTGATCCAATGAGGTTGAGCTCGCCCAAGGTTGCTATAGCCTTGCTAACCTATGGCAACCTCAGGTGAGTCTTGAACTCACCTATGACTAGTTGCTGATCGTTGCCATGGTTGGCAACTGGTCAAGGAAGAAAAAGAAAAGAAAGAAAAGGAAAGAAAAAAATTGAAAAATAAGATTTTAAAAAACTCAAATTTAAAAAAAAAAAAAAGGAAAATGTGTTTGGTGAAAGAAACATGATGCAAATTATTTTTGGCTTTCCCCACTTTGAAAGTGTTTTTTTCATTGTTGGAAAATGTTTTCCTTAACTAGTTTATTTTTCATGAACTGAATATCAAAAAATCTAGAAATTTTTTTTAGAAGTAATTTTCTATGAAACGAATGAAGCCTTAAACATAATAATGGTTTTGATTTGTTTTTGTTGTCTTTAGGTGGTTTTACTCAGTAGCCTATCGTTGTATGAAGTTGGATTGGGCTTAGGTTTGTGGCAGTCGAGTTGGGCCAAGCACATGATTTGTATGAAGTATATAGTGTTTGGGCTTGTGAGGGAATTAGTCTGCCCTTTCTCTTGGTAGCTATAAAGTTAATTGTATTGCCATAGTGCTATACACATGGCTGTCTCTTTCACATCAGAAACACTACTATATTTATAGCAGAAAAAAGAAACTATCTACGTTATCCCGCTTACTCTAATATTAGTATAGACGATATATTATAATAAATTCATGATCGAATAGTCATTTGATCTTGCATTTGTTGTTCCTGTATAAATTATAATTTGATGTTTCTATTCACCATTCAATAAGAGTCTTACTAATTTATTTAAGGTTGGTTTTACTTTTTAGTCGAGTTGCCAAATTGCCAATTAATCAAGATATGTATATTGTCTGCAAGTTACAAAAAAATAAATCGATATATGACAGCTTCTTTATCTATGTTGAATTTTTAATAAGAGTCACAAGACTAACACAAATAATAGTTGTCCGTAAATGTGGATAGAGTTAAGATTTTCCTATATCAGATTAAAGTAACGAACAGATCCTAAGTGTGGAATTTTCTGACTTGCATAGTACACTTCATTGTCCCCCCTGACCTGAGACAATTACTTCGCTAACTACATTATTTCATGTAAAAGCGTCTAATATTTTGGAATTCAGCGTTAGCGTTAGGTGGAGATTAGCTGGATTCGAGAGGGAAGTCGCCGGTGAATTTGGCTCGCTAGTTATCGGATCTGATTGAAGCCATGGCTCGATGATCGGAAGTTCCAGAAGTGTCGACCAGTAGAACTGGAGCTATTGGGAAGAGCTTCAATTGAGATCACAGCTCTTCGAACTTCCCGGCTGTAAAACAGGGTGAATCAGAGGGCGCTCCCGCTCAGGCAAGTGATGGAGCGACTTCCAACGGCGATCAATGGCGGTCAAAGTATTTCGAGAACAATCTGTTTGTTTCTGTTCCTTTTTCTTTTACTTATTATCATTATTTTTTTTATTTTTGCAAAAAGATGCACATTTCGGCCATCCATAAAAACTCAGGTGTCAACAATAACTAGTGGCGAAAATATCAAGTCTCATCATGTCTTACATACAAGAATTAAAAGAAAGTTAAAAGTGTTGTTCCTTTTCAATCTCGGTACAAGGGCAAGAACATTATGTATTCACAGCCAATAAATAGAGGAGATGATGTGTGAACGTAGTTGATCAAAAAGCAGGGTACCCTTTGACGATATGGATAATGAAAGTGAATCGCTTAGCAAACCTTTCAAATTCTGGACTTGAATCGTGGGGCAGCATCTTGCATCCAAAAACATTCAAACGACATTTTTCCTTATTCACAATCGGCAAACTTTCCAACGAGGCGCAACGTAATAAATTCAACGTGCTCAGATTCTGTAAGCTGAAAAGATCTGGTAGCTCTTTTAAGGATGGGCAGTAATAAATATATAATTCTTCCAGTGATTCTGATTGTTTGAGACCTTGAATCTCAATTAGCTGCCGGCAGTCAATAACGGCCAAAGCCCGTAGCCTTCTTAAGCTTGGTATATGGGATAGTCTCTCAAGAAATCGACAGTGCCGTACCTCCAAAGAGCGAAGGTTCTCCAGATTTCCAAGCACATCCAGGGGAATTTCGGTTAAGCAGGACCTGCGTATTTCTAAACGGGACAGATATTTGAAGGTGTGAAGGTTTGACCATCGATCCGTGGACTCAAGATCAACGAACGTCAACCCCTTAATTTTGGGAGGAATCCCCACAAGAGATCGAAAGGCGGTGCCAAATTCGAGATACTCGAGTTCGGTAAATATATTTGTAAAGTCAGCAGGCAACGCGGTCATGTCTGAAAAGTCCAATGCCAACCGTGACAACCTAGTTAACCTCCCAATACACTGCAAATCTTGAGCTTGGCATGCGTTTAGTGGTGCTGATAAATACAACAAATTTAAGTTGGTCAGGTTTGACAGATCCGGAATCCTCTGTACCGCTGAATACATAATGTCCAAATGTGCCAAACTTGTAGGAAGCTCTGGCAAACTATGAAGCTCGAAACAATGTTGCAAAGCTAAATTTGTAAGTTGAGAAAGCCTACTAATACTTGGCGGCACTTCAGAAATTCGGCTTCCACCTAAACTTAGGTCTTTCAAAGATGATAGTGCCCCAATTCCCATCGGAATTTCTCCCTCCAAAAATTTGCAATATGAAGCATCTAATTCTTCAAGCTTCTCCAGCATCCCTATCGTCTTAGGAAGCTTTCTTAATTGACATCTTGCCATGTCTAGCTCCTTCAATCTCTTTAGCTCTCTGATTGAATCAGGCAGCTCTAAAATGTTCGTAGAAGATAGATTCAATTTGACTAGAGATTTCAGTTTCCCAATTGACTCTGGAAGTTTATTTATTGATGAATCACATAAAGACAACACTTGAAGACCAGCTATCTCTCCTATCGAATCCGGAAGTTCAAGGAATTCCACATTTTCCATCCTTAGTGTTGATAGATGCTTTAGATTACCCAATGAGTTTGACCATGATTGACGAACCATGTCCAGATCGAGCGGGGTTGAACCTCCTTTAAGCACCCTCAAACCAATACACCCCTCAACTTCCAAATGTTTTAAATGCTGCAGCATAGTAATGGATGGGTCAATTTCAACCAGCCTATCACAATCCTTCACAACGAGTCTCTCCAAAGTCAAGCATTTAGAGAAGTCAGGCGTCTTGATCAACCTTCTACAACTCACGAGATGCAAAACTTTTAACCTACATTTTCCCTGTAAAATTACTCATGCAAGAATGTGTAAGGACAGTCAGATTCACTATGCACAAAGAAAAAGAGTAAATGTAAATTGCTTGTATTACATGATAACGTACCATGATTTGAGTCCATCCACCCCAATCACTTGTAATGTCAGATTCTGAAATTTTGAAGACAACTAGATTGCTTGGAGAGAAGTTAGTAGCTTGAAACTCTGAAGGACAATTTTGCCAAGAGAGCCATCTTAACTCCAAGAGGAGATTTCGGAAGTCCCCAACAAAGTTTCCTCCAATCAATTCAAGCAACCTTAATTTTGCCAGCCTTGAAATGTCTTCACTTGTAATAATGCACCCTTGAGATTGTCCCCCTACTTTGAGTGCTACCATTTTTCTGGTTCCCTAGTAAAGGAAATTAGAGCTCAATTACACTATGCTTTGACGAACATAAGAAAAAGGCTCGGGAAATTCGACACAACATCTTTTCTTTCTCTTGGCAAAAGGCTAGGGAGGGGCAACAGCGTAGCTACTTCTCTGGGCGTAATAGTAAGGGTCTCGCACCCTCTGTGTAAAGGAAATTAGAGCTCAATTACACTAAGCTTTGGTGAACATAAGAAAAGGGCTCATGAACATAGTTTGACCTCTTTGCCACTAAACTACCGTCATGCTCTGTGGTAGTTTAACACAATAGCGATCTCCTCTATTTTCTACAAAAAGTGAAAAGTAGAACTTCACTCAATACGTACCTCTTTTCGTTGTATAATATACATGGCTCCAGCGGAACACCATATTCGACTACGTTGTCCTGGATCTTCAATACTCTCCTTGCGAACAAGTTCCCTCCCTAAATCTTTGAGTTGATCATGCATCCAAATATGGTCATTCTTAATTTTTATCAGAGACATCTTAACAAGAATTTTGATGGCTTCATTGGGAAAAAAATTCACAAGCTCTCCACATAGAAATTGCATCGCTTCTATGTTCACTAGCCATGTGACATGCAATGTCAAGGAAAATTTCTTTCTGCTCGTATTCCAACATGTCATAACTTACCTTCAATATGTCTTGAACTTCCTTGTGAGGCATTTTCTTCAACTTGGCTAATACATCATCCCATACTTCTTCACTCTCGTCGGAAAGTGAGGATCCGATGACCACAAGAGCTAGCGGAAGTCCACCAGTGATTTTCACAATTTCTCTTGTTATTTTATCATATTCGAGTGGAGGAGCATCTCTCTCAAATGCATATCTATTGAATAGTTGAATAGCATAAATTTCATGCATCTCCTCCATTTCATAGAAATGATACACTTTAGTCTTGTTAAATTTCAAAAAACTAATGTCTCTAGTTGTTACAATAATTCTACTTCCTGGACCAAACCAATCGCAATTTTCTACTAGCTTCACTAGTTGGTCATTTTTATCCAAATTATCAAGAACAATTAGAACTTTCTTGTAGCGGCATCTTCCCCTAATCATGTCGATCCCTGAGTCGGTATTATGAACCTTTATGGATTTAGACTTGAGGATCTCAGACAATAATTTATTCTGCAAATTTACAATTTTTCCCTGTTGTGAAAGTTCTTGAATGTTTGATAGGAAGCTGCAGCCATCAAACTGATGAGCAATTTGGTTGAAAACTACTTTAGCAAGAGTTGTCTTACCGACTCCGCCCATTCCGTGTATTACAACACACTGCACATCGTGAGAGTCTTTGCCTAACAAATACATCATGGTCCGCACATGATTATCAATTCCAACCAAATAATCCGGCACTATTTGAGCTCCTTTCACCAGTTTCCTCAAAAACTCATCGGTAATAAGTTTGATAAGTTCACCTTGGCTGCCATACAAGAAATTCAGTTTGAGTAACAACGTAAAGAACATCGAGTTCCAGGATTTCTAAATGTGAATCATCTTTCACATTAGTGATGGAAAGAGAAAATTTTATCGAGCGGCTGAAGCATATTAAGGCCAAGATATTTCTATTAAACACGCACATGTATCATATCTTTTTACAATGAGAAAGGAGCAAAATTACGCACACAGAAAGAGAGTAGAAGATTGCAAGCAAAACTACCAAAAAACGAAACAATCAAAAGTTCCTGAATTTAAACCTCCCAATCTTGAACACAGAATGACAACACATTCACGGCAAAATAAACACTGAGCAATACACTGTCATCATTGAATAATGCGAGCATCACGTTTAAGCTGTGAAAAAAAGGAGTTCCTGAAATTTAAACCACCTAAAATAAAAATTGCACTAGTCCTAACACTACTCTTTGCGTGCTTGGAATGGGATATAAATTTGTCTTGCATAAGAATGCATTTGTGTCGAGAAAAATTAAGAGTTGGAAAATTATTTTTCTCCTAAAAAAGTCATTAGTATTTATCACTAAGAAAGATTATCGATAAATAATATTTCCATTACTGACAATAATTTATATATAAATATTTCTTAAATGGTGAAAAGTATTTTTTATTGACTACTTTTCCAAAGCTATATATCTATTATTTTTAAGAAAATATGTTCTAAATTGTCATCAACTTTTCGTGGAGAAAACACACCATCTCAATTAATGCTCTTATCAAAATCAATTGAAAGCCTCCACGAACAGCTAGAAGTTCTTCGCTTAAATATGCAACCGGCCAAATCAATGTGCTTCCCATTTAATCTTAGTAAACATTAAAAAAAAAAAAACCAATCATCTCTCAGTTATTTGAAAAACAGTGCTAACCATAGGCCCTTTCACAATTTTTAATCACTTTGCACCTAATAGCTATACTTAATATCGACTGCAAGAAATCAGAAACCATTTTCGCTCTTTAAAAATCCTTTAAGTTATAAAAAGAAAAGAAAAGTCCCTTAATACTGAGTGTTATCATCCTCAATATCAATTTGCTGCGAAGAACCACAAATTCTTTCCGTTATTAGCAGCAGTATGAATCAATCTTTTGTTACAATACTGATAGCAGTTATCAAATTCCTTCAATCTTAGCAAATATAAGGATCGTATGCATCTCGCAAACATTCACTTATCTTAACTCAACTTTTAATATTTACACTCTAGGGTCATTGTATTTATATTTGAAGACCCAAAAAAGGACTGAAATATATAAAATTGGTGAAACATCACTCGACAATGTCTTACCCTCTATCTTTGCAGTGCCATCCTTTGATGGAAGCGACTTCTGTTAGAGCCTCCTTCCACCGTTGCACTTCATCATAGCCGAATCTGTCCTCATGCTTTTTCAAGGCATCAATGTATAATTGAGTTCTAAGCTTAACATCTTGGGGATCGACATCAAAGAAAATGGGAAGAATCACTTTGTCAGTTGATCTTCTCGAGCATTCCACCATGTGGGCAAGCTCACGAAGACACCATGTGCTAGATGCATAGTTTCGCGAGAAGATGGGCACATAAATTCTAGAGTTGTCGATTGCATGTAGAAGCTCACCTCCAATCTTTTCACCTTTTCGAATATCTTCGTCATCTAAAAAGACGCGAATCCCAACTCCATCCAGGGAGTGATAAAGAAGATCGGTGATATTGAGGCGAGTATCTGGCCCTCTAAAATTCAAAAACACCTCAAACTTAGCACCCAGCGACTCACTACCTCCAC
>CM026418.1:10574141-10597456 GCA_014858505.1 Corymbia citriodora subsp. variegata
AGAGAGAAGGCAAAGGTGCTTTTAGGATCAGTTGAGGGATTTGATCGGGTGGTGGTGAGCAAAAATTAAGTGTCCCCATATTATCATCTCATGCTTGTAGATAGCAAATAAGATTAACGTGAGAAAAGGCAGATCTACGTACACTAGTGAGAGGCGACATGAAAGGGAGGAAAGAATGCATTACGATATAAAATATGGGTACAAGTGAGGGTGAAGAAAAGTATGCTTCCTAATACACAACCTCTCCAAATTTGCACTATATTAGAAGAGGAAGAGAACAAGTTCTAAAAACAATCATATGGATGAAGAGAAGAGACGGAAATAAATAATTACGAGGAATTAAGAGAGATCAATGATTGGTCTGGGCAATCTGATCTACAACAAATTTGAAGAGATTCGGTGGAATTTGGAGGGACTTATGTATTAGCAAATAAACATTTAATTTTTTCTCGTGTAAATTTTTATTGCCTCTATTTTTTTAAATACATAAAAAATATTTATGTGATAATGCAATTCACCCCTTTCCTTTCCCTTGTTTGCATCCAAACAATAGTATAATTCTATCTCTTCAGATCATTTCTTGTCTCCCACCCCCCCGGGCCCCGGAATCTTCCCTAACACAGTGTTAAATGGATGTGGAGGGATTGAAGATGCACATAAAATCGAGTTTGACAATCCCTTTGTAGACCTTTCCCTCCATTGCTTTCCCTTTGCTCTATCCACATAAGATTGGCAATGTTCGGAATCCTCTCTCTTCCATCATAATCCCTCCTTCACAAAAATAGTATTAGGGCATTGCACTCGCAGATAATGCAGGCATCTCACATATTGATGATAAGCATCGTACAATGTAATTATGAATTGGGAAGTTCAATTGTATGGTTTATCAGATTAATTATCACAAGGAAACAACTTAATATCTTTTAGAGTGAAATTAAGATGGCTAAGCACTTCTCTTGTCTATGAAATCAATCTTTATTTGCTTGTGGCAGTGTGATGTCCTTCAAGACACTCCAGTTAGGCTCAAAGGGTTTGTTTAGGGTGTAGTCATTCTTGAGATTATCAATTTCGTGCCCTTTTAGTATCTAACTTGAAGGTATGTTATCTAAATGGCCATTCACTCTTGATTGTCATTTAAGATCCTAAAAGCATTGGTCCACCGAGTGATCATGCAAATGTTTTTGTAGGAGGTTCATTATATTCTTAATATAAATGTAATCCTATTTTAGAAATAGAAAATAACAATCAATGTATTAAGGGATGAAGTAGCAATTAAACATTCAAGAAAATGAGAGCATCTATCTAAGTGCAATAATGAAAAGACCAATACAATGTTGGGCAAAAAATATTGTACAATCTCATTGTAAGCCCCATGATATGATCCTCACAAGGCTAAATTCAATTCAAATTCCATGTTCTCCTAAAAGACTAAAGCTATATCAAAATAAGGGAAGATTTCAAACAAGGGCCTAAAATACCTTTAATTTCTTAAATAAATGCATGAAGTGAACTTTGTCTTAAATAAGGACCTAAAGTGCCTTCATTTTTTCAAAGAATGGTCCGAATTAGACTTTGTTTTAAATAAAAATCTGAAGTGGCCATATTAATCTCAAAGAAATATCTAACCTCATCGAGCGATCAAGGACATTTTCGTCCTTTATAATTTTTTATTTTCGTCCATTTTTTCCTTTCTTTTTCCTTTTTTTCTTATTTTTCCATAAAAAAAGACAAATTCAAAAAATATTAAAATTTGAAAAAACAATAAGACAAAAATTAAAAAGATCCAAGCTAGCCTTCCCACTCGTATATTTTTTTTGTTTCAGCCTTTTATATTTTTATTTTCTGAGTTTGTGGTTTTTTGGAAGAACAGAAAAATGAAAAATGAAAGAAAGTAAGAAAAGGTAAATTACGAAAATGACATTAACTAGCTGGTGAGATCATTTCATTTTTTGAGATTAACATGGTTACTTTGGATCATTATTTAAAATAAGGTTCACTTTAAGTCATCATTTGAGAAAATGAGGATATTTCATACTCCTATTTGAGATAAGGTTTACATCATGCCTTTATTTGAGAAATTGAGAACACTTTAAATCTTTATTTGGAATTTTCCCTCAAAGTAATTACTTAAACCCCTAGATAAAAGGTTATGCTAGTAGATAAAACGAAGCTAAATTGAGTAGTAAAATTTTTTGAGAGAGATGTCAAATTTATTAAATTATGTCTCGAGTTTGACCCTCTCAAGTAAGATCCAATAAGGTGAAATACATGCATTTCTTGTTTATGGGAATTAAAGGAAAAGGGGCACACAATATTTCTTTTGCTGTGGAATTGTCGTTAGATGAAAGTACAGGCCGTGGACTTAGCTTGATATATACGGAAATCTATACCCGTATTGAAGTAGGCGTCACCAGAATGTGAAAGTCCAAATTGGACTTGAAGTCTTTGATTCGGTGAAATTGCATGCGAGAAAACAGCGAGGAGAAAAGTCCAACTTCAATTTTGGTTTGACCAATCCCACTTTTATTTGGTTTTCCGTATCCACTATCCAGTACGAGCGTCCGTTATCTCTAACGATTTGTTGCACTTCTTCGGAAAGTGCACATACAAGTACAAAAATATATTATTTGTGGGTTGCTCCGCCATTGATAGGAAGAAATATTGAAGAGCTGAGTGCTTGACTTGGGTTAATTCATGGGCATTGTTCGTGAAATTACATCCAAGAATATTTAGTATTCAAGCCAATTATATCTTGTCAGTTTAAGATCTTTTTAATTTCTCTGCAAGATAAAGGTTTATTTTGCAAGAAACTATGAGGCTAAATATTGCATGAATTATTGAATATAATTGGGGTTTAGGATACACTGAGAGTATTTGAGTAACTCACTTACTCAAGTGTGGTTATAATCTACATTGTATCGCTTAATGTATAATGGAATTATATACTACTATGCTCGTGGACGTAGGTCACTATGACCAAATTATGTAAATTTGGGGTTCGATTTATGTTCTTTATTCCGTTCATTTTATCATTAAATCTCTCATTTTTCGCAATTAAAATGCCTCTAAAATTTTTGAACTATATACCAATTGTGACATCAAAATGCCTTAAATTCATCCCACCATGACAAATGTACGCTCTGTCAAAATTGCTTGAATTTGAGATTTCAGGCTATAGGAAAAGAATTTTTGGATATCAATGTTGCAATTGGTATAAATTAAGATTTTTCGTGTCGTTAGTCAACAGGAAAACGCTGAATTTAAATTTGAGCAACGACGCAACTTACATGCATCTTTTATCTCCCATGCGACGGCCTTGCTGGGATGCGAGGGTTGTACCCATCACGTCGCCATGTCAAGTGACGCAAGCAATGTCACACGACCCAAACGCCTCCACTAATGACACCACCGCAGTAGACCCATCAAATGGATGGGTCGGGTCGAAAATAGTCCAATCCATATTGACTTATTTAACTCATTTTAACTCATATTCATGTAATATAAATCTAGTGACCCATATTCGACTCAACCCATACCCGACCCGATCTGTATTATTAAGATTCATTATTATTATAGAAAAACCCAAACTCACTCCAAGCTTTATGCTAAATAAATAAAAGTTCAAATCAAATTAAAAAAAATTAAAAAATAGTAAATAAAATACAAAATGTAAAAAATCTATAAATTGAAATATTTTTAAAGAATTTCACCAATTAAATATATCTTTGTAAAAAACCTATAAATTAAGATGGGGTGGAGGCGAGCAGTGGAGTGTTGCAGTCATTGGTAGGTCACCACCACTTACCGAGCTTGAGAATAACTTAAAGAAGAAAAACACGTTTTATAATTGGGTTAAAAATGGGTCGAAAATTGGTCGAAAATGACTCATACGTTCTATTTGGGTCGAAAATGGGTCGAAAATAGGTCACGCATTTTGATCAATTTTTATCCATTAAAATAGACATGACTTACAAAATGGGTCCATGATCCATCTTGATGCTCCTACACTGCAGTACTGCGAATTGCCCATTTTGCCCTTCCCCTTCTCCTCCCGAGAAAACCTCGATCCGATTTCACCAACGTTCCCTTTCTTTGTTTTTATTTATGTATTTTAGTTTTTTTTTTTTTTACACATGGGTTGATTTTTTGAACGTTCATGTCGTCCCCAGACAAGCATCGTGCAGGCGGATAATCCGTTGAGCACGACAAAACATTGATCATAAAAGATTTTCTTTATTTCACGAAAAAATTCACATTTTTAAAATATTTTTTTTCGTAAGCTGTTTTTTAAGAAAATGACAATATTTTCCAATATCAAACTGGAACTTATTAATAAACCAAAAAATAATTTTCTCTATATATGAAAAATCTGATTTGATTTTCCTAAGGAAAGTTATGAAAATTTTGGGATGTTTTAAGTATTTTTTTCTTTTTCCTTCTTTCTCATGGTGACCAGCCAATGGTGAGGTTCAAGCTTGCCAAATTCTGGCGGGCTGAGCCGACCCAGATCCAACGAGCACTTGCCTGAGGCCACCTGCAAAAAAGAAATAATATTAACACATTAAAGTATAGTGCAAAGGAAATATATTAATTTAGATTTTTTTTAATTTGACAATAATTTTTTTTTTTGGTCGAAAATACGCATACTTCATTAATTAGTGGAAAGATGGATTACATCCGCGCATAAAACATCTAATAAACTCGGAGGGGGGCTTTGGACCCAGTTGTCTGGTAGGATTTTGTTTCGTTGGGCTTTTGCAATCTAATCAGCTACTCAATTAGCATCTCTTTTATAGTGGAATATGCTGATGGGCCCAATTTGGTGCAAAAGGTGATGGGCTTCACTAATGATTCCTCGTGCGGCCCAGCTCATTTGACTTGTAGGAGAGTTCGACCCATTGAGCTGCTTTACAAAGGAGTCTTCCTAGTTTGCTCGATCTGCAGGGGCGCTTATCACTTGAACCGGTTCAAGTTGATATGATTAAATTTCCCAGCCACACTTTTTCCACTCTGCTTCATCTTCTTTTGCTATTGTCTTTAGGGTTTCAAGCAAGGCCAGTGCTTCAGCTTGGATCGGCACCTACATCCGGACTGTCTGAGTAAATCCGGCGAGCAGGGTGCCGGCGTGGTCTCGGCATACTTTGGCGACAATTGCTTCGCCTGTCTCGCTGAGGTAAGCTCCATCAACGTTCCATTTAATTACTCCGCGTGCTGGGGGTTTTCAGTTTTCCGATCTATGGGTTCTCTGATCTATGCTTCTGCTGCTTCGGGTTATGCATGTTTTAATGCTGTTGTGTGTGGCCATCGCCGAGTGGACTATGTACGTTGGATTTGGCTTTTGTTCGTGGAAGATGTAGCCGTTTCTGCCATTCCAAATCAGCCATAAAAGCTGGGTAAGAAGCTCGGTTGAGACGGTAGTGACGCTAAAATTGTCGATCCATTCTTCAATTCTTGTGATGAGCTGCTGATTTATTTGTATCCGTATGGCAGGGTATTCCCACACTGATTTTGTCCAAGGGCAAAGAAGGAAGAGATGGTCAATTGTTTCGGGTTGTCCATGGCATAGTTCACACAAGTCTTCAGGTATAATCTTCCTTCGGCTGAGATTAACTCTTGTGGGGAGTGCATTATGACAAAGTTGCCATAGGAAGTGTTTAAATTTTGGCTATGTTTGGGTCTGCCATATATGTCACTAGAGTGTATGAGGTGTTTGGAAAGAAGAGGAGGCTGCTCCCTGTTTGATGTGTGTTTTGGTTGCTAGCTGACTATGGTATGAGCTTTTTACTGTAAATGTACCTTGTTTAGTTGGTATCCAGATCATGTGGTCCTCTAGCCTTGTTCAACTTAGGGGGATTGAGAGGATTTCCGTTGCTGTCTCCGGGTCAAAAAGTCCCATATCATTTGTTCTTTCCACTGTGTTTGTTCGTCATCAATCAAGTCAGAAACCCTTGCCGGCTCCTCTCTATTTGCTAGGCCAGCTATGATTCCTCTAGGTAACCACTGGTCTTTTCGGATTGTTACTTTCTCCCCATTACCAATGACCCACCTAAGAGAAGGGAGAATAGTGTTTCTCCCTTTTATCACGCTCTGCCATCCCCATGAGGGTTACTGCCTTTGATGGCTTTAAGTATATGTCCATGTGGATAGTAAAGTCTTCTAAGAACCTAACACCATAAAAACCCAGCCCCTCTTTTGCTTTTCTTTCCTTTAGTGTCTCCCAACTCCTCCAATGGACTCCTCTATGTTGTTCATTTGTTTTCCACCAAAAATCAGCAATTTTCCTTTCAATGGCTGGACAGATGGATAGTGGAATTTTGAAAAATGACATGGCATATTGTGGTATTGCTTGTATCACCGCTTTGATCAATACTTATTTGCCTGCCTTAGTTATAAGCTTCTCTTTCTAGCCCTCTAGCTTAGTGTTTATGCGAGCTAGGTTCCATGCAAACATCTCCTTCTTTGACTTACCCCAATTCGAGGGAATGCCCAAGTATCTCCCTATTTTCTCGATCTCTGAAACTCTCATCTTAGCCACCATGCTTTGCTTCAGGGTCAACGGACAATTTTTGCTGAAAAAAATTCCTGACTTGTTAAGATTTATCGCCTGTCCAGATGCAAAACAGTACTGATTTAGAATAGCAGCAACATTTTGACATTCAGAAATTTTTCCAGCCATAAAGAGGATTAGATCATCCACAAACATTAGGTGAGATAGAGAATGATATGCCTTGTTTAGCTGAATTCCTGTAATACTGCCATCCTCGACCGCTTTATGCAACATATGTAATAGGACATTGGCAACTAAGATGAAGAGGTAGGGAGATAATGGGTTGCCTTGGCGAATGCCTCTAGATGGTTGAAAGAATGGTAACAACTGACTATTAATTTTTACAATATAGGAGACAGTAGTTACACACTGCATTACCAATGAAACCCATGTATTACTGAATCCCATTTTCAGCATACTAGCCTCTAAGAAATCCCATTTCACGCAGTCATAGGCCTTCCTCATGTCAAGTTCGAGGATTGCTGCAAACTTCTGCTTTCTTTTTCTTGTTCGCAGTTGATGAAGTACTTCTTGCACAATCAAAATATTATCCTGTGTTAATCTCCCTTGAACAAAAGCACTCTATTCCATGGTAATCAACTTGGGCAATAATGGTTTCAGTCTATTTGCCATCACTTTCAAAATAATTTTGTAAGCAAAGTTACACAAGCTGATTGGGCGGAATTAATCTAACTTTTCTGGGCTCTGGACCTTCGGGACTAGGGTTATGACAGTTTGTTCAGTTCTGGGTTTAGTCGACTAGCCCTCCAAAATCTGGTAATTTCTTTATAGAGTTCAGGATTGATGTCCATCTAATGATGCTGGAAAAATTGCCCATTCAGTCCGTCGGGGCCAAGGGCTTTTAGAGCTCCTAATTGGAAAACAACTTTTTTTATTTCCTCAAGAGTGACTTCACCTATTAGCGACTGGTTCATCTCCTCTGTCACTATGCTTGGAAGCTGATCCAGCATGGGCTAAAAATTTCGGTCCCCCACTGAAGTGTAGAGTTCTTTGAAGAAATCTATAGACATTTGTCTAATCTAGTTCAGGTCCCTTGTCCACTTGTCATTGAAGTTTTTCAACATAGAAATTATATTCCTTTGTCTTTGTTGCACCGTAGTTGAGTGGAAAAATTTAGTATTCCTATCCCCCCACTTTAGCCATTGTATACGGGATCGCATTTCCCAATAAATTTCCTCTTGGTGCCATAATCTTTCAATTTCACTTTTTAGCCACTCTGCTCGTTCCTTTTCGTAGTGCATTGCTGGACAGTTTGTGAGTTGCTGCAATTCTCCCTTGAAATATTGTATTTGATTTCGTGCATTGGAGAATTTTTTCTTACTCCACGAGTGTAGCTTTTGTGTGATCTGTTTGAGTCTGTAACTCAGGCCATCCAGATTGCAGGTTTGCTCTGACAATAATTGAAAAGGTGTTTATAGGGTAATAAAGATAAGGAGCGTAAAAGGTGGAAGCACAAGGTGGATGGGAACGCGGAATGGAGACTTAATTAGTATTGGAATTTGGGGACGTGAGAGTTTCCAACCCCGTGGCTCGTACGTGCAATGCATTCTCTCTTACCCAACATTAGAGAGAGAGAAATTGGAAAACGATAGATGATCACAAAAACGAAAATTGGGTAATTCTTTTTTTTTTTTCCCTCTCTAGTGCGACATAGTTATTGAATCTAATAATATTTCTTTTCTTGTTCTTTCTTCCTTCCTTTTATTTAAGTACCGTATATATGAATGTTAAATATATGTTTTAAACTTTGATCTCTAATAGAGCACGCCGGCCAAATAGTTTACCTCCATATCAAGCAATCGCAAAATTCCCAACAATGCAAAAAATGGGTAATTAGTTGTAGAGAGCCGTTAAATAGCCATTGAATTTAAGTGATAATATTAATATTAAAAGACTTATCTTGTTGAGTGTAACCCATTGTGGATATTATTATTATTTTTTTATGCTGGAGGAACCGCACTAGCCGACAGCGGTGCGTAAACCCCCAGGTGACACGTAAGTAGGAGGATCCACCACCCCTGACGTCACACTTAAGACACCTAGCGCCTCCCTTGGGTTTTGAATCCCTCACCTCTTCTTGAGGATCAGTGGAGATCTTATCCAGCGGAGCCACTGCAGCCAGTGGTAAACCCATTGTGGATATTGATAACTGGAAATTTGAACAACTGGAAAAGTATGGATCTCCTTCACAACAATTATGTTTATGACTTACAATTTATCCATAATAAAAATAAGCCGTCTAGAACAAGATACTATCTAGTCCAAGCCCATAAATAATTTAAATTAAATCCTAGTTTTTAGTAGATAATTTACTCAATTAGATAATTACTATCCTCACATTGCAATCTATCTAGAAGTCTATAGTAATATATATTAGATTGAGTTTGAATAAAATAAAGAGAAAACTTGTGACGAGAGTACAATTGAGACCTCAAATTTATAAAAATTGCAATCTAGTACTAGAATTTTATCTAAATGATTTCAATCCCGTTCAATTTGGATAGCATGGCTTCTCTAGAGTTATTTGTTTGTCCTACACGGCAGGCAAATAGCCTGATCGATGAGCTCTGCCTATACAAATCCAAAACGGCGAGGTTTTTCACAGCGCGAAGTGGACGCTAATCGCTCGTCTAAGCCCTAAATTGATTAGAACAAAACTGACCAAACCAGAGATCTCTTCATCCAGTTGCCGTCTTCGTCCGGGATGGGTTTGCCCCAATTTTTTTCTTCTTTGTCCAACTCTACTTGGTCTGAGGTGACAGTTGAGAGAATATCTAGGAAAAGAACTCACAAGACTGACGGCATTACCAGCGACGAACAGGCAATCAAGGAACTAAACATGCTGGTGCATGTGTGTGTTACTGCACAAGAGTCACAAGGTGGTTGACACTTTGTCCAGAAACAAACATCGCTCATAGTCACAGCACGAGAGTGACAAGGTGGTTGACAGGTTCTATCAGAATGCAGTAAAAGATGATCTATCAGAATGCAGTAAAAGATGTTTCAAGATTTTTTGAGAGATGAATTAAGGAGGAAATGGCAACTGAGAGTAAGTCTTTGTTGCATACTGATTAACACTTGTATACCACACATCAAAGGAAACAAAGGAAACAAAGTTCAAAAGCAAGTAACCACCCTCTATGATGACAAGAACTCACTAGGTAAAGTCAAAATGGTTTGAAAAAAGGATTATAGAAGTAAGATGTAGAAACTACCGAGGATCAACACGTGGTTTCTTATTGGCCTTTCTCTTGTTCTTGCCTCGCTTTTTACCAGAATCCATAGCAGCAGTAGGCTACTGTTCGCTGCTCAAAGGAACAAAAGAGATCAAGGAACTCCTGCGGGGGGTGCTAAAGCTGCTGCTCCTGCTATTTGGGACAAATGATGTGGTGTAGGTACCTCTAAGCATGCCTCAGGAATAGCATGACTGAGAATACAATTAGCTGCCCTGGACTCTAAAGCTTCTTTATGCTTGTTATGTGAGATTTCAGAGTTGCCTTCCCCATCCGCTCCAACAGGACATGAGTACTTGGTCTCTCGGTATCCAGCACAAAGTTTCAACTTACACTTAATCGTCTTCAAAGTCTCCATTTTCCACTTGCTATCATCTGCATTACATCCTTAATTAGTTTTAGGCTGAAATATCCTTTATTAGTCGAATGATAGAATCGTGCATAACTTCCAGATACAGTAAAAAAAAAAAAATGACATACCGTATAGGGATTGAATGGCAGCATAGGCTGCCCATTGTTCAGCCTCCTTTTTTCTTTCACCATTGTTGCCTGAGTAAGTTACACCATTAAATACCAATGAAGATATAAAAACTGGAACCACCCTTTGTGACTGAATAGTTTTGTATATGGGCATATTCAAGTTCACCTTCGCTGCAAACTCATTTAGAATGGAGTTGCAAAATTTTAGATCCTGTGAAGTAATGAATTAACCAGTGAATTAGTTAATAAAACAGGAGGATTAATCAAGAATCAAAATATAGCATTGAGAGTGTGAAGCAAATATCTTGTTTTCCATTTGCTATTGGTTGAAACAAAATGCAAAATATTAAAGACGAATCCCTAGAGTCTTATTTTCTATGTTAGCACCCATGTTGCACATCCATACCTCCTATCTTCATCTTCCTCAAACGATTTAGCAGTTCCATATAGTCGGGAAAAACTATCAGCCGTTCAATGGACACAATACCAGGAAAATTCATTTAAAGATTATATCAAACACTAGGAACACGTGGAGAAATCGATAAGGTCAAGTGGACCACAGGACGAGAACATCTAAATAATGAGAACCAGATGTTGACATCCCTTGGACAAGGGCATAAAACTAGATGAATTATATCAACATCCATAGTAAGGCACGTTATTGCACTTGATCAGCTTTTGTAAGATAAAATAAATGAGCAGAAACAGCAGACATATCGACATGATGTGAATTCATAGTCTGAAGGTCTCAAATAAATTAGTCGGTTAAGTTCAAAGATTCTTCAAGTTATACACTCGAATGATAAGAACACGGCAGCAATTCAAAGATAATTATTTCCAGTATTTCAGCTATATAACATATGCTAACTGACAATTCAAGTGACTCGATCGCGATGTAATCAAGCACAGTAGCAATAGATGAAGAATTATCAAACCTCATGGGTGAGAAAACAGCCTTCGTCGTTCGTTTTTTGTGAAAAATGATCAAATGCAATTCGAGCAATGTATTGTTCAGACTGCTTCTTTTGGGTGAATGTCTTGGGAGATGTAAAGCTTGTCCCATCTACGAATACCTTCGCCGAACATGATTACTTTTTCGATTACTCATTACTTAGGAGAGTCTTGAAAGGAACTAATGAGTGCTAATTATTCTAAAGCCGAATTGGAACCTCTACCTAGGATAGCAAGCTGCCGACATTATTTCTCGCTTCCTCGAAGGGTTTCGAGCGTCCGCATTACCTATTTAAGATAGGATTAGTCTTTAAAATCAAGATTATGGGTTCATGACCCAAGGCTTATAAAAAAACTTTGATTAATCTTGGTCCAACACATATCGGGTCAACCTCACGAGGGATTATGCCTCGGCACTCATAATACGGCCATGTATATTGTTTGCCTGACATCACATTGGGTTACTTTCTTTACTTACTAGCTTTTCAATTTTATTCCTGATATGCACTTTTACCTCTTTACTTGGCTTACATTGTTTGTGTTCCTTTTAGTTTAGTTCAATGGTTAGGCTAAAACGTAGGACCGTAATGAACACACAAAAGCACGGCATGATGACTTAGTGGACAAAACCTCGAGGACTCATATTTTGATAAATGACAATGTGGACATTTAGAAAAGAACTCAACTCAAGTGCCGAAAGGACATTAGTCTAAACAACTAGTGCAATCAAGTCATTGTATCTAGAATCTAGTTGTAGGAAATGAGATATTCTCCCGTGCCTCATTTGGTTCTAGCCACCCAATAGGTTAATGGTGACTCTTTATCACATTGAACTTTCAAAAGATTAGTCCAACTAAAATAAAAATCCCAATGTCACATGAGGTAGGGATTTGGAAGAACCCATGCTGATTGAGGATAATTGGTCCACCTTTGGTATTACCTCTAAACTAGTTTTCCATCCCAGAGGGTCCCAACACCCCCACAAGCATGGAAATTATTAATATGCTTTTCAATGTGTAAACGTCACTCTTTCTATGTCTAACCAGCTCGTGATATATGCCTAAAAATATAAACTTACTATGCATAGTTTGAGATAACAAATATCCTTAGAACAGTAGTCAATTCAATTATTTTCAAACCGATTTCTTCATCAATAACAAATGACTACTTTTTCTCCATTTGGAAAGTATGGTTCTTAGGGGACCTTTGTAAGTTATGCAACTCCCTTATTTTCTGCAGATAAAAATGGAAATGTAAAAAAAAAAAAAAAATAGTACCATTTTTATCAACGGCAAAAGCCATAATTTTTTTTCCCAAAATAAGGTGAGTTTTTCCTCAAACAATCATATACCCAAATTCGTTGTCGTTTCCATGGATTCTTCAACAAATTGTTGTTGTTGACTTAGCTTCAAAGCAGTAACAATGTTATAATATATCTTAAGTTTGACCCCGTAAAGGAAAACTCAACCCAAATATAATATGCAAAATAATATGAAAATTGTATCCGTGTTGAAGTCACGAGCAAAACAAAGACTTTCTCCAAGTTGAAGGGCTCGTTTGGTTCGGCTTTTGGTAAATGCCCTTAGGAAAATGCAAATATCCTTAGACTAAATGGGGTTTTCGAAATGCAAATACTGTTTAGTAAAATGAAATTTTTCATTGCAGTGCAAAGCAATTTTGGCCAAAATACCATTTGGTAAATATTAGACTTTGTAAAGCATTTTTACTAATTTTTTTATTAAAAAAATTTGTAAATTTTTTTATTAAAAAAATTTTATCTATTTCCGGCGGCCATTTCGACTAGATCTGGCCGCCAGCCACCCTCTGGCGACTAGATCTGGTCGCTGGTCAATCTCCGGCAGCTAGATCTGGCGCTGGATAGCCTTGCCTGAGGTCGAGCGACCTCAAGCGATGGTCAGATCTGGCCGTCGCCTGGGTCACCCGGGTTTGCGCGGCCTCAGCGGACTTGGGTCGCACGAACCTAGGCGATGGTGGCGTCGCTTGGGCTTGCGAACTCAAGTGACGGCGCCTCCATCACCTGCGTTGCCTGGGGTCGCGAACCCAGGTGACGGCGCCTCTGTCGCGCAACCCAGGCGACGGCGCCTAGGTTCGCGACCCTGCCTCCGTCACTTGGGCGCGCGACCCAGGCGACGACACCTTCGTTGCGCAACCCAAGCGACGACACCTGGGTTCGCAATGCCGCCTCCATTGCCCGAGCGTGTGACCCAGGCGAACACCACTAGGGCCGCACGAACCCAAGGACGGCGATGGCGCCTAGGTCGCGTGACCTTGGGTGTTGTCGCACGACCCCAAGCGGCGGTTGGTGGTGTCCGGTGACCCCTCAGTAGTGTTCGTTGCCGTTGGGACCCTTAGCCGGCGATCTTCGGCCTCGTCAGCTCATCGGAGAAGAAGATGAACAGTAACCAGGTGAACAGTGCCATTTGCATTTGGAAGATGCAACTTCTCAAAGTGACTCAAGACCTCCCTTGGATTAAAGACCTTTAGAGCCATTTGGAAATGCAATTGTATTTGGCCAAAGTCCTCCAAAAAATTAACCAAACATGTTTGCATTATTTTGGTTTAGCTTTGCCCCTTGGCAAAGCTAAACCAAACAAGGCCGAAGTCAGCCACTGATGGCTTTATTTTGGAGATTTATTTATTTCTTGATCACGAAGGGCCGTTGAAGTGCTGATTTTAAAAGTGCTTGGCAATGGGCGCCTTTGTGGAAGTACACTAAAAATTCAAGTGTTGAAGCCGACTCTTGTATTAAGATTGTTTGAATTACTCGAGTGTGATTGTAATCTCCAATATATAATTTGATCTATAGTGGAATTCGTTACTGCTCTTCTCATAAATGTAAATGTAAGTCACTATAATTGAATCACGTAAATTTGACATCTAATCTATTTCATTATTCTATCAATTTTATTATTTGATTGTTTGCCTTTGCAAGAAACAATACCATAAATCTACATCAAATAAAAATGGTACCATGACAATTGTGTGCGTAAGGTTAAGTAATAATCTAGCTGATCCTTGACAAAGGTGTTACCAAGAAATACAGTAAAAATAACCTCATAAGAAATGAGGTTGAAACCCTATAATTAAAATCACTAGTGATGGTAACCTGAACTTTTTCTAAAACATCACTAATTACAAGTTTTAATTGGTAAAAATAAGTTATTGAAAGTGATTGTTTGATATTGCCATTAGCTCTCATATAAGAAGTTAGTATGATCTGTTACATTTTGTAGATTGAATTGAATTCTTAATGAAATATAGTACAAATTTGTAATGTGTTAATAGTAACAAAAATACATGATGGATACTTCACCAATATAAGCTTGGAAGTGGTGTCGCTTCTTACGAAAGTTAGGATTACCTTTTAGAAAGCTTATGAAATAGGATCAAGCACAATACCATAATAATACGGAGTAATATAGAACTTCTTGCTGAAACAAGAGATTAGTATATGTGTGGTATATTTGATTCTATTACTTAAAAGCACATGTTTAAAGCCGAATTACTTGTCACTTTGATAAGGTTTTGAGACACTTGCAATAAGTAAAAGTTTAACTCGAAAGAGACATTTATGTATATATATTAATCTCATGGAAGTTTTGGCTATATATTTTTAAATTTTTGTTTCTATTTTTTTTTAGAAATAAAGTGAGGGATTATTGGTAGTTTATTTGTAAAACAAACTAAGAGATGCCTTATCTCACATCAAAAAGATGTGACTATGCATATGGACGGGATTTAGGATTAACCAACGATCATTAATTTTTATTTATTGAAATTTTATTTTTATAGGGTCCTTTTAAAACAATGCGTATTGATAACGGTTATTTTTCACTTATTATTTATTTAATTTCGAATTTTCATGTCTTTTCAACATAACTTTTGAAGACGTACTTATTCACATTGCAACTTTTCCCAAAAGATTGTCTCTATTCATAAGACTGAGATAAGCATGTCAGTTTTAGATTAAATGTGAATAATCAAGTCCTTTCAAGTTTATTTATGATTATTTCCCTTGAGAGACCTTGGAGAAATACTAAAATTGCTATATAGTATTCTCAATCGAGGTTTTATTGTATCATGTAAGAGACTTACTTGTGACCATTAGCAATTTTGTGGGGCAACTAAATTTTTAAATAAAATAATATTACGCCTCAAAGTGTGACTTCATTGTTTTACCCAAATTCGAAGATATTTTCCCAACAATAAGTGCTCTAATGATGGAATTCCATGGGTAGACACTGTTGGTGGTTGAGACACAGTCAAAGACAGAGATGTACGAAGCAAGTTCTCGAAAATGTGCCTACTTGCTTAGGAGCTTGCCAGTCAAGAAGGCGGATCGGATCGGATTGGCGAGCCCCACAGTGATCTTTGGTGCATGCACTTTGTGCAGTTCTGTGGAGTTTCGGATTGAAGACAAGGCTTTTGAGATGGAAGAATACGGAATTCCTTCCCGCCACGCGCAAGTTGATGGCGAGGGAGAAATACATTATGGCCCACGAATCTTTGGGATTGTGGAAACTTCCCCTTACGTTTCAGTCTTTGCATTCCAACCCCGAGACTTCGAATTTGGTGGCAATGTGCCCCCCTAAGCATTGACTTCAACCACCTTCTTTTCACGTATTTGACCACGTGGCTACACGTGATTAGCTATTAAAATCATATTAATCATGTATAATCTACATATTTGAGAAAATATATATGGACTACTTGAGAATATATATCAAAACTCCACATCGACGTGCACTGGGGAAAATTGGAAATATGGAAACACATGGGGCAATTTATAACAAACCTAAAAATTTTGGGGGTACTGAACATTTTTCCTTGATATTGATATTCGAAACTTTACATCGTTGCGTACCAAAGCAAATTGCAAATATTGAAATGCCATATGGCAATTTACGACAAACCTAAAAACTAAGGGGATACTTAGTAATTTTTCTCGATATTGATTGGAAACTAGCCTTTTTTTTTTCTTTAACCTAACAATCTATTTATAGACACGGTGCATAAAAAAAAAAAAAAAAGGGCACGTGACTAGCATTTTCACGGGAGCTGCTAGCATGACCGTCTCTGTATAATGACAGAATTGACGGTCAATGCTCAGCCACAAATATTTGTTTTTTGGAAACTGGTAAACTTCCCAACCGGTTTCAAAAAATGAAAAAACACTTGAATCATTGGCTTTGCAGCTAATTATGACTTATTTAATCACAAAACCCTACAATAATTGGAAGTTTAAAGTGTATGAGCCCTTTTTTTAGTTTATTAAGTTTTTTATTTGGAATAATATCCACGTAATCTTTTTCTTCGGCTAGAGAGTAATATCCATTATTTTGAAAGTTATAATTGAGCTCTTCATATCTTTCTTATTATTTGAATGTAATTACTTTTAGTTGTTTCTTCATATATGAATTGGTGCCAATTGTTATGATTTTGTTTCTAAATTTGAGCTTGCAATAAGGAAACATAAAAGTAAAAAGAAATGGAATCAAAAATTGAAACTAGTTGAGGTAGTTTACTAATCTTCACACAAAAAAAGGTTAATATCCTGAAAAACCCTAAACTGGTAAATCTATGACAAATTTACCCAAAACTAATCTTTTGATCTCCAAATCCCAAAATAGTACACCTATGACAAATTTACTCCAAATAACCATAAAAAAAATCCAAACTATTAACTTGTGACAAATATACTCCCAAACTAATTTTTTGACAGCCAAAGACCCTAAATTAGTATATTTGTCAAAAAATACCCTCCATTAAATTGAATTAATACTATAAAAAATTACAAAACTGATATAAATGTGGCAAATGGAGAGTAAATTCCTAAATTGGTATAGCATTCAATTGTCACGTGTTGTCCAAATTAGTAATTTAATTGTAAATTTTAACCGAATCTAATAGAAGGTACATTTGCCATAAGTGTACTATTTTGGGTAAATTTGTAAAATGTGTACTAGTTTATGACTTTTGATAATTAAAAAAATTAGTTTTGAGTATATTTGTTACATATGTACCAGTTTAAGATTTTTTAAAGATATTAACTCAAAATAATTATGGCTGACCATTGACCGTGTCTCCGTCATTCAAGAGAGACGGTCATATCAGCATTTCCGCATTTTCACCTACTTGTGCCAAATATTCTGCCTAGGTGTTTAATAATTATATTTAGGTTTAAAAAATTCATTAATTAACAATGAAGGTGTTTATATTAATTCTTTATGAAAGAGAAATTTATTTATCATCTCTTCTAAGTCAAATTGCTACTATTTATCAGTTATAATTAATATTTCCAAAATTTGTCCCATGTCGTTTCTTTTCAATAGTTATTATCTCACAAAATCTTGGTCAAAACATTATCAAAATGCTAGTTTTGAACTATGACATTCAAAGACCCTTTTGTTGAGCATTCTTAATTTACAAGACGAGGAGCATACCGTGGTTTGCTGCAGTATAAGTAGACCTTTCGCATAATGTTAGTTTATTTGAGATCTTACATTATAGTTATATCCATTACAATATCTGACGCATGAGTTTGATAGATGAAGCATTTGTATATTCTTCATGGTACATGTTCTATAGTCGAGACTAAAAGATATCTATGAGGGAATGCTTTCATAATTTCAGTCGTGCTTTACAATTATAACTTCCATACCGTTTTGTTTATTTCAAATTGTCTCTCCATAAAGAAAGAGCAAGGCAAAGAAAATTAAGAGAAAAGATAAGAGAGGAAGGTTGTACCGGAATTATATCAGGAATCGAAAACATTAAATGAGTGAGAATTAGTTTCATGTGGTACTAATATTATGTAATGTATAAATAATTCTTTTACGTTATATAACACCGACAAATATTAGGTAAATTATCACGTAATTAAGAATATTTTTTTATAGAACTCAACATATCATAGACCTTCTCTTGAGTCTTGACAAGTGACGAATGCAAAAACTGCATTGCACGACTCTACGAATTGATAAGAGTAGGCTTATGGAGAACTTACTCTAATTATAGTGGCGATTTTATCGAAAAGCATATTATGTTATCAGCAAGCATTCTTTTGACAAAACTTTGAACGAAAAACAGCCACTACACAATAGCATGCCACAAACATGAGTAGAAACTTGAATTAATAATCTGCAAAGGCTGTAATATATGAGTAGATGGCGTCCTCGATTACTACGACAGAATTGGCTGTAATATATAAATTGAAAATGTTATGATTGAATTCACATCTAAACAATAGATTTAGTACTGATCATTTTTCTCCTTTTCTCTCGATCTTTTGGTTGCAAAGTGAACTTTAGTGGATATATTCTAACAAGGGTGTGTATTTGACCAAAAATAAGAATAAATATATGAAGATGGAGTAAAAGACAAAAGCTAGATTTCCTCGATGCTACAACATCTAGATTGGTATCACTCAAAACAGAAACTTGAAGCCACATATTTTAAGAGAAATATATGGAAGATAAATCAAGGAAAATCTTCATAAATCGACAAATTAAAAAAAATTAATTGCAAATGCAATGAAAGATGGGCTTACCATCTGTCTATATATAAATTAACTTTACACTAACCAAACACCTCGTATGTCAAATTCTATAAAAATTGGGTATATCATAAATAAGATTTCTCTAATGTATGAAACCTTAACAAATTCTCAATGGCTTATTCCAGAAATGCGTTATAAAATAGTGAGAAAAATAGCGAAAAGATTGGGAAAAAACTCATATATATTAACGTTTGTTTCAATAATCAAAGAGTGAAAAATAATAGATCCATTGTCAAGATGACAATCTCTTCTAAGTTGATAACCCATTATTTAGACAAATTATATTGATGAAAATCTACCTGAATATATATATATATAAGTCCCTTGAGTTGATCTTGGGACTAGGCTAACTTTAACTTAGATAAAACAAACCCTTTATCATGGAGGAAATGAGCAACCTCTTCTGATGTAATGATATAGAACAGCTCTATTGCGGATTTCTTTTGGTCAACTAGTCTACAACTAATTGTTCATTCACCTTATCAAAAAATTTAAAGCCATTTCACCACTTTACCTTGAATTTTCAAATCAAGATATATTTGATTTAATGGTCTTTTTGTATTCAAAGTTTCATGTCATAACCCAAGATAGTATGAAGTATATGAAAAAGAGCATCAAGTTTGGGAATCTGTCTTTATATGAAAAAGGCTTAAATTGGTTACAGAAAAATTTATAACTAAATTGCACCAAAGGGTGCAAAATATCACTAACAGGTCCAAAATATTCCCACCATCACATGAACTAGATGGGTATCATCCGAGTATCTAAATCTTCAAAAAAATCAGCCATGTATAAGTGTTATTGGCACTTTTCTAAAGAAAGTACTCTATCAAGCTTATAGGTAATTAAAATATGAATAAGGGATTATGTATGGTATATGTTCAGTAATTCTAGTATCGAACTTGACCATGGTTATGGAAGTCGATTTCCACATAGTAGGATGAATGATTTTGTATATCCTTGCCATAGAGTAATTTATATAATTCTTATCAAAAAAATATTTAAAAGTGACAGATTTGGTATTCAAAATCCTCTCATTAAATTCCACCGTCTTGTAAGAGTCATGTAGAATATAATTAAACTTTTCAAAAAATATATTTTTTACAAAGACAATAGGGTCTTCGTTATAAAAGCCGTTTTCAACAATGCAAATATTTTGATAATTTGTTTTATCAAAAAACTTTGATTTTGGAGGGATTGCCTTAGTAGACTGAATCACTACCTCACTAAGAGTTGTTTTTCCCTTTGATTTTCTGATACTCAAAAGGGAAGGATTTAGGCTTACCTCTACTTAGTTGAAATTTTGATTATTGAATGCTATTTCAAGAAACTTTAGGGTGTCCTGATGGGATAGTTTAGAACTCGAAAGGCGAATGCCTATGCCTATTAGAGCACCAGCCTTTATCCCGAAAAAGCAAAAGAGTACGACAATGCAGTCTAGACCAGGAGGCAAGTCGAAGTGAAGTTCCTATTGAGGAGGAGGATGTGCCATTAGTTTTCAAATGAATAATTGATGTGAGAAAGAAATGGAATTTATAGAGTGAGATTCGTGTGTCTGATGAAATAGCTAGGGTTGATGATCTAACTCTACGGTTATTGCTAAGACTGGTTTTTCTCTTCCGTCTGTGGAATTTGCCCTTCAAGCCTATGAATGCCATCAATGCCATTCGAGGTGATAAGTGAAATGTGAAATCGAAACTTTCATTTTCTCGAGTTTTCATCAAATGGCATGTTCCAGGATATAGAAGGCAAAGAAGAGTAAACCAAGCGAGGTTGGATGCGTCGGAACATGAAGGGATGATGATTGAACTCCCCCACCAAGCATCCTATAGCATCCGCAAAAAAATCATTGCTAGTAAGACCTGCCCTAGTCTCTTCATTCCTAATCCTCTTACTAGCTTACTTTCATCTCAAGCTATATTCAAAGGTCATTGGGCAGCTTGTAACCAACTTTTGATGTTAGTCATAATTTTTAGCTTTGTCTTCGGAGACTGGACAATTTCCTTGCCTTTGTCTTTTCTGGTGGGTTCGGAAGGCATTTTTCCTATAAAAATTCTCATGTGAAAAAATTTGATAATTAATTTGAAGAACCATTTATATATTCAATATCGAAATCGAAATAAGATAAAATGGCTTGCCATTTGGCAAAGATTTGTTTTGAAGCAATATTTTGAACAGCTTTTTGCAAAACATCCTTCGCAGATTTGCAATCAATTTTTTATAGGAACTTTTGATTTAAGAGGTCTCCTTGGAACTTGGAAATAGATAAAACTAGAGCAAGAATTTCCTTTTTTTATAGTAAAGTAATTTTTTCTGGCAGTCATTTCAATGTTTGGAAACAAATTGGACAATTTGTTCCTTGCCATCTTTTGACTGTTTGAGAATTTCTCCATATCCAATTTTAGAAGCATAAGTTTCAATGATTTTGAATGCAAATGGATCGACAAGGTATAAATAAGAAATTTTTTTTATACTTTTCTTGATCATTTTTACAACATCTGTGTGGATACTGGTCTATGAAGGATGATCTTTCTTAAGCCTTTTATGGAGAGGTTTGCAAATTTTGTTAATATTTGGAAAGAAATTTATGACATAATTTAAACTTCCAATAAATCTTTATAATTGGTTTTTATCCCTTATTTCTTCAGAAAATTTTTTAACAAAAATTATTGGCCTCACAATTGGTATGATTGTTCCAAGATGGATATGATGTACTGAGAACCTGATTTTGGTTTGAAAGAGAAATATTTTGTTAGGAGACATAGCTAGACCATTGTTTTTCACTATGTTAATGAAATAACCAATATGTTTGAGATTAATATTTGAAAAAAATATAAGAATATCATCTATGTGGACTATTATGTAATCGAAGTATGGATTGAATATATTATTCATAATTCTTTGGAATTCGAAAGGGGCATTTTGCAAACCAAAGGGCATTACATTACATTCATATTGTTCGAAATGGACAGTGAAAGTAGTCTTATATTTATCATTTTCATTGATTTGGATTTGCCAAAATCCAAATTTCATATCGAATTTGAAAAATATCTTTGAGCTGTGGAGTCTTCAACAAATCCTTTTTATTAGAGATAGGATTATCCATTTTAAGGCATCATTCAAAGGTTTATAATTAATAATAAGATGAGGAGCTCCTCTTGCCAATTTAATATTTTTTGTTGACATAGAAAGCAGAGCAACTCCAAGCAAATTGGATTTTCCTAATGAGATTCTTTTCAAGAAGTTCTTAAATTTCCTTTTGACAAAAATTCATAACTTCATAAATTATTTAAGAAAGCTGTGCATTGGTTGGGATTTTTTTTTTTTGGAGAAATCCGATTCATAAGGTAAACAAACAACATGACTTTTTCTTGACCGGAAAGTATATGAAATGGTAGAACAAATTGAGTTTTCTATACAAGATTCAAGATTAGCAATCTTTTTTTGAATGTTAAGTTTAGAAAAAGGCGGTACTTGGGGGTTTTGAAAGCTATTAACTTGCCACCACAATTGATTGATATGATAGCCCAATGCATAACTACACCGAGGTTTTCGATAAACCTTAACGGCGAGCACGTTGGCTACTTTGCTGGCACCAATGGACTACGACAAGGCGACCCACTCTCTCCTTATCTCTTTGTCTTGGTTATAAAGATTCTTAACAGAATTATCATTGAAAAAGTGGCTACAACTTCTTTCAAGTATCATTGGCGCTGCAAAACTAAGAAAATCACTCACTTATGCTTTACTGATGATTTGTTTCTTTTTGCTCATGGGGACGCCGATTCTGTTATTTGCCTTATTGAAGCACTTGATGACTTTGCAAACCTCACTGGACTACACTTAAATCCAGATAAATGCCAAATCTTTTTCTCTGGATTGACCAAGATAGAAAAGGGTATTATATTCACACGCCTTTCCCCATAGGCACTCTTCCAATTAGATACCTCGGTGTTCCTCTTGTCACTAGGCGACTCACGCATGCAGATTGCAAAAGTTTGACCGACAAAATCTTCAAAAAAATAGAAGGTTGGGGAATGCAACATATCAGTTATGCCGGTCGTCTTCAGTTGGCCAAATCGGTACTTATTTTCGTCTGTACTTATTGGATGCAAGTATTTTTACTTCCAAAGCAAACCATATACGAAGTGGAAAAGAAGATTAGACAATTTTTATGGAGTGGAAATATGGAAGGCCATCGACCGCATAAAGTTGCTTGGGAAATTGTTTGCTTGCCAAAAAGGGAGGGAGGACTAGGGTTGATCAATCTAAACCTATGGAATAAAGTTTTACTGGGCCGCATGCTATGGAGCCTCATAAACTATCCATCGTCTTCCTTATGGAGTAAATGGGTTCATAGTACCAAATGTAGAAGCACTCCAATTATGCAGCTTGAAATTAAAGGTAGTATGGCATGGAGTTGGCGCGGTATTCTAAAACTAAGGCCAACCTTAGCTCAAGCCATATCTAGACAAAGATATTGTTGCAAAGAGTTATACGATGA
>CM026418.1:10597675-10761783 GCA_014858505.1 Corymbia citriodora subsp. variegata
GCTTCCAAAACAAGTCAAATGATGTCTCCATCATTGTGGCTAAAATTCGTAAGCTTGTCAGGGGCCGAGCATCATTTTACAAAAATTTTAAACCTTCCCAGACAAATGTAATTTTGGCTACTATATGGAGAATCCCTCACTCCATTTTTTTGAGTTCTTAGTTATCTTTTGTAATGATGGGGAATGCCCCTAAGCTATTGTACGTCATCTTATAAATGATACTTACATTTCAAACCAAAAAAAAAAGATGGTTATCTTTGTTTTAGATTATACAATTTATCTTAGAAATAGAATGTTCATGGAGATTATTCAAATTTCAGGTTTGTAATTTGCTAATAAACTCAAAAACAATTTTTCTATTTAAAAACTAGATTTGGATTCCTCTTTCATCGACGGTGGAAGGTTATATTAATTCTATGAAAGGGGTTCCTAGTATAACATTTTGTTTAATATTTTTGACCAGAATGAAATGTGTTTTATAAGAGATACTATTTTTTACGACTTCTGCTTCTAAAATCTTGTGACTAATTTGAAGCTCATCACCAAATGTTGTTTTGAGAGAATGCGTGATTTTTTCAAAATATTTAGTAGGGATAAGGCTTTCTTTTATGCAATTAAGGTTTACTCCAAAATCAAAAAGGACTATTGTTTTTAAAGCAAATTATTTATTGATTTTTATGGATATATGAACTAACTATTTTCTATTTGTTATTTCTGAAAGTAATTATAAAAATCCTGGGTCTTTAGGGCTAGAAAAATCTTCTTTCTTTTGTTTAATGAAATTAGTTTTCATTTCTAAGATCTCCTTTTGTATTTCAATTTGGGTATTTTTAAGATTTTGAATTTCCAATTTTTTATTCTCAATTTCATGATTGAGATTATTTATAATAATGGGTTGAGAGACGACATTTTTTCCTCTTTCCAAAATTGTAGAAAGGTTATAAGGAATATTAGATTGAGATATAAGTGCTATGGAAGGTTTGAGACTATTAAAATATTTTATCTTAGCTTCGGGGTCTCGGATTTGATCAATTTTTTGCAAAAGAATCTCTTCATCATGATAGTCATCTTCTTCAGATTCTAAAAAGGTTTCAATGTCAAGTCATCTTCTTTAGATTCTAAAAAGGTTTCAATGTCATTAACATGAAGAACATCTTCTGTAATAGATTCATCGGAAGAACTATTTTCTTCTGCCATGATTTGGAAAAGATTATTAAAAATTTCTTCTTCGAGATAGAATTCATTTTATATTTTTGTTAATTTTGCAAAATTTTGAAGTATGGCATTTTTTACCATAATTGTAGCATTCAATATTTTTCTAAGAATTCTTCTGTCTTATTGGAATTTTTTCTTTTGTTATCCTTTTTATAAGATCTATTAAAATTCCTCCTAGGTTTTTTGGTAGAGCATTGAAGGCAATTTTTTGAACATTTGTCCAAACATTTAGATTTAGAAAACTTTGAATTCTTTGTATTTTTTGAATTTATGAAGGAGGGGTTATATTGAGCACAAAAGTCTCTCAATCCTTTTTTTTGAAGTTTTTTGCTATTTTTTGAGCACAAAAGTACACGATTATGTTCCAATTTTATAAACATAGGAAGCTAGTTCATTATAAGAAATAAGATTATAAGGAATATGTCCGCTATGTTCCTACCTTATCTTATTACAAACTTGTTCTCCTATAAACTTAGGAAGACCAAGAAGAAGTTTTTCTTTCTAAAAAGGTTGGTTACAAAAAGAGGACTCTTTGGAAAAAAATATCTTTGTATTCCCAAAATTCTCCAATAGATTTACACTTCATATTGGATAGAAGATCAAGATTCTTATCACGGATATGTAAAGGATCGCCTATGAAATGTTGGGAAATGGAATATAAAAGAGTGTTGGTAGCATCTTGGATAGGCTAATCAATTTCATCCATTATTGAATGAACATTATCATCAAACTTATAAGCATTGAGAATTTGTGATCTTTGCTTATCAGTAAGATAGTTATCCCACAATCCATTTAATTGTCTAGTTAAACCAACTATTAAAAGATAAGTTATCGATTGATCAATAGTATCAAGTATGGTTTTATATGTATTAGCAAGTATAACCATTTGGCTTGAGATATTTTAAAAAAAAAAAAAATTGTTCAGAAGCTCTATCTATTTTCCATTTATAAATGGAACCTGAAGAATATTTGTGTTGAATATTAGAATTTAATTCTTCCAAACTATATTAGGAGGTGTGGCTATAAAATAATATAACTTTTACGGATCTTTCCATACAATTTTATTGATTTCAGGAATAGATTCAGTATCATATTAATCAAAACATTGATTTGGTCTAGTGTATCTTTTATGATAAGATTTCCTATTTTAGGAGTATCCAAAGTAATTGATGGTTTGGAATCATAATTAAATATAGAAGCCACTTTTTCTTTTAAAAACCTTTTTCTTTCTTCTAAAGTTTTAGCAAAATCTTTGCTAGGGCTTTTTCGTAATTCAAAATTTTTAAACAAAGGTGTTTTCAAAACTTTTGACTAAGCGCTTATAATATGAATAGAGGATTCTAATTTATTCAGCTATTTGCCTATTGTATGAAGATGTTGGTTAGAGTAATTATTCTATTCAACAATCTTCTTGATCCCTATTTGATCAATTTCTGAAGAAGTTTTAAAAGAGGAAACAATGACTTCAGTGTCTTTATGAGGGATTTTTATTTGTCAAAGAGGTGGATGATTGGATTCTATGATTTGGTCATCATGTAATTGCCATTTGTAAAACTAATCCAAATTATAAATTTCTTTGTCCTTTAAAAAACAACCTTCAAACCAATAAATAAAAAAAAAGCATTTGAATCTCATGTTTATACATGTATTCATAATATTCTTCTTTAAGCTACTTTGTTTGATCTTTGAAATAGAACCAATCTCTAACTTTAGTATTTTTAAAAGAATTAAACTCTTGATTAGAAGGGCTTCGTTGGGCACAAACTCTTTGTTTAAAATGTTGATTTCTGGATTAGCCATTTCAGAAGGAGTAGGCTTAAGATAATCTGGATTTTGTTCATACTAGTAGATTGGTCTAAATATTTCTCATCTATTGTCAATGCCACTAACATTGGCGAGAAGAGGAGCACTTGTGTGGGTTTCATTTTGAATGATAATCGAAGGCAAATTAGAA
This sequence comes from Corymbia citriodora subsp. variegata, assembly GCA_014858505.1. NCBI lineage: Eukaryota > Viridiplantae > Streptophyta > Magnoliopsida > Myrtales > Myrtaceae > Corymbia > Corymbia citriodora. Next base: position 10,600,845 of record CM026418.1, read on the forward strand.
TTCAAATCAACGGATCTTCTGAAAGAGGATAAGTGGAAAGAAGGAATTATCCTGATGTCACAAGACCTTTTCAGAGTATCGAAAGACATTCTGAAGAATTATATAGTTACTCTTCCTTATGGATGTTGGACAATATTAGTAGGGTTGGAATTTTGAGTAATTTGTTGGGGGGACTTGGTTTTCTAACTCCCATTGTTCCGGAAAGGTAACTTGACTCCATTGAATTATCTTGAGAATGATAGTATTAGTTCTAGAAATATCAGTTTACAAAAGAAGTGTTTCTCTTTTAGGATTGATTTTAAAGGCTTTATTACTGAAGGCAAAGTTCATTACTTTGTAATAAACTCTATAGATAATAGCAAGAGAAATAGATTTTTCCGTCATAGAATAATTATGAGTTTTTATATGTAAGGTAAGGAATTTTAAAACATTTTTATCTTTAAGATAAACTATAAAACTAGAACAACTATCAAAATGGATAGGACCATTGCAGAGATTTGTCTGTACTGTCCCAAAAATGGAATTATCATATTTCAAGAGTCTTGCATCTCTTAAGACAAGGAGTAAAGAAGTGTCTAAGTCTTCCTTAGTAAGCAGTTTAGCTCCTACTTGGACAATGCTGATATGAATATAATTCCATTTCTAGGTATGTTTCTTTATAGAATCTTTATTTAAAAGTTGTATGGAAGAGAAAGAATTTGAAAGGGGGACATCTCTTTCTTCAATAGCAATTACGTAATCATTTTTCCCAAAAATCTTCTAATTAGAATGCTCGTAAATCTGATTAAATTTCACTTTAGGAATGATTCAATTTTCTATGGATTTATTAAACTCTTTTATACTAATTTCTTCTCTATTTGTAAGGCCTTGATCTAAGGACATTTGTGATACAAAACTAGAAGAAGACATGATCTTCTTAATAAATTCATTGCACGAGACTACTTTCTTCTCCCTATGGCTCGACAATTGATGCTAACCAACAGACTTACTACCCAACATAGGCTTTACTGTTGGGACCACATTAGACATGCAAAGAATCTAAGAAGAATTCTACGAAGGTAAATTGCCTTAAGTGTCAAAATGAAACTTATAAAGAGTTACTATACCCCATTGGCTCTGATACCATATATTTGCAGGGTATTCGAAACAAGTGTTGTCTAGCTTGATAAACACCTATGGCTAGCAAAAATGGATTATGGTATGCAATTTCCAAACTTTTAACTGCTCTGTGAAAAAAAAACTTTCCATGCTCCCAAAGTCTTGAATCAACAAAGCATTTTTGCAAAGTAAAAGTATTTGCTACTTCCAAATTCTCAAATTGCTTGATCGATAATTCCTAGCATCTTTGCAGTTGGAAGAAACCGCAAAAAAGAAAACTTCCATCTTCTTACTTTCTATACACATATATACTCATTCTCCTACCAAAAGGTTAAACTATAGAGTTTCAACTAGTGATAATCATTTACTCAACTTCGAGAATGAGCCGAAGAAACCACAATGCACCCAACCTCTGTTCTCTTACTTGCTATTAGTGAAATTTGCGCCGACAACATCTCTATCCAGGCCTATTTCGCTGAAGGAGTCCAAAGATCTAACTCCGGTGCCCGGTGCTGGACTTGCACCAACGGTACCTAGTTGACTATATAGGGACTGACAAAGCCGCATCACCTCCTGGTTAAAGTAATTTAGTTGACTGAAAATAATCTGTCTATATCAATAGTGACTAGCTTATAGGTGACAACAGGCAATGGTTAGTTCATCTTCCCTAGCACACCACGCTATGTAAATAAGGATGATCTTGGCAGTCCACCTATTGCTTATTTTATGTTAGTGAAAAGAAATGAAATGAAATCTATGATTCTTATTGATGAACACTTAAAAACTTCATGTAAATAAATATTAGCATCATAATTTATTTATTTTTTCTAGTATTTTCAAACCACTATTATTTTCATAATTACCATATCTGTCGCCAAGTGATCTTTCAATATTTTCTAAAGCATCTTTGGTTGCTCTATTTAGCGCAATGTCCTTCTTGGGTTTGCGTGTGCCTCTTCTTACAAGCTGATCAAAACTCGAACCTTTACTCCATAGATCCTCAAAGCTCAACTTAAAACCCTTCTTTCGGCATAATTCATATAGTTTGGTGACTGGATGCAATTTGAAAGCTATAGGATTAATTATTGGCTCCAACAAGCTTTTAGAGACCTACCATATGTGTAGACAACAGCAAATTGGTCGGCAACATGTTCATGGGCTTTACGAGTAGCAAGTGTTCAGCCACCACAAAAAAAAAATAAAAAAATGAACCATTGAGAAAAAGAAAAAGAAAATAGATATTTAAACCTTTTTCTCATGAATGAGCCAAATATTACGTGGGCCTGAGTAGGCGGCCTGATGAGACCCATTCTAGCCTGACTTTACGTGGTCTTACCCAGGCCCAAACTCAAACTTCCAGGCCCGTCCATAGAAGAACATGGGCATGCCATTCCTGCTGATGGGCCAAATATTAATAATTCAGAATTATTTATTTAAAAAATATAAATAGTAGATCCGTAAATTGCAATTAATGAAGACAGCACCGATGGTTGATTCGACCATATCTGCTAGGACTTGGGCATGTCAATTGGACCACTTGAATGCAATAGGAAATCTAGGAGCTCTCATTTGAATACTTTGGATCTAGGACACGTTCATAGAATCTAATTGATCGACATATGGGCCCGATTCAAATATATCAATAAAATAAGACACATGTAAAACAAAAGGTCAAATTATCATTTACATAGATTAAACTGCGGCAAACTGTCCAATAAGTCAATTTATTGACTTGGCCCAAAAGTAAATTTGTCATGGCGTTAGCCACATTTTCAGCCATCATCAATAAATAAATAAAAAATCAAATGGAGATTCGGTCAAGATTACAGGGATTTGTTCCCCAACTACATTGATTATTCTCCAGATTTGTAGCATATCTTTTAAACCCCATTATTCTTGTATCTTTCATGTTGTTAAACAAGATTCATCTTATATAAGCCAAGCTGACTATACTGTCAGAATATTCTTCTAATTATTGACGAATATTGAAATATATGGGGAAAGTACAGCGCAAGTGCCAAAACTTGGCATAAAGGGACACTTAAATGCCAAAAGTTACAAAATGTACACTTAAGTGCCACTTTTAAAAAAAAATTGGATCACTTAAGTGCCAAGTCATCGGAACCTTGCCGGAAATCCTATGTGGCAATTTTTTATTAATTTTCTTGCCTACGTGGCTCGCCGGAAATTGAATCGGCCAAAAATCAGCCAAAATGACGTCGTTTTGGCTGACGTGGATTTAAAAATTATTAATTAAATAATATTAAATAATTAAAAATATATTATTATAAAATCAATTTTATTTGAAAAAAAAAAAAAAGGGATCGGCGAGGGCTGTGCAGCCCTCGCCGATCCCTTTTTTTTTTTTTTTGATAAAATCGATTTTAATTTTTCAAAAATCTGACGTGGATAATTTTTTTAAAAAAAATTGCCATGTGGATTTTTTTTATTTTGAAAAAATGCCACGTGGATTTTTTATTTTGAAAAAAATGCTCCGTCAGCAAATGAAGTCACCGGAAAATGGACAAGTGGCAATTTGTCGGAATTTTTCGCCGTTGGCACTTAAGTGATCCATTTTGCTCCGATTTTGGCACTTAAGTGTACCTTTTGTAACTTTTGACACTTAAGTGTCCTTTTGTACCAATTTTTGGCACTCTAGAGGTCCGCATGTCTGAAATATATCATACATGCCGTCTTTATCATTTATAATTGATTTTCATGAACAGTTAGTTTACAAATCGATGGTCCTTACTGTGCTCTTGAATATGCGCAATCACCCGCTTCTCCTACATTCATTCATGACCCTTATGTAAAATTTCTTGCTATGAACAATCATTAAATTAAGAACGAATTCGATTCATACATGACTGTAAAACACCAAGAATCCAAATATGTACAGCGGAATTAAACACATACATGTTTGAGCCATGGCCTCACTTGACTGAAAACGGATCAACCTGATATGATCAGTGATCTGTCGGTATGCTGGTTCTTCCTCTCTACGACCTATTTCGGTTTAGCAGCTTTAATGGGATTAAGCGACTGATAAGTATAACCTACCCTTTTATAGGCTAGAAGGGAAACCTAGCAAACCCTAATCAACAACGTGTCAACTGGGCCCTTTCCATTACGGGCTTCAGTTAAACACAATTGCCTACACTTTGCTGCTCAACTAGGCCCGTAATTAATAGATGCCAAAACCTAATTTAATAAGATCACTTTAGGGTTTAAAATATATTGGAATATCCATTAATCCGATTATATAAAATAGAAAATTAATTAATTAATGTAAACCCATTATCAGAAAATTTCCAACATTCTCCCACTTGGGCTACATTAATTACTTAATTTGTTTTATTTTATTTTCTTTTATTTTGAAAATGATTTTAATTTTGAAAACGACACACTCGGGTTAATAACTGAAAATTTGTTTTATGTGGTCACAATTTAAAAAAATAATATTCCAATAATGGCATCTCAAAACCAATCCAATCCTATATAACCTCATTATAGGACTATGGCGATTAACGTGTTAAGAAAATACCGCAACACATGACCTTTCATAATCACATATAATAAACATTATATTTTCATGGATCATGGGCTTAGTAGTATAGTAAGAAATAGTGCTAACATGTGATCAAAATATACACTATTTCTTATCGGTCCTCAATGCAATTTCTAAATGACATGAAACTGCATTAGCGCAATTTCTAAACAACATGAAATTGCCTCAGTGCGATTTCTAAACAACATGAAATTGCACAATTATGTCACAATCCAACATAAAATCTCATAATCAGTGACATCCAATCGTCTTTAAACTAAAATCTGTTTAAAGATACTATTTCATATTTCCATTTCTCAGTCGACAGAAGAAAGGATAACGATAAAATCAATAATAATGATCATCAAAAGTAAATGTTTCAATAGACATTATAAAAGTATTATTAGTTTGTATATAACTATAATATCTAGAAATACAAACTATATAGCTCCCACTAACAAAATAGATCAAAAGACTCTAAAACACCCATATTCTTTACATGTTCTTTAAACAAAATGGGTTGTAAGCCTTTTGTTAGGGGATCAGCCAACATGGACTCAGTTCTAATATTCTTTATCACAATGTCTCCATTTTTTACTAAGTTCTTAACAATATAATATTTGATCTCCATGTGTTTGGACGCATTGCTGATCTTGTTATTCTTGGAATAAAACACAATTGCAGTGTTGTCACAGTAGATCACCATAGGTCTAGCAATAGAGTCCACAACCTGCAATTCAGAGATCAAATTTCTGAGCCAAACAGCTTGAGTTGAAGCTTTATAACACGCTACAAACTCAGTATACATTGTAGAGTTTGTAACCAAGGTTTGCTTTGTGCTCTTTCAAGAAATAGCACCCCTAGCCATCATAAAAATATATTCAGAAGTTGATTTTCTGTCATTCGAACAACTAGCAAAATCAGCGTCTGAATATCCAATCACCTTGAGATCATCTACTTTGCTATACACAAGCATGAAATCTTTTGTTCATTGCAGATATCTCATCATTTTTTTAGCTGCAACTCAATGTTCATGACCTGGATTCGACAGATATCTCCCAAGAGTATTCACAGTAAAAGCAATATCACGTCTGATGCAGACTTGTGCATACATAAGACTGCCAACTGCACTAGCATATGGAACATTCTTCATTGCTTCTTTTTCAACATCATTCTTGGGGTATTGTTCTATGCTTAATTTATCTCCTTTCACAACAGGAGCTTCACCAATCTTGCAGGTTTGCATATTAAACCTCTACAGAACACGATATATATAACTTTTCTGAGATAATCCCAAAACCTTCTTAAATTTGTCACGATGAATTTGAATGCCTAAAACAAAAGAGGCTTCCCCAAGATCTTTCATATCAAACTTTGCAGACAAAAAACTTTTTATATCATTCAATAGATCAACATCTCTATTGGCAAGCAAAATGTCATCTACATAAATTACTAAGAAAATATATTTACTCCAACTTATTTTCATGTAAATGCATTGATCAAACTTGTTTTCTTTAAAGCTAAATGATCTCACAACTTTGTCAAATTTCAAGTACCACTAATGTGATGCTTGTTTGAGACTATAAATAGACCTCCGAAACTTGCACACCATATGCTCCTTTCCAACTTCTTTAAACCCTTCAGGTTGCTGCATATATACTTCTTCATCCAGGTCTCCATTTAGAAAAGCTGTCTTGACATCCATTTGGTGAAGCTCTAAATCGAAATGAGCCACCAATGCCATAATTATCTGAAATGAGTCTTTAATGGACACAGGAGAAAAAGTTTCAGTATAATCAATGCCCTCTCTTTGTGTGAACCCCTTTGCGACTAACCTCGCTTTGAATCTCTCTATGTTGCCTTTATTATCTTTCTTGGTTTTGAAAACCCATTTGCAGCCAATCGGTTTATGCCCATCAGGTAAATCAACAAGTTCCCATACTTGATTATTTAACATGGAAATCATTCATTGCTCTTAACCATTCATCTGCCTAATCACTATCAAGAGCTTCTTTGAAGGTCATCGAATCAACTATATGTCTAATGTCAAAATCAGTTTTTCCAAGATAGACATGATAATCATCTTGAAGTGCCGGTTTTCTTTGTCGTTGTGATCTCCGCACAGGCATTTCTGGAGCTTGATCATTCGTCTGGGGAATTTCATTCGCAGCCATATCTCTAGTATCTGCTTCTTGCTGCGTTTCCACTCTACAAGGCTCTCGCATGGAATCATCATTCAAGATGGGCAATGGAATGAAAATAGTTTTGTTTGGTTCTTCCTTTTCAAAAGATTAAGACATATATTATACTTCTTGATTTTTAATTAGTTATCACTCTATCTCATGGAGTCGCACAATTCATCATCTTTGCCAATCTATCGTTTGAACATCCAATTGTCTGAATGCCATCCCCATTGATAAGCAGCTAATCATGCACTATGGTAACTTTTTTATATTTTAAGATAGGAGTGACTTAAAAATTCATCATGCCTACAAAACCATGTTTTGAATCCCCTTTTGGTAAGTAGTTGAGAATATACACACTTAAATGTCACACTCGACATTAATTTGCAGTCAACAAAGCCATCTTAAGTTATAATGTACGTCTTCGGTTTCAACAATAACAAGGTGTCACTCTCAATGAACCAGAAACGTTTAGAGAAGTTATGCTCAATGACTACGAATCAGACAATAACATGGAGATTTCACCAATCAAATTTAGATAAATCTATAGAACTGGCTGACCACTTCAAATCGATAATCTCTTCCTCTATCTAGCTTGTGCTTACACTAGATTTCTTGTTCGTGCTTTTACTATACTAAATTCTCAAGGTACACATGGGTTAATAAATCCATATCACGTACTTAATTTCATTTGTCCCTCCTTGTCAAAATCAGGTTAAATGAACCTCATTTTTTTAGATAGGGCATTAAGCACCCAAGAAAGAACTTCCTATTACAAGTGTATATTGCACATCCAAGAGTTTTCCCAGTTTAATATGTTAAGACCCAAACATGGTAATAACAAGCTTCAAAGCGTGAGCTGGGATTATGGGCTTTGCGATGACACACAAGACGTCCATATATAGTTCCACCTACAAGATTAAGGGCTCACGCAACAAGTTCACTGTTCATCCCCTTCTTCAGCTACGATCAGTAACACTTGATCTTCCATTTTCGATCCCATGTTATGAAAAAACTCTCTCGTCAAATAAGGCTGCCCCATCTAAATAAACATAAGCAACAAGAGATCATCTGCTTAAGCTTCGTATACATATGAAAATGTCTTCAAATATACTTTCTTTCTTTTTTTGTCGAAATCTTCAATATACATTAAAAGCAGGCAAAACAATATAGTACACTGAATTCTGCAAAGGAAAGAAATAGCAATCATCAGGCCATACTTGATGCCAAACTGGGCCAAATCAAGAACCAATCACTCCTACTAAAACCCTCAACTAAATGTACATTATCTAAATGAATCTAAGACCCTCAACCAAATGTACATTAACTAAATGAAATTAAGTTAATTTTATGCTAATTCTAATACTAAAATATAACAACCTAATCAAAGCTTAGTTTTTAACCAAATTTTCATTTTTTTATTTTCGAAAATTTTAAAAAAAATTAATTATTTTTTAGTTCAAAAAATGGGGACCCTGGCTGGGCTCTCTAGCCCCGTCCGCATGTAAGATCAAACTTAGAGTTCGGGGACGTAAGCTGAACTCTTGAGTTCGGTCCACATGCAAGATTGGGCTTATTCAAGAATGAGCATGAAGATGAGCTTGTTAATCAAGTCCTAATTTTGTAAGCCCATTTTGAAGACGTGCGAACCCCTGGAGTGCCAAAACTTGGTAGTTGGGGATACTTAAATGTTAAAAGTTCAGAAAGGTATATTTAAGTGCCAAAATCGGAGAAAAAATGATCAGTTAAGTGTCAACGGCGAGAAAATCTAGTCAAAATGCTAACGTGGTTTTTTTCGACGAGTTGAAATGGAAACGATGTTGTTTTGAGTGCTGAGATAGCCAAATAACCTAAAACAACGTTGTTTTGAGCACTGACATGGTTAGATCAACCCAAAACGACGCCATTTTGACCTTAATTAGATTTGTATATAAATATTATTTAAATAATATTAAAAAAAATTAAAAAACAAAAAGCAGAGAGCAGGTAGGAGGGGCTAGGGGTGTCAAAAACCGAACCAAAAACCGATCCGAAGTATAAAACCGAACCGAAATTTCATATGTTTTCGGTTCGGTTCGGTTTCGGTTCGGTTAACTGAAAAATAACCGTTAATATTTTCGGTTTGGTTCGGTTTTCGGTTCGATTCGGTTAACCGAACCGAATTAGAATTCTTAATAAAAATTGAATAATCTCTCTTTTTTATCATCTCTTCTTTACTTAAATTCTAATAAACAAAGTAAAAATAGGAAAACCGAAAAACCGTCCCGAACCGAACCGAATCGCATTTTCGGTTCGGTTCGTATTCGGTTCGAGACGGTTTCGGTTCGGTTCGGGACGGTCTCTTATCGGTTCGGTTCGGTTTGGTTTTTTCAAAAAACCGAACCGAACCGAACCGTTTACACCCCTAGGAGGGGCTCCCTCACCTGTGGCTGCCACCCTATCGCTAATGGGGCGACGGCACTAGCCATGAGGGTCGTTGATTTCTAGGCAAGGCCCAGCGAGGGTCGCCAACCCACACCCAGGCGCTCAGGACCCTCACCATCCATCGTCACTACCCCACCAATGATGGGACGGCAGCCACATGCGAGGAAGGTTCCCCTGCCTATGCACTACTCTTTTTTTTATTAATTTTAATTTTTAATATTATTTAATAAATATTTATAGTAAAAATCAAACTTTGGCCAAAACGGCGTCGTTTTTTATAAAGGTGAGCCGACGTGAAAATTCAACAAGCCACATAAATGTTAGAATTTATTAAAATAAGTCATTTTAGATCTCCAGCAGCTTTCGCCGAAGTTGGCACTTAAGTTATTCAATTTTTTTAAAAAGTAGCACTTAAATGTACATTTCACAACTTTTGATACTTTAGTGTCCTCTCGTACTAAGTTTTGGTACTTGGCCTATTATTTTCCCCATTTTGAATATAGCTTATGGACATGTGCAAGCTCACTCATGTATTGAAGTAAATGATTTTAATATTTTGAATATCCGAGTATGACAACCGAAGAAAAAACACGGTAAGAAGATAGATTAAAAAAAGAAAAAATTAAAATAATTGTTTTTTTTTTTTCGATTCTTTAGTGAAGTTTAATCACTAAAAGAATTAAACATTAAACAAATACTTGAACTAGAATGTGATAACTCGTTAAATCTCTCCCCTTATGAGAAGTACGAGGAGACATATGGTTAGATGAGTGCATGGATTTCTATTTTTTGGTTGCAAGATAGAGTGCATGGATGAAAAAGTAAAAATAAAAAAATTAACAGACGGTTCAAATTGGTGATAGTATAAACAAAAATTGAGAGAACTAATCAACGACAAATGCATTGAAAAAAATTCGTACTTAAAATCATCAGAGAGAGATATGGACTTAAAATAATTTTTAATCAGAAGCAGGTGGAGGAGAAAAAGAAGAACATGACAACGACAAATGCATTGAAGCTTTGGAAGTAACCACCGATGATCCGTCTAGCTGGTCGAGTCCGAAACGAGGTATCAAGAGTGCGTTTGGTTCAATTTTTGAAATAATTTTCAGCTTTCAAGTAGTCTTCAAAATGCTAAAAGCCTAAAGCTAGTAAAGACTACCTTTGAGCTTTCAGAATGCTGAAACTATTATTTTCCTTCCAAAACTACCCTCACTAGTTTTTCATATTTCCAATTTTGCTCTTGGTTTTTTTTTTTTAATTGAGAAAGGGGAGCCCTTTGCTAGACCCGCGAAGGGCTCCGACCGCCAGTGACCCAAATCTGATGCCAGCAGCCGTCGGCAGGGGTCGCCCAACCTTGGGCGACCCTCGCCAGCGCTAGATCTAGCTCGCCAGCGGCCGGCGGCTAGAACCCTTCATTGATCCAAAAAATATATATATATAATATCCCTCAAAGCTTATTGCGAAATTTTTTTTACCAAATGCACGTTCAACTCAAATTTCATTTGCAAGGAAATTTTACCAAACACAATTGTATTTTCCCAAATAGCTTTGGGTTTTCAGTATTTGCATTGGACAGAAAGTCTTGCCACGACCTCCATTTCCATTTTCGGGAGGTTAATGGCTCAGCTGAAATGCGGGCTCTCCCAAACCCACCAATTCATGACTTAAGATCCAAGTGTTTAACCTGCAAGTCAATTGCATTCAAATAGGAGTCGCCACTAATCAGTATTGCATTCAAATAGGAGTCGCCACTAATCAGTTTGGGGTGGGTCGATTAGAAACCAAGTAAAATATCGAGAGGAATATTTTACTCTTGTGCAACTAGAGAAATTAAGATCGGAGACTTGATTATCAAAAACTTGATTATATTAGTTAATCACTAATGCCATTTTGGTACCTAATCTTGCTTAAACCCCTAGATTTGAAAATTTTTGAATTTTTCAAGGATTTTTTATGCATTGTTGAAACAACATTTTTTGCCTTTTTCCCTTTTTTGGAAAACATAAAATATTTTTGGATTTTTCTTTTCTTTTTTAGAAATTATAAACCTTTTTCGGATTTTCGGATTTTTCTGGAAAAAATATATATTTCTTTTATTTTTATTTTTTTTAAAAAATACTTTTATAATTAAAATAATAATATATTATTATAATAAACCGGCCGGGCCCGGGTCAAGCTCGGCCCGACACAGGCCTGGGCTTTGGACTCGGCCCGGCACGGGCCCAGGCTTCGGAGGCTGGGCTGGGTCCGGCTAATGGGCCCAGTTCACCTGGCCCAGTACCTGAAACAAAAAGAAATGATTAATCAAGCCCAAGCCCAAAATAAAATAAGTCCAGCCCAAGACAAAAAAAGGCCCAACAAGCCTGAATTGTTTCAGCCCAAAAACTCAAACCCTAGCGGGTCGACCGGGTCATTGTACCCGACCTGGTCATGACCCGACTTGCGCCTCTCTCTTCCGCGGCGCCGATGGAGCAGCCGAGTGCGTCCGGCCTGGCCACGGCGAGCGGCGGCAAGCGTCGCTAGATCAGCCGACGGGACGACAACGCGGCGGGCGGCACCAGGGATCACGACGGTCGGCAGCAGGGCCGGCGTGAGGTTCGGCCGAGATCCGTGAGCGGCAGGAATCGTCGCAGGTCAAGAACAGCCGGACGCGGGCGGTGACGGGAACGGCTTGCTGGCAGGGGAGACCGCGGTGGCTACGCGGGTGGATGGCGACGGGAGTGACGTGATCAGGCGGCCGTCGATGGTTGAGCGGCAGTGGCGCTCGGCCCGCGGCTCTCTCTCCTCAGATCTCACTCTCGCGGCTCCCTCCGCCCCTCACGACTCAGATCTGCTCACTCTCAGGTCTCTCTCTGCTTCCCCCTCAGATCTCACTTCTCTCTCTCGGTTTTTTTTTCCTCCTCTGCAGATCAGTCTCCTCTTCTGCAGATCCGCCTCCTCGCGGCTCTCTCAGATCGGCGGTCGCTCGTTCGGCTTTCTAGATGTCTCTCCTAGGGAAACCTTCCGAGCTCCTGCTTCTCCTCCAGATCTCTCTTTCTCGCTCTGTTTCGCTGCCCTTTCTCCTTCGCTCGAGCCCCTATTTATAGACAAGGAGTCCGGTCGACGGAGGTGCTCCAACCGCCGGTCTTCGACGCATCGACCAGGCTCCTCTTCGGCCGAATCGGCGTCGCTTTCGGCTACGCCTGCTCGGCATTGAAGACATCTAGATCCTTCGCCGGATCTCACGCTGCTCCACTCGGCAGCATAATGGCGCCCGCGAAGCGTCCCATCCGTCGCCGGCCGCCCTAGTTCTGCTCTACTCTCCTGCTTCTCGCGTGCAGGAAGGAGGGAAGAAGAAAAATAGAGAGGGCCGGGCCAAGGAAAAAAAGAAAAAGAAATGGGCCCAAGTTCCGTGTCAGGGAGAAAGGAGAAGCAACAGAGGCTGGGCTTCGCATCAGCCCCCGTGGGCCGGGCTTCGCTTCAGCTCTCGGTGGGCCTCTTTTTTTTTTTACTTGAAAATAAGGGAAAATAAGGGAAAATAAAATGAAAATAAACTTAGTAGACGTGCACAAAATTAATACCTAAGTTCTATGAAAATCATTTTTGTTAGGGTCAAATTAGGTCCTAATTTTCTATGCAAATTAAATATAAATATTTAGTCAAAATTTAGGTGTCAACAGCTACCCCTTGCAAATGCTGAACCAAACACACCCTAAGTACTCCAGTGATGTGGAAATTTATTTGAGATTTTAAATGGTTAATTAAACTGAAAGCTATGTCCAGCACAAATGGTTTTAACCTAGAGCAACCGATGTTATAAAATTTTTTCTCCGCCGCCAGAGGACACTAGATAATAGATAGTAGGCATGCCAAGGGCTTAAAAGAGCATCAAAAAGTAGATACCCATTTGAAAATCAGCTTTCTTTAGTAGCATAGATAGATGGGCATCGATCGCAAATGAGAATAGGTGAATTAAACAGAAGAAAATAAAGATAATAGTATTTTTGGTGGAGTTGAGGGAACTTTTTGGTAAATAATATTAATAGAATAAACTAAGCTTTAGACAAGCTATAATTCTACTGGAAAAAAAATTGAGAACTAATTGCAGATTTAAAATAAATGTTACAAGAAAGAGTAACCACATGAGCTGTAAAATAACTGAAGAGGAACCCATTAAAGATCCAATTGAGGTAATACATTATAACGCGTCATGTGTTATATTGTCCAAATATATATAAAATAATTTATTATTGCGCAACCCGACTTGAAACGTTATGCCTCTCCCTATGTAGTTAAAGAGCATAAAAGGGTTGGGGTTTCTTCTTATCATATGAAGGGATCCCGGAGAAGTCCAAACATGCACAATTATAAAAGTCCGAAGAAGCTTAGCATATTATTTTGGTCAAATTAGGTTTTCAAATCTCTTGATGGCTGATTCCACAAAATCACAGTTTTAATTTTGGGTTACACCACCAAGATATTAGAATTGTGGGGGTTGGGACACTAAAAGTGCCATAACTTTTGTACGATGCTCATTTTGATGTCAAAACTTTTTTTTACTTACTTGTCAAATTGGAGTAAAATCGCTCACTTGAATACCACTTTGTCGGAAAAGCTGACGTGGCTGCCGGAATGCTAACGTGGCAACCGGAAAACATTATTTTAATATTTTAATTAATTTTTTGATTTTTTTGATTTTTTTTTAAGGGCCAGTGAGGGCCAACAAGGGCCACCGTTGACCCTCACCGGCCGCCGAACTCTTGCCCAAATTGGGCGAGGGGGCCCTCGCCGTTGGCTACGAAGGCCTTGGGTGAGGCTGTCGCGGCCTCCCCGCGGCTGCTGAGGGCCATTGCAGCCTTGCCTAGGGCTAGATCTGAACAAAGGTTGCTTGGCTTTCGCCGTCACCATCGCAGGTGAGGCCGTCAATAGCCTCGCTGGCCTCACCTAGGACTTTCGACGGCCTCACCCAAGGCCTTCGCGGCCAACGGTGAGGGCCCCCTCGCCCAATTTGGGTGAGAGTTTGACGGCGGGCAAGGGTCAACGGTGGCCCTTGCCGGCCCTTAAAAAAAAAAATTCAAAAAAAAAAATTAAAATATTAAAATAATTTTTTCCGGCTACCACGTCAGCATTCCGACGGCCACATCAACTTTTCCGGCGAAGTGTCATTCAAATGAATGATTTTACTCCGATTTGGCACTCAAGTGAGCGAAAAAAAAAGTTTTGGCACCAAAGTGAGCGCTGTACAAAAGTTATGGCACTCTTAGTATATTTATCCCGAATTGTGGGCTATTAGTTACTACCATCCAAAGCATAACTTATATATTTATCAGTCAAATATTAAAATGTCCCAAAAAAATGGACCGAGGGATTAAATCAGATTGAAAAAATCGGGTCACAATAATCGAACATTCAACTTATGGGAAGTCCATTTAGTAGAAATCTAAATCCCCATTATCGTAAGTATTTATGCATCTCTATTTAAATTAGTATTTCCTCGTTTAACATGCGGTAACTCTTGACAAGTACATTCAATTACAAAATATTTTAGTAAATGTTATCGACATCCCAGATTGTCTCCATTGTTCATGTGCATCATTGCTCATGTGCATCCACATACGTTTATGAGCACAAACCTTTCGAAAAGTCCCAAAGAAAAGGCTTCTCTCTTGCATCCGGGATAAGAATAACACAACCTTTCGAACGAAACCATACTTATTGCAAATTACGCCCATTCTCGCCTCTAGAATCACCACATGTCATCCTAATTGGCTCGCTCCAATGGTATGCATAATAAGCCACTAGAGCCAACACCAAATTTACCTTCTTTTTAATTGATAATATTTTTTAAAAATTTTAAATTTATAATCTCTATTACGAATCATGTAACAAAAATAGTCTATCTTTTCGTCATGATTAATGTTGGATATTTCAATAATTTTTGAAATATTTACGGTAATAACTTTGACGAAAGTTATGACTATATTGAAGGTTGTTATTATTTTAACGGTTATATAACAAATTTTTAATAGTCATGTAACGGTTTTTCAATCATTTTATAAAGTCTAATTTATTTATTAAATAAATCATCAATTATTTTACAACAGCTCTATAACGGTTTCTTAACGGCTCTATTTTGTATGAATATAACTTAATCTAGAGAGACACAAAATCAAGAATAAAATATCTTTAGATTCTTTTCCTTTTCTTTGCTAGATGGTACAAAATGTTGTTTTGTTCCTTCTATATTCAGTGTGGAATATAGGAGATGGTCTATTGTATCTTGAGAGGATAGCCATTAGAGCCTATCGCACCAAGTCTTGTACTCCGAGGGGCGGAATTATCCTCAAGGATAATACTCTTGCACACCTCAGCCAATTCATTTTATTTCTATTCTTTGTTAATGTATTTCAATTATTATTATTTTTTTATATGTTCTAATATTTTTGCAATAATTAATGTGGCTATATCTGAACTATCGAATTACCTTTATGGACTTTCCATCCCTCGATTTCATTGCCAAGATGCTTTAGCACATCTAAAAGGCTCCGAATAACTTCATCTTCAAGAATGTCAAGCCAGACCCAAGGAGCATATTGGAACCGATCCTTGCGATGGGAAGGAAATTTGTAAATGGCGCCCGAAAGCAGTGGAAAAAGGAAGAGATCGGGGAAACTCATCTTTAACCTGGCTCGAACCCAAGCATGGGAGATAATTCAAACACATAATAGTATTGAACTTTGATCTGCCATCCTGCGGCCTCCTAGCCGATTGGGGCAGTGTATCAGAACTTCTAAATATAATGTATGGAATGCAATTTGATGGAGTTAATTAAGCCATAGAATCTTTACCTAAAATTGTCCAAGTGTCACTTAATAATCATTACTACGTTACGTCTTTAAAATGTGCTTTTTCCAACATAAATTTTAGGACATAATCAAGCTGATTAAAATGTTTGGGGCTCGATTGCAATTAATTTTTTATTAATTTTATAAAAGGGCAATGTGCTATACAGATGAATTAAAAAGATCTAAAACTCATGTTTGAATAAGTACGTAAAGAATGAACTCTCAAGTTTGAATGGATACCAATTTGACAAGTTTTAGAACTTGATTGCATTAGTTGAAAGTTTTAGGACTCAATTTACACTTTTGTTGCAAATTTTAGGATCTTTAGTAAACATATCCCATATAAAAAAAACACGTACCACTTTTGATTCGTTGACCATTTACATGTCTCTAAGCAGAACCTCAAATTGAAAGATTAGATCGCCCCTTTCTTGCAAATTTATTTTAGTATCAACTTATGGTTTGAATTATTTGATTTTTAGTTGGTTTTAAGCGTTCTTTGGATAGGTGCCAAAATTTAGGATTCAAAATTTGGGCAATCTTCTTTATAGAGAAAATTTTCATAACACAAAATCATGAACTTATACTTGTATGACACATTTATCCCCAAAATTCTTTGGCCAAAGGGCATTTTCATCTTTTTTCTTCTTCTTTTTTCTTTCCCTTTTTTTTTTTTTTTTTCTTTCCTCTCCTCTCTTCCCTATCATTAGCCATGGCAGAGGGAAGCCTGGAAGGGCCGCCCTTGCTAGCGTCAGAGTTGGGCGAGGGTCACCTTCACTGGGTCTGGTGAGGGCACCCCTTGCTTAAGTTAGGGGAGGGTTGCCCTCGTCATATTTAATGGTCGCCCTTGCCCGATGCTAGCAAGGGTCATCCTCACCATATCTGGTGAGGGCACCCCTCACCTAAGTCAAGCAAGATCTGCCCTCGCTGGATTCGGTGGTCACCCTTGCCTAGACAAGCCTCACTTGAGTTGGGGGAAGGTCGCCTTCGTCAGATTTGGCGAGAGCGAGGACGACCCTTGCAAAATCTGGTGAGGGCCGCCCAAGCCCAACTCTGACGCTTGCGAGGGCCGCCCTCGCTAAGAGAGAAGAAGGAAAAATATAAAACGAAAAAGAAAAAAACAAAAATGCTCTTCTATTAGAGAGTTTGGAGTAAATTTGTCACACAAATACAAGTTTATGGTTTTTTATATCATAAAAGAAAATTTGGGGTAAATGTATCACAATGGGTATAATTTGAGGTTTTTAATGACATAAAAAAAAACTTATGATAAATTTATCGCAAATGGCATAATTTTGGGTTTTTAATGGCACAAAAATAAGTTTGTGATAAAATTGTACTAAGTGACGTAATTTGAGATTTTTTGTGGCATTTTTTCTTTTGTTAATAAAAATGATTGCTTATTTGTGGATTGGATAATCAGTTGGATAGACCACAAACTTCTGTGGATGCTGATTTGGTCACGGGGTGACTTTTTCTATTCTAAATGATTTTTCAAGTGGATTGAATTGAAAGCATACACTTATGTGGAATAAATTTATCATTAATGTGCGGCTCTTAGCAATACCAAATATATTATTTTCCCTTTTTTAAAAAAAAAGGGAATTAGTCCGTACTAACACTCGTTGAAAGAAGACCCGTGCTCGCTCTACTCAAAATAAAATGTTACAATTTTGTTATAGAAAATTTAAATTCATACTCGACGTGTAGTCATGCAATTTTTTTTGTAACAACTTAAGTTTTCGAATTATAAGCGGCACAATGAATTTTTCGCATGTGAGTAGCCAAATCATTTGACGAGAAAGCCAGTCATATCTCTATGAATATCGAGATAATGAGACAAACAGCCCCTAACCTTGGTCCAATATATAATTTGCTCCCGACACTTTCAATTTATTCAATATAATCCCTGAACTTTAGCCTAATGTGCAATATAGTTCTTGAAATTTTATTACATATTTAATATAGTCCTTGAATTATATGAAACATTAAATGTAGTCATTGGTCTTGAATTAATGAAAGAGATCACATTAAATATTTCCATACAGTTATGGGACTATATTGAACATGTATCAAAAGTTCAAAAATAACATTGAAAAAATGAAAAGTTTAGGGATCACATTACATATTGGACTAAAGTTAAGGAACCAAATTGAATAAATTAAATATTTAGGGAGAAAATGGCATATTCTGCCAAAGTTCATGGATTATTTGTGCCATTTTTCCATCAATATTTGACCCACAGAATAATATATTTCACCAACCTTGATAGTGTGAATCGATAGGGTGAACAAGTGATTACAAGGATTAAAATTGTGGAATAACAATGTACTAGGGACCTTTCTAGATTAATCTACAAAAATATAGGTCTAAAATTTTAATAAATGATAGTTGAAACAAATAATGGCTACACAAAAGATAAGTAGAGAGAATCTACATTGATCCAATATTGTTCTTACGTGATACCTTATCCACCGGAAAGAAATGGATAATTTAAGGTGGACCCTCAGGGTGGAGAGGGACAGCGCCACATGACTCTACTCCTGGCCTGCAGGCCCACCTTTCATGTTTCCCACTACAATTGAATGATTACACATATATTACACATGTATCACATTTTAATTGTGCATAATCTTGATTGAGATATTATCTTAGAATGATTATTTAACAAAACTTATAATAGGACGGTGTATTCTTTATTAATATATACATCAAAATATATAAAAATTTCATTTTTCTTTTTTTCATATATTATTATTTTTAGAAATTGTCCAACCCTCTCCCACTAAATATATTCAAATGATGCAATAATTTTCTTGGATAGGAGTGTTTCAGAATATCAGAATATGGCAAATGTGTTTAATCAATACCTTATAAAAATAATTAATCTAAATTCCCACTTTCCATATTCCATTGAAAATGAATAACATGAAAAGGAAATTTCTCTAATTACATCCATCCTTCGTGAAGAGAAGTTCTTAATACATCATTTAAAGAAAGCAACAGAGGAAATCCTACGCAACACTTCTAAAAACAAACGAAAATTACAAATGGAATAAAGAAAGTCTTGAGAGGGATCACTCTAAGGCACTTGACAGGCCCGTTTGTTTTCATGAGTCAAACATTCCATTTTGGCAAGGCTTCATCTCTTTCTCGAAGAATTATCTTGGCTCCATGGAATACATACACTGCCATGTTGAGCCTAAGCTTGAGGTGGATCTCCCAATATTCTTGATAGGTCAACTCAACAGTCAAAAGATTGCACCTATATTGCACGTTTATTACACTTTGATTGTGCATAATATTAATTGAAATATCATCTTAGAATGGTTATTTAACAAAACTTATAAATAGGATGGTGTATTCTTTATTATTATATACATCAAAATATATACAAATTTCATTTTTCTTTTTTATGTATATTATTATTCTTAACTTTTTAAGGATATTTAGCACCTTATGTGGATATTTTCTTATGTTAAAGATAATTATGATATTAATTACTGAAACATTTCTCAATGAGGATGACAATATGAACAACCAAAGGATCCATGGTTTTTATAGTATAAGTAAATGCAACGAACCCAAACAAAGCCAATAGGAAAATCTTGGGAATGAGGTCACCTGATTATTCTTTCAAACCCAAGAAATGTTGTCCAAGAAATGTGAAACGCATGGCATTACACTTGCCTCTAAAAAGACCCTTGATTTGAGAGCTTGAAACACATAAGAATTGGCTTAGAAGGGGAATGGGATCAATTCCAATTGGAGGATCGGCTAAACCAAGGAAACTATCCCTCCCAATAGTGATGTCATATTCCTCAATTGCACCAAAGACAATAGTAGAGGTCTTGAAATTCTAATGGTGAGACAATACCTTGATCATCACGATGCATGGCTCCACATATAGTTGCGACAAAAGGTGGCCGATCCTTTTCTTAATATACTCTATGTATTGGCTCGAGATGCTCCCACATGTAAATAAGGGCCTTTTCTTAACATACTCTCATGCTTGTGCATGAAGTTCAACTCAATGTTAAAGGAGTTGGGGACCATGCAAAAATATCACAAGCTCTCCTCCATTAACATTGAGGTCAAATTGTCATAGGTCAGCATGCCACCACCATGCAACTAACATGCGGGCCAATGTGCCATTGAAAGTAGTTGGTGAGCCGCCGCCACCTTTGCACACCACCTTTGCATGAGGTCGGGCAACCTAAGGAGAGGTTAGCCCTAGAGGTGAGAGAGACATAAAACGGGGAGCGAAGTAAGAAAAAGAGTGTTGGGAAACCAACGAAATTCAGTGTTTCATTGCCTCCGGATTTTCACCTATTAGAAAATAGCTCTATAAACTTTCAATTTATTATAACCGGCAACCTTCTGTTATTTTTTGTTTAGCTTAGCATATGCATTGCATATTAAATTTATGGTGTAAAAATATATTTAATCTCTTTTTTTAAAGGAAATCTCTCTTCTACCCTTAATTACTATAAAAGATTAAAAGTTATAGAAAATGGCATAGAACTGAATTAACTAAATTACTGATCATAAAAGATACAGTACTAATAATTTTAAATTATAATTTGCTAAAATTTGATAAATATTGCTTTTTAAAATAAATTCCAAAAGGAATTCCCCCAAATAGTTTTTCCGACTAGACTGTCGTGTAAAAATTAAAAAATAAGGATTTTGAATTATATATATATATATATATATATATATATATATATATATATATAGGAAAGGCATAGCACTACCATCTTGGCTCTTCATTAAAGTAATAATTTCTTTAATATATATAAGTGGCTATGCAATTCCAATCGTTGCTCACCCAATAATTTTTCATTTTTTACTCATAAATGCTTGTTTGTTTGCGTTCTTACAACACTTGTTAGGTGGCTAAATATGGTCAGAAAACCTCCTACCAATTTTTTTTAAAATTTACTTTCCTAAAAATCAACAGCAAAATGAACTCTTGTTTCGACTGCCTAATTGGATTAAAAAGAGACGTGCGAAAAAAAAAGCATTAAGCTGTATAAAAATATTCACTATGGTTCTTGGTCTTAAATTAATGGAAATAGATTACATTGAATATTTTCATACAGGCCAGGGACTGTATCGAATATATACCAAAAGTTTAGGGACTATATTGAACAAATTAAAAATTCAGAGACTTTGTTTGAATGTGCAATTTGATTCTTGAACTTTTAATTTATTCAATTTGGTCCATGAACTTTAGTTCAATGTATAATGTGGTTCTTGAACTTTTAATTTGTTCAATGTAGTCACCCAAATTTTGGTATATCTTCACTATAGCCTTTGAACTATATGAAATTATTCAATGTAGTCAATTATCATTAATTCAAGACCATGATTTACATTGAACATTTTCAGATATAACTAGGGCATGATTCTATTCTAGACCATGACAGTGCTTCTAATGAAAAAAATTGTTTCAAATCCAATGAGGTAGCTTGCAATAGTTGGGAGACCTAATGTTGGAAGTCCATATTGCTAAATACTTTATTTCAAGAAGATCGCGTTCTGCTTGGTCTAGAAGCTAGTCTAACAAGAGATTCGATGAGGGCTCATTTGGGAAAAGAACAGCCCAAGTGCCAAAACTTGATACGAGAG
Organism: Corymbia citriodora subsp. variegata; assembly: GCA_014858505.1. Taxonomy (NCBI): domain Eukaryota; kingdom Viridiplantae; phylum Streptophyta; class Magnoliopsida; order Myrtales; family Myrtaceae; genus Corymbia; species Corymbia citriodora. The sequence continues at coordinate 10,622,558 of CM026418.1, forward strand.
GACAACCAAGTGCCAAAAGTTATGAAATATACACTTAAGTACTCTTTTTTTTTTTTTTTAAATTAGATCACTTAAATGCCAACTTCAATGAAAGCCATCGAAAATCCGACATGACTTATTTTAATAATTTCTAACATCTACGTGGCTAGCCGAAATTCCACGTCAGCTTACATTCACAAAAAACGACGTCATTTTAGCCTAAGTTTAATTTTTAATTTAAATATTAATTACATAACATTAAAAACGAAAATTTAAAAATTTAAAAAGAAAAAGGGAGCAACAGTACAGATGGGGGAGCCCCCTCGCCTATGGCCGCTGCCCCATCACTGGTGGGGTAGCGATGGTGGACAACAAGGGTTGTCAACACTTGGGCACAAGTGAGCGACCCTTACTTGACCAAAGGTGAGGGCCAACATTGGGAGAGGGCGGCGACTCTCTCCTAGATCTGGGCAAGAGTCGTTCGCCCTCACCCAGGCACTTGCAACCCTGGCTAGACGCCGAGAGAGGGCAGCGACTCTCTCCCAGATCTAGCGAGGGTCGCCCGCCCCTGCGTAGGCGAGGGTTGCCTGCTTACCGTGGCAAGCAACCCTCGCTTAAATCTGGGAGAGGGTCACCACCTTCTCTCGGCATCTAGCGAGGGTCGTCGACCCTTGCCCAGGCACCAGCGACCCTCACGGCCATAGGTGGGGGAGCCCCTTCTCTCTGACATTTGCCTTTTTAAAAAAATAATTTTAAATTTTTTTAATATTATTTAATTGATATTTATATAAAAATCTAATTAAGGTCAAAATGACGTCATTTTAAGTTGATCTAGCCAAGTCAGTGCTCAAAACGACATTGTTTTGGACTTATTTAGCCATATCAGCACCCAAAACAACGCCGTTTCGACCTCAACTTGTCGGAAAAGTGCTACGTCAGTATTTTGGCTGGATTTTTTCACCATTAGCACTTAACTAATCATTTTTGCTTCAATCTTGGAACTTGAGTGTACATTTCCTAACTTTTAGCACTTAAGTGTCTTCTTATGCTAAATTTTGACACTCTAGGCATCCACGCATCGAGGTTCATTTTCAAGTTCAAGGCAGAAGTATCTATCTGGTAAGTGCCTTGCCTAAGTTTGGGACATTATATAGACTTGCTTACTTGCCTTATTGTTTTCTTTGAAAATGTCAGTGGCATATGCAAATGTGCAATAAAAATAAAAAATCCCCCCTTGGTTATTGCCTTTTCAAACTACCTGTCTTGATATGAACTACTCCTGAGTTATTGTATTGCATGTCTTCATCCTTTACGGGTCCGCTATTCTTCAGCCCGATCTACTAGACTGAACCAGTTATATCTTGGTTGGTTCATGTATATACTATCAGATTGAAATTTATATCGGGATTGGAAGTTTTCCAACGCAAATCTTTAGAGGATTTTTACCCGCTATAGTGTTTGCACTGTTCGTGCCCTTGTTCAGTGATAAATATGTAATTACTGTTCATCCAGTGTCCTATTTAATGAATAGTATTAGTGAACTAAAGCTTTTCATTGTCTTTGCTCGGTATAAATTTCTTTTATTGGTCTCTACTCAATGTAAGACTCTGTTAAATTCTGGGAAAAGTACAGTGCAAGTGCCAAAACTTGGCACAAAGGGACACTTAAGTGCCAAAAGTTATAAAATGTACACTTAAGAGCCACTTTTAAAAAAAATTGGATCACTTAAGTGCCAAGTCGCTGGAACCCTGCCGAAAATCCTATATGGCAATTTTTTATTAATTTTCTTGCCTACGTGGCTCATCGGAAACTGAATCGGCCAAAAATCAGCCAAAACGACGTCGTTTTGGCTGACGTGGATTTAAAAATTATTAATTAAATAATATTAATTAATTAAAAATATATTATTATAAAATCGATTTTATTAAAAAAAAAAAGGAGGAGGGGATCGGCCCCTCCTCCTTTTTTTTTTTTTTTAATAAAATCGATTTTAATTTTTCAAAAATCTAACGTGGACAATTTTTTTTAAAAAAATTACCACGTGGATTTTTTATTTAAAAAAAAATGCTCCATCAGCAAATGAAGTCGCCGGAAAATGGACACGTGGCAATTTGGCCGGAATTTTTCACCGTTGGCACTTAAGTAATCCCTTTTTGCTCCGATTTTGGCACTTAAGTGTACTTTTTGTAACTTTTGGCACTTAAGTGTCCCTTTGTGCCAACTTTTGGCACTCCAGAGATCCGTATGTCACTATAAATGTGAATGTTGTCTTTAGTGTCAATTTTTTACTTTTGATTCTAACATGAATTATCTTCTAGGTTGACACAGCAGGCTAGTTGCAAAGGACAGCAAAAAAAAGGACCATCTTCGGAGAGCATCATACAGTCCAGAAAGAATCTTATGTGTGCTCATGTGGTAGCTTTAGACCTTGATGCAGAAGGGGCTTGTTATAAGATACTTTACTGTGCACTTCATCCATTTGTGACATTACAAGTTCAAATTATGCCCGTGAAAATAATATAAGAAAGGGATGCTCATCTAGTAGCAGAGATTTTAGCTGAGGGATGACTAGAGCAATTCGTTACTTATTGTAGTTGGTGCCTTGATTAATAGATTCGATTGTTGGAACTACTCTGGATGCATTTTTTGCCCCTACCTTTTTAGATTGCTGAAGTGCAACAAAGCATTAAGCATGCCAAAGTACTCGTAGCTAGACAAGCTGTAGAAGAAGGATGTGGGTTGGTTTTGTCAACCAGATGGATGTCCTTAGAGGGAAGAAGAACTCGAGGTTATATGAAGAGGTGATGAAAGCTGTTCCGAAAGATATCTAGACTTTGATTCCCCAGGTTTGCCTTTCTTATAAATGCCCCCTGGGGTAATCCTTTTTCTTCACACGCATCTTATGGGCTGGCTCATTATGCTATTTCCAGTTCTCCTTTCCAGTAGCCCTTTTCCTCTGTCTGCAGGTGTTGGGATAGATTTCTACTTGATGAAAAAAGCTATGCTCGTAAGAAGATTTGCTACGTGACTTTGTCGCTTGTTTTTGTCCATCTCTTAGAGCTTGTTCCATCTAGTAATATTGATCCAACATTGCAAACTGAAAACTGTTTCGTACCTAAAAAGTATCTACCATTTTTTATGGAACTATTGGAATGCTTTTGTTGTAACTAGAAGAGTCTTTGATGCCGTGCCTGCATTTGGTTATCCTTTCCCAAGGGATTGGTGATTATATAATCTATTTACTGGACTTTGAACAATGCAATATTAGACGTGTCTCTTAGAAGTAAGGTTGTGAGTACCTAACAAAAAAGTGGTTTTGCAATGGACAAATGCCTTTCTTGTGCAGCCTGTTATGGTTTGCTACATTTACAAATCTGTGTTTCCATGAACTTATGTGAGCAGTTGGAAATCAACACGTCAAAAGGTGAGTTGGTATTTGGGCATAGTTTGCAGCACCAGTACTCCTGTGTTGGTTTAAGAGATCAAACAAGAAGAATGTCCTTATAAGTAGACTAATGTTGAACGGCCATTAATGAAACATGGTTTGATGCCTTGGCATGTTTTTAAGTAAGAGAGGAACTTGGCTGGAGTCATTGACTTGGTTTTTAACAGGTGAAGTCTACAACTATTGTTTTCATATCTACATTAGATGGTAGGGGCAGGATGGCTTTCTTACCACGTCGTTGAGAAATGGTGTCTAAGACTGCCAACAGCTCGTCTTAACCATTGTTTGCAAAAGGTTAGTCTTCTATAACGCTTGGACTTCTCTAGTTCTTCCAGCAATTGATTTGTTTATACCACTAGCCGGTAGCCAAGTGCGTGTTGGAGTATTTGATTGCCATATTGCAATTTATAATGACTCTCTCTCTCTAGTTTATGAGGTGTAATTCCAATCAGGATCATACAGCGGCCATTTTTAAAAGGGATGGCTGTAGCTGTAGAATTAGTGGCCAATCTTCAAGAAAAATGCCGGAAAGAATTTCGTCTGATAAGAGGGCAGCTACTGTTTAGGGAATAACTATCTTAGTTTGAGAATGTTGTGGGGTATTTGAAGTTAGCACTTTCCTTCTTAACCCTAATAATATTGGGTAAAAGGAGATAATGTCAGGAGGTGCTGGAACAGAAGGTGAAAAGAAAAAATGCTATGTAATCTTACTAGCTGATAAAGTTGATCTTAGAAGACAATAACCATATGTACAGAATTTGTCAGATGTTATGAAAGGAATTTTGTTGGAATATCAGTTAATTTGGCTTTTGGGCAGTTGATAGGATGTTGGCCAATACCCTGCACTTACTTTGGTTTCAAGTTGCATCTCAGTTAGCCGAATGCCTATGATCTGTGTTTATTTCAATCAAAGGGACTTAATACTGTGCCAACTTTGTTCTGACAAGTTTGGTTGATAGTTCTTAGCTAAGGTACTCAGGATTACTTTGCCGGATTATATCTCTAGATCATGCAGAATTTGATTAATCCTTATAAAAGTGAATTTTAACAATTGGTGTAAACTATTTTCAATTCTGTGATAACATTCTCTAAACTGATCAAGGATAAATTCTTCTCAGTTGTCTTCTAAGTAGACCATGTCGCATTGGCAGGCATTATTCTCTAGTTTTTTAGTGTCATATGCCCAAGTGGAAAATATCTTTAACCAAACATCTCATGGAGATTACAAGAAATATTGAGTCATTGCCAATTATACTCCAATTGCCATTCGAAGTTATGGGTAGGTGGCTATTCTGTCTTGTCTATGTGCACTCGATTTTTTGTTTCCTTATGCCTGTATTTTTGTGGTTGAACAACATATGTAAGTGGATATTTCTGTAGATGTAAGTAATCAGTTTGACGATCAGTTGAGCCTATGATCTCCTTTTGTAATGGAAAATGACATCAGGCCTTTCATAGTTTTGTACAGGAAATCGAAAAGGCATAAATCAGTTCAGAAATATCAAATATTATAAAGATGATAGAACCGCAAGCGCTCAAAAATCTGTAACATGTTTATGACCTGTCCTTGACAAATCCAAATACAACCTTTGCATGTGGACCGGGCCTTTAGAACTCAGCCCACTTCCTTGTGAGTCCAATCTGACTGTACTGGCCCAGCCAAGTCCATTTTAAAGAAATAATAATAAGAATAACAAAAAAATAAAAATAGAAAGTAAAAAACTCCAAAAAAAAAAAAGAAATGTAAATTTGGTTAGAAAAAATAGGCTTTGACTGGGTTGTTAGATTTTAACATTAGAACTAGCTTACTTTCATTTAGTTAATGTACATATATTTTAGGGTTTTAGTCGACACTTTTGATTTTGTTTAATCTTAGAAGGTCAATCCTTTGGAAAAGAGATTGAACTCAATCTGAACTAAGCTCGTGGGATTGTTGTCTTAGGACTTAATAAGTAAGCTCATGGGTTATTTTACTATACCGTATCTTTTAATCATTCTTCATTACGATTTTTTGTATGTTCTGTTGTGATAGCTTTATATCATTTATTGTGTTGTGATACATTTTCATAGTTGATTGGTTAGGTTTCATTCAAGATCACAATCAATATAAAAACATTGCACGGACACTCAGGGGAAAAGAACTTTAGGACTCTTTATTGGTAAAATGACTGGATGTACCCCTTAATTGACATATAATTAAGTTTAGGTACCAAAGCAGTAGTACTGTGATAACTAGTGTAATCAAATCTGTAACCCTAAATCTCTAAATTCGTAAAAAGTGAGGTATACTTTTATAAATCACTTGATTTTTAGCCGATCTTAATAGACTAGTGGCGACTCCTTAAATAAAATTCTCATTGGGTTAATTGAATTTAAATGAAAATCCCAACATCGTGCAATGTAAGAATTTGGAAAAACTTGAGCCAATTGAGAACCATTGGTACTGACATGACATTACCTCTAAACCTGTCTTTTTTCCCTGATGGAAAAAAAAAAAAAAAAAAAAGGGTCGCGATAGGGATGGGCAGTCAAATTTAATCGTTAAAAGTACAAATAAGAGTAGAAGGGAAAAACTAGAGTCATTGCAAACACGACTCTAATACAAATTTAGAGAAAAAAAAAAACAGTTTTGTTGATTATTTTGTAGAGTTTCTAACAACCTATATTTTCGGAGTAGTTAACAAAAAGTCGGATTTCAGTATATTATGTGTTCACAATCTCCATGACTCTAAATTATGGCCAAATGCTAGGTCAAGCACTAAGGTGAATATGATCTAATGAGATGGCTTGAGATGGTGGAGAATCAAGCTCTACCAAGTCCAAGCTCGATGTGATATTTATAGAGAGTCCTTTCAACCTAAGTTCGAGATCCCAACTAAAAGCGCATTGCTTGCACTCCAAATCCATTAAAGTGCATTAATTTAGGAGGTCATGATAAGCCATTAATCTATAAAATTGTTCAAAAAGTCCTAAACTTATTGCACTTTTACCAATTCAATTCTAAACCTATTGCACTTTTGTCAATTCAATTATAAACATTTTCGCGTCTTGCTAATTGAGTTCATTTGACCAAATTGACTAAAAAATGCTAACGTGGACAAGACTGGCACTAACGTGGGATTTTTTTAATAATATTTTCAATTTTTATGTTTTTTCTTTTTAAAATTTTTTTGTTCTTTTTTCTCATTTTGGATATGGCCAGCAAGGTTGTCGGTCAAACCTTGCTGGCCAAAGTCAAGGGCTGGTGACCCTCACCAACTCTGGGTAAGGGATGCCCTTGTTGGCATAAGCGAGGGCACATGAGCCCTCACCCCCCTCTCTCAGAAACAATGAGGGCTGCAACGCCCTCATTAGATCTAGCAACGAGGGGGCTTAGCCGCCTTTGAGGTCACCACCCTCACCTAGCAAGATCAAGCGAGGGCGTCGTGGCCCTCCCTTTTGCTAGTGAGGGTCAACCGGCCATCACCTCTAGCTAGTGAGGGCCGTCGACCATCACCTCTAGCCAGCAAGGGTTGGTCGGCAACCTTTGCCAACCAAATCCAAAACTAAAAAAAGAAAAGAAAAAACAGAAAAAGCTTAAAAAAAAAAGAATAATAAAAAATCCTAAATAATTCAAAATATTATTAAAATATAATATAAAAAATGCCACATACATGCCAATCCATCCACGCCAGTATTTTCCAACTAAAATTAGCCAAATAAACCCAATAGGTAGAAAATGAAAATGTTTAGAACTAAATTGACATAAAGTGAAAATGTTTAGGATTAAATTGGTAAAATTAAAAAAATTTAGCTGTGAATTGGCAAAATTAAAATGTTTAGGACTGAATTAGCAAAAGTGCAATAGGTTTATGTTAACACCTAAATTTTGATTGATCATTCACACAAAAATTTAGGGATTAATTTTAACTCCTAAACAAAAAATATTAAGATTAAATTGCATAGCATATAGTTTTAGGAGCATTTATTATTACATTTGCATTGGACATGTGGCAGATGAGCTTCAATTGATTGTTCTAAGCTTTAATTTAACAAGTTGGACTAAGCCCACAAGGGAAAAGAATTTGGCTAGGCCCGTTAAGGAGTGACAAGTTGAAATAATATTCCTGGGAATATGAGAATGTTTCCGAGAATATTCGCATCATTCTTTCAATAATTAGGGAAGCTGTCGGATAAAATATTCCCGTTAAAAGGTGACGAGTTGGAATATGAGAATGTTCCCGGGAATATGAGAATGTTCCCGAGAATATTCTCATTATTCTTTCAATATTTAAGGAAAGCGTCGGATGAAATATCGGAAAAATATTGCACGTGGGATACAAGAGCTAAATAGGTAACGTGCAAATTTATCATCTTTCTTTAAATAATATAATCTTCTCACCTATAAAAAGGGGCCACACACACTGAAGAAGGAGAAAAAAAAAATACAGAAAAAGGGAGAGAGAGGCACGAATGGAAATACGCGGCACCGTTTGAGAGGGTCGAAGAGAGCGATCACATTGAGAGCAGCATTTACGAGAAAAAAAAAGAGTCTCTCGTTCACGGTTTTTGTTGGTGCAGGGTTCTCGTTCTTGCGTCGAACTGTTATTGCCAAGGCAGCGATATCCGATGACTTCGGTCCTTTCAGCGATACCCCAGTCTAGTGTCAATGAGATCTAAGCTTCACCGCCAATCAATCGCGTACACTAGTGCAGGTTGCTAAGAACTTTCGAGTTCCTACTCTGACACCCTCCAGCAACGACATCACGGCTGGGTCCTGGTCTCACCTCCGGCGATTTTGAAAGCGTATAAAAGCTCGAATTTGAGATCAAAAGGTGAAGGAAGACTCTGACCAAGTCAAAAAGTTGATGAAATCTGGTCAAGAGGTGGTCCAACTCCCACAATAGTTATCGCCAAGAATTTCTGCCCACCGCGTGCACCACCACAACTCCCCGATTCCATTGTCCGACGAGCCCCGATTTGGAAGCAAATATTCAAATTAGGTAAGAATCCTGATCAATACAAGTTTCTCATATTTTATTGTCTAGTTTGTGAAATTGCAATCTTAGTTGAATATTTGATCAATATTATCAATTCGATTTCATGCTCGAAATATGACTTGCAATCGTACGGAAAAATCGTCAATCCGATCTCATACCCAAGATACAATTTGTCGATTTTATTTGTTTCTAAAATTAAATGGACGTGGAAAATATCTTGCCTAATTTGTTGCCATGCTTTTCTTGATGCATATGCTTGAACTAATTTTGCTTATAAAAGAAAACCCAAAAAAAAATATAGTTTAGTTGAATGTGGTTTTTGTTAGGATATTTTCTTTTAGGATAGTTTGCATGTTTAACTATAGGTTAGTTTTAATTTCGAATTTTGATTATAAAAAAGAAAACATAAAAATTGCCATGCTCACCTAGAATTAGATCATCTTCCATGTGTCATCTAATCATTACATGTTTAGGGTCATTCGCTAGGATAGTTGTATTGAATATTTTCTAGCGTTATATTAAGTTAAATTATTAATGTTGCGTGACATATAGTTTGCATATTAAGTTACACATTACATGCTAGTAAATTTAGACACTTTCGTACGTCATTACATGCATTGCACGTTAGTCTTAAGCCTCATTAAATAAGAGAAAATCCAAAATTCGAGTGATTGCGTATTAATTAGAAATCACTTTTAGATTGATGTGATTTTCTAACTAATATTGCAGATGCTTTCGTTGCTTCGAGGTAAGTATTTCTTCCTTATGCTTGCAATTTATTTATCACTTTGCTTTATTAAGTGTTAAATTATGATTGCACACTCGTATGATCACATTGCATGTTAAGGATTAAATTAAAATCAATCCAAACTGCCTGCAAATCATTTTTTTCAAATAAAAGAGAAAATGTACCGAAAGGGCGTTAGAAATCTAACGTAATCAAGTCCCCGATCCTATAGTTTCTGGTTCGTAGGAGTGAAGTAATTCTCCTGTTACTTTACTTGAGTTTCTAATCGACCCACCAAAAATAGATTAGTGGCGACTCCTAAGTGAAAATCATTGGCATGTTAAAAAACTTAAGCCAGTCGTGAATTGGTATGGGCTTGGGAGAGCCCGAACTAAGTTTAGGCTTAGTAATCCATTAGCCAAACCCTAGGTGGTGCACCCGAGGTGAGGTCGCGACAGTTTAGGACTTTTTGGACAATTTTCCCAATGCTCAACCATGCAAGTCCCAATCTTCTCTTAATGATATAGTATTTCATTAAAATCATCGAAACAAATATAAGGAAGCTGGTTGCAACATCTTTTTATGTAAATCACTTTTGGAACACACTTACCTTGCCCTTTCAATAATCATATAAGCAGATAATGACATTCTTACCTTCTTTCACTTCACATCTGAGCTTGTTTGGGTGCTCACGTGATTTCTACTTACGTTTGCTTATTCTTATATATGAGATTTGCACGAAATCGTGTTTAGTTGTGAATCTTTTACTGCTCAAATAGCGATGCTTCAAAGATAACAACGAGTCCCATTGATGAGATAAAGCAAAGAGGCAAAGCTTTTGGACGTCCCTATATTTTAACGGGAGTTTTCTAATGAGCTCTTTTAGATTGTAATTTATAATTTAGGGAAAGAGCGGATCAAAATAATTGAAAAGATGAAATCCATATCCATGCTTTCCATCCAATCACAAATATTATCATACACAGACAAATTTTGGAAATTCTTTTTCTTTTCCTTTCTATTTTTATTTTTTATAATTCGCTAGCCAATCATCGCTAGGCATAGTTGAGCGCCTCTATGCCCTCGCCAAGATCTAGGGAAAGGTGACAAGCAAGCGAGGGGCTTGTAATTCTAGATGAGGGCCTAACACCTTGTTGCAAGTGAGGGGTGGAGGTCCTCGTCAAACCATAATTAGAAAAAAAAATGAAAGAAAAGGAAAATAAAAGAAAAGTAATAAATAATTCAGCAGATATGTCTTATAAACAAGATCCCAGATAAATGACAAAATACGAAATTCAAAACCTCGCTTAGGCGCCTCCATCTCCAACGAGGAAGGGGCAATTTAACAAGATGGTACATAAATAATCGAAACCATCAAATAATCGATATCATTGTTTTAATAGTTTTATAGTTCAAACATGACTATCCATCCAATTCCTTCTTTACCGATCCCTAACAGAAATAACGAGTAGTTAAGTGACACTACATCAAAAGATGCAATCATAATCAATCTTGAAAATATGCCCAACATTACAGATATGAGTAAGTTTCAAAAAAAAAAACCGGGACCTTTCTTTGCCGGAAGAACATCTTCATTTTGCATCAACAGAAAAAATTAAAGAAATAGGTTTGGAAATGAAACTCAAGAAGATGAACTAAAAACATGGAAACTACTGATAGACGCTCGTGTGCTTAGGCACGCCAAACCTGCACTCAATGGCTCTCCCTGCTTTACGTAGTGATATCTGATATTGCTATTTACGTCGTGAGCGGGACTGCGTATCCCATGCACTCTTATTTCCCTATCGTCTACTTCGGTTTGATGGACTTAAGATGACGCATTATTCTCAAGGGTGGACTCGTCGCCATTTCTGTGACTTGTTTATGGTCTCGTACCAACGCCTATGTGCAATGTCACCAAGTTGGGTGCGTGGATCGTCTTTTTTTTTCGGTCGGTATGCACAGATCATCTTGTGCGGGAACATAGCATACAGAGAAAGAAATGTTCAACAGAGTGCATGAAGCTGGAGAATTGCCTTCCATGCTTTATTTTGTTTGCCTCTCCCAGCCAATTTTAAGGACAGACGGGGACGGGGAGAGATTCAGAAACTTGCTAGTTAACAAAGCCAAGCGTAGAATGTAGTTGGAATCTAATCGAGTCAACCTTTGTAATATGTCGTGAAAGATAATAGAACAACTGGCTTTTTTATTGTGTCTGTATTTGAAATTGGTTTCAGTGGCCTTTCTCTGGAAAGAATTAGGCTCAAAGCATAGGACGGGACGGTATCCTTCTCGAGAGCAACAGGCCGTCCAAATGCTTTTAGTTCAAGATTCAAACCAAGTTTAATGGGCAGCCTTGCATAAATACATTCATTGTATTGGTAAGTCGATCTAAACTAGAATGCAGCTATATCTTTCTTTCTTTCTTAATGAAAGTTCGTATCACCAAAAAACCCCAAATACATGTTTGTAAATTGAGATGACATAAAAAGGTTTGCGGTGTTGGTATCGGTGTCTATAATTTCGAATTTGATTCATTGTGGTACTTTCCTTTCAGTAAATAATGAAACAGGTCATAGCCGATCGATATTTGTTATTTCTTATTGCATTTTGTGCGCAGTTCACCTTAAGAAACCCCACGAGTAACGAAAGACCTTCGCTCGCTGGACGGATAGCAAAGACCACGTCACGACAAAATGTGTGCCTACCTGTCACTAAGCCTGAGACCCTCGCTGCCTCACCACCGATCAAGTCATATGATATTGACTCTTCCCATGTTGTTATTTCCTAATCGGGCACTTAGGAGCCATTCTAGCGATGGGGAGTCGAAATGAGGCAGAATACAAAGTGTTCAAAACATTCAATTTATATTAAATTGAACTGAATATTCTTTTCAACAGCCTCGAGTTTTGCACGTAAAAGAAGGTACACCCTCGTTGTCCCTCTTCCTGAATTTTACAAACGTCCGTTCAAACATGGAAAAAAAGAAAAGAAAAGATTCATCAGTGAAATGCATGAAATCTTCTAATGATTCGTGGATTTGTGTGCTTGTCCGATGCTTGGTTGGTGATTTCTGGGCTCCGATAGCCTCGGTGTTTTCCATGATCCAAACATTTCGGATCTGATGTATCAGCGATGCAGACAGGTCTCATTAATTTGAGCTATAATGCTGCCTCGGTTTCTTTTTCATTGTTTAAGTTTCTTGTTCAGGCTGATGATTTGATAGCGTGTAATTAGTTACATGAATAGCTGGAACTTTATGGGCATGAGACATAATCGTTCTTCTCTCCTTTCAGATTGAACCAGCTAAATCCTTCAGTGGAATTTGCCTTCATTCCAGGTAGCTAGCAGAAGGCATCAACTCTATATTGTAGTGCTTTGGAAATTAGGATATATTGTAGTTCCCCGAATCTATGTTGCTAACGGGGCAATATGCTCTGCATTAGCCTCGAGGAGGGCTCGGATAATTGATAGCACCATCACGTGATGTTTTTGTGCTAATCATGTGATAGCTTCAGCCAAGCTCAAAGAGTATGGTTGAGTTTATCGGAGGGCGCCAAGCTTAATGCGGGTCAATTCGAATGCCATTCACAATCAGTTGGATTCAAATGTAATTTATATGGACCTATTCCTATTAAACGAAAATGCTATTGATGTCTATAATGGAAATGTGAACTAAGTCGATGCTTTTTTTATTTAGGGGCATTGCAATAAATTACTAAATTAGGTCGTCAAAATTTAGGTGTTGATGTTAGTCTCTTAATCTTTCAAATTGAATCTCCTATCCTTGCCGCACCTTTGTGCTCCAAAAAGCCAAAGCTCAAATAGTTAACTTTTTAAGGGCATGAATAGTATTTTTAGCAAAAATTTATACTAAATAAAAATTAAAATAAAGACTTCTATTTGTGTCTTTTTGGATAAAATGAAAAAAGGGAATTCATTCACTAAATTAATGTAAGGTCTACTTTTTCATTATTTTGAAAAAAAAAAGACAAACAAAAGCTTGGAAAAAAATATATAGCCTGTATAAGGAAGTCAAGACCCTATTCACAGAATTTGTAAAGCTTATTATAATCGTGCCACATTAAAAATGCCAAAGTACTACAACCTAATTCTTAGAAATGAAGAAAACCTATAGCAGCCTTAATACGATCCTAACCGTCAACTTCCATAATCAAATGAATGAAAATCAAATTTGATTATCAATCGCCACTTAATTATCGATGGAGATTCAAGGTTGAGGAACCTTATCAGGCTTTTTTACCTTACACTTGTTATTGATACCTCTTGCACTTTGAGATAATCATTTTCTTTCATGCAATATTTATTATTTTTATTCCTAATCATGCAATTCTAATAACAATACATGCATAATTAAAAGCTAAAAAAAAAGTTAAATGAATGTAAATTCAACCACATCGAACAAAGAATACAAACATTGTTATAAAGGCTTGACACAAGATCCTGTGGACGATGAGATGCATAAGTAAGTATTTGTGTATATTATATATTACTATTTTCCCAATCATTAGAGCCATCAAATGAGTGAGTTGGGTCAAATTGGGGTCAGGTCTAAAATAATTCGACCCAAATTAACCCATTAAAGATGTTTTGATCAATATATATGCATTACAAATCAAGTGACTTGACTTATACCAGACTCGATCCATATGCTACTACACATTAATATTTTATTCCAAACCTATGAACACCCCTACTTATTTAATCCACTTTAATCTATTCATGTGTACATATGACTAGGATAAAAATTTCATTTCAAGTTAAACAAATAAATTAGCAAAATAAAAAATAATATTAAATAAGATAAAAACGTTAAAAATATATATATAGATTCAAAAATCAACACTTATAATTACATCTCCATAATTCTACGATCACACTCCACGACTGCAAGTCAATCTAATCTGTATATAGTTACAACTCCTCAGTTGCCATTACTTGTTGATTGGTATCTGCCTTATTTCAAGCTCTACAGAAATATTCCATGAGCGCACGTTTTCTTATCTTCAAACTGTTACAACTTAGTTTACACTAGACTCAATCGTCATTGGGCATCTTGATTGTCTTTAGTTTTCGAATTCAACACTCACCTAAATTTATATAAGTGTCAATTGCCAACTGGCTATCATTGTATGTCGAGAATTGTACTATACTGCTCATCGATTGTATAATCACTGAGCACCAGGTGTGTCAAAAAGACTCATGCCGACCTAACTTGACCCAACCCTAAAATGAGGGTATTTTGGGGTTGGGCCTTAGTCTTCTTTGATTGGGGATTTTGAGGTGTTGATAGTGTTTGGGTTGGGGTCAAGTTGGGTTGGCGTCGTGATCTCCCTTTTGCGTCTTAGAGGCTAATGGCTTGACTGATGCTTTAGAGCTTATGCCTAGGCTCTCCTAAGCTCATCAACTCACGACTCATGGTTCAATTTTTTAACCTATAAATTAATTTCATTTGAAAATGAGTCGCCACTAATTAATTTGAGGTGAGGTCGATTAAAAATCAAGTAAAATATCAAAAAAATATTTTACTCTTATGCAATTAGAAAAACTAAGATCATGGACTTGATTACACTAATTAATTAACTAATGTTGTCTTAGTACTTGATCTTGTTTAAACCCTAAGATTTTTTTTTTTTTTTTAAGGATTTTCCAAGCACTTGTGGAGAAAACTTTTTTTTTGGTTTTTTTATTTTTGGAAAATATGAAATAATTTTGAATTTTTATAATTTTATATTAAAATGTGAATATAAATATTAAAATATTATTAGTATGACCCGGGTCGGGTCTCGGGTTGGAACCGACCTGGCTAGCAAAAACCGCGGTCGGATTAAGCCTGATACGCAAGCCCAGTCCGCTCCCCAAACTCCGGCCCAGATCATGTCTCATGTGTTGGGCCCACGACTAAAAAATATGCGTAGCATACTGCCCACTCTCAACCATTTTAAAACAAACCAAGGCCTGCTTTGAATTAAAGGAAATGTCCAGCCCGAGAAAACCAGATTTCGCCTAAATTCGCCTTAACACAAATAAAGCCCAAGCTTACTCGAAAATGGCCCCAAGCCCTCCACAATTATACTGAAACCGAATATAGCCAAGCCCACCCACTAGACTAATTCTCCTTTTCCTATGTTCTCTTCCCATGCCGACCTCAAATTTCCAGAACATGAGTACCCCAACTTTCAATAACAAGGCTAACACAAAGAAAGTGCAGCTTATGGCATCTCCAGCATTAAACGAAATCTTCCCATCGTTAACCACCTACGCCTTGCCAGACCAACGCCCTTAACATCACAACACGAAGGACATTTATGAGGGCAATATAAACGCAAAGGTAACTGAAAGCTTTAAAGGAAAAAAAAAAGGCTTGGCGGACATGAAATTTGACTGAAAATGCGCTCGACAATCAAGGAAAAATCTGCCGCACTTACCTTGCGTCGCAACTAGTCAGCCTTTCATTTAGTCTTTTGATATATGTTTAAGATGCCATAGTCTGGGGTGGAGGACGAGGATTCTGTGACCGAAAATATTACACTGCAAATGCTTTCCTAATAGCTTACAAGTATCATTACTAGTATAGATTTTTTTATTACTCACAATACTGTATGTTTGCTATTGTCACTTATCGTAATTTTAGTATTCATTAAGGAAGCACAATGAGAAGTAGAGTTCATATTCCTTAATGTGGATGATGCCAAAAATATCATTTACATGGTTGATTTGTAGGTAAAAGATGGTTATTGATGGATGGGTTTGTAGCCTTCCCCACCAAAAAATTTCTGGTAAGCGTCATCTTTGTTCATAATGCCTTCTTGGATAGCCTTTGGCCTTTTATTTCTTATTTAATTCGGGACTTCGAAAAGATGGGGGTCTATAGGTTTAGAAGGGTCAAACTGTCAAAAATAGGAGAAAAAAATGGGAAGACCAACCAGCATTTCCTCCGTCGAGCCGCAAATCCTCCTCCGCTCGGGGCCTACAGCATCATAGGCCCCTCCCTTCTCTTTGACATATTCATGGTCATATTTTCCTTTCTCATCTTCCTTGAGGTCTTTCTCGACGTTATCGTATTGTATCATTGTTTTATTCCTCTTTTTTCCTAACACAATCCAACTAGTATCTTGTTCTCCAAGTGACGACATCTTGGACTTCGACCTCATCGACAACATAGTTGCCTTCGTCACCAAAGGCATCTCCATCATCTTCAGCTTCCCGTCCATCCTCATTGACGTATTATATGTCGTCCGCCTCAACACCCCTTGTGGCCTCGGCCCACCATCATCAACACCCTCCTTACCGTTGTCTACTAGGTCGTGAAGGGGCACAAGACCATGAGGTGCCGTTAGAGTGCATTGTGTACTTGAATGACTTCAAGAACCACAATACACTTCGTTTGATCCCCAAGTGTGACCACATGTTCTACCCTACTGCATCAGCAAGTGGCTCGTCTCCCACACCACTTGCCCTATCTCCCGCACCTACCTTGCTTTGCAATTGGTTGGCCTCTCATTAAGTCGCTTGACACATTCTTAAGATGCCTTATTCAAGGGGTGCAAAAAGAAGACTCTATGATCAATAATATTACACTGTGGATGCCTCCACAACGGCTTATAATTATCCTTACTGATATAAATGTTTTATTGCTTACTATACCATATGTTTGCTATCGTCGCTTTTCGATACTCATTAAGGAAGCATGGAGAGACACGGAGTTCCTATGCCCTAACGTGGATGATATCAAGACAATCATTTACGAGAATGATTTGTAGGTAAAAGATGGCCATTGATGGGTGGATCCATAGTCTTCCTAGACAATCCATCGCCTTTTATTTCTTATTTAATTCAGAAAAAATTGACTTTAATATTCTCGAAAAAGATGGTGGGTCTATGGGTTTGAGAGGATCAAATTGTCGGAGGTGAGAGGAAAAAATGTGGGGAGACCAACAAACATCTACTTTGTTGAGTAGCGAATCCTCCTCTGCCCTGACCAATGGCATCATAAGCCCCTCTCTCCTCTTTGACGCCTTCGTGGTCATATACCTTCCCAACCGTTGTCCCTTCTATGGCGAAGGGGCACAAGATCAGCCAGGTGTCACTGGAGTGCACCATGTGCTTGAACGACTTTGAGGACCACGATACACTCTGCGTGAGACCCATGTGGGACCACTTGTTCCACCCTCCTACATTAACAAGTGGCTCACCTCCCACACCACTTGCCCCATCTGTTGCGCCTACCTTGCATCATAGCCGGTCGGCTTTTCATGTAGTCTCTTAACAAATGCTTAGGATGCCGTAATTCGGGATAGAGGAGGTGAACCCTATGACTGAAAACATTACTCTACGAATGCCTTCGCAATAGCTTACAAGTATCCTTAGTAGTATAATTTTTTTATTGCTTGTAATATTACATGTTTATTATGGTTGCTTGCCATAATTTCTATACCCATTAAGGAAGTATGATGAGTAGAAGAGTTTCCTATTACTTAATGTGGATTATGTTGAGATAATCATTTACATGGTTGATTTGTAGGTAAATGATGGTTATTGATGGATGGAAAAAAAATTTCTGGTAACCAGCATCTTCTTTGTTGATAATGCCTTCCTGGATAGCCTATAACCTTTTACTTCTTATTTAATTCGGGGAATTGCCTGTAATATTCTTGAAAAAGATGGGGATTTTATGGGTTTGAAATGGTCAAACTATCAGAACCGGAGAAAAAAAAACATGGAGACCAACCAGCATCTCCTCCGTCAAGTAGCGAAACCTCTTCTGCCTAAGCCAATGGCATCATAAGACCCTCCCGCCTCTTTGACGCCTCCGTGGTCATATTCGCCATCTTCATCGTCCTTAAGGACATGAACACAAAGACATAAAATTTGTTGTCTAGAAGATAGATGCAGGGCATTGAGCTCAAGGAATCTTCAGTCGTTGGGCCTGTTGGTGAAACTCAGCATGTGACTGGTTGTGAACCTCGTCCATTTATCGAGTCAATATTCATTGTGGGAAGATATAATGGTTCTTCCCATTCATCAGCCTCATATCTATCTCCTTGGGAAGATATCATGACATCACTGTCTCCTATGAGATTTGTGTGCTCCCAAGCGTCAATGGCAAAGTGAACAGGCGAACTTTATGTTTTTGGTGGTGTTTATGATGATGTATGACATGACATGACATAGGTACTAATTGCTCTTATGAAATTTTGCTTGCTAGGCTTGTGTTTGGGTCAATAAAATGCATCAATTTTTAGATTCAAAAAAGAAGTTTCTTCTAATTGTGTCTCACTTTACATAACAAAGATTTCTTTTGCATACTATAGCGGAGTCCTATAGCCTAGAGTACAATAAATGGACTGATTGACCTTCAATGAATAGGTGAAAAGGAAGCATAGTTAGGTTATCTTTAAAGGATAAGATATTTGCAATTGGTGGTGCAGCTGACTGCGAGCCCTTTTCAAATGTTTTGAGATGTATGATCTAGACATTGGAAGATGGATCCCTACTTGTTCAATGCTATGCAAGGTACCATTTATTATAGTAGGAGTCAAATTGTAATGACATGATTCAGAATCAAGAAAAAACGCATGATGTTATAATTTCAATTAGAAAGAATAAATTGCGAATCCTGAGCTTACTTTGAAAGCTTAGTTGTATAGCTATAGTGCCTTAAAGATGCTATGGAGTTTACTTATTGTATTGACATGGTTCTTATCATCAATTTTTTGCACATGCATGAATAATAGAATGACGTATTGAATATGTTTTTGTGGGGGAAAAGTGAGAAATTTTTTTAAATTTCTTTTTCCAGTTGTTGTGACTATTACAAAAGAGTGGAAAACCAAAAAGGTTTAATCAAAGATTGGTAAGCAGTGAGTAAAGAAGGCGAAATTCCAGCTATCTAATGGGTATTCTTAAGCTTAAAATACTCTATTCAATGAACATAGTGTAATCTATATCTTCTATCTATGGCATCTATTACATTTGAACCCACTTACTCCTTATCTTTTGCTTTGCTTCTCTTGATTGCTTCCGTCAGCGGCTTGCTCTAGCTGCTGCAAAATTGAATGGAATACTCTATGCTATCGGAGAATATGATGGACAAGATTACTTGGCATAAGACTTATGTCTACCATTAGATACAATCTCTTTGATAGTTCTAAAGTTGTAATTTGCTTCTGATGATAAATCAAACACCGACTTGTAATTCCACTTGTTTCTGACATTTGCAAAATTTTGCATGCTGTAGATAGAAGATATAGAGTATGCTATGTTAATTGAATAGAGTATTTTAAGCTTAAGAATACCCATTAGATAGCTGGAATTTCGCTTTCTTTACTCACTGCTTACCGATCTTTGATTAAACCTTTTTGGTTTTCCACTCTTTTGTAATAGTCACAACTGGAAAAAGAAATTTAAAAAAAATTCTCACTTTCCCCCCACAAAAACAGATTCAATACATCATTCTATTATTCATGCATGTGCAAAAAATTGATGATAAGAACCGTGTCAATATAATAAATAAACTCTGTAGTATCTTTAAGACATTATATGTTATACAACTAAGCTTTCAAAATATGCTCGGGATTCGCAATTTATTCTTTCTAATTGAAATTATAACATTATGCGCTTATTTTTTTTCTGAATCATGTCATTACAATTTGACTCCTACTATAATAAACGGTACCTTGCATAGCATTGAACAAGTAGGGATCTATCTTCCAATGTCTAGATCATACATCTCAACATCTGAAAAGGGCTCGTAGTCAACTGCACCACTAATTGCAAATATCTTATCCTTTAAAGATAACCTCACTAGGTTTCCTCTTTGCCAATTCATTGAAGGTCGATTAGTCCATTTATTATACTCCAGGCTGTATAACTCCACTATAGTATGCAAAAGAAAATCTTTGTTATGTAAAGTGAGACACAACTAGAAAAAACTTCTTTTTTGAATCTAAAAATTGATGCATTTTATTGACCCAAACACGAGCCCAGCAAGCACAATTTCATAAGAGCAATTAATACCCGTGTCATGTCATACATCACCATAAACACCACCAAAAACATAAAGTTCACCTCTTCATTTTGCTATTGACGCTTGGGAGCGCACAAATCTCATAGGAGACAGTGATGTCATGATATCTACCCGAGGAGAATATAGATATAAGGCTGATGAATGGGAAGAAACATCATATCCTCCCACAATGAATATTGACTTGATAAATGGATAAGGTTCACAATCAGTCTCATGCTGAGTTTTACCAATAGGCCCAACGGCTAAAGATTCCCTAAGCTCAATGCTTTGCATCTATCTTCTAGACAACAAATTTTCTGTCTTTGTGTTCATGTCCTTAAGGATGATGAGGATGGCGAATATGACCACAGCGGTGTCAAAGAGGCAGGAGGGTCTTATGATGCCATTGGCTAGGGTGGAAGAGGTTTCGCTGCTTGACGAAGGAGATGCTGGTTGGTCTCCCTTTTTTTTTTCTCCAATTCTAATAGTTTGACCCTTTCGAACCTATAAAATCCCTATCTTTTCCAAGAATATTACAGGCAATTCCTCGAATCAAATAAGAAGTAAAAGGCTATAGACTATCTAGGAAGGCATTATCAACAGAGATGACACTGCCTACAAATCAACCATGTAAAGGGCAAAGGCTATAGACTATCCAAGAAGGCATTATTAACAGAGACGATGTTGCCTACAAATCAACCATCCGGGCTAGGCCGACCCAACACCGAATCTAAGGACCAACCCGCACAATATTGATCCCCAATTTTTAAGATCGAGGAACGACCCTATTGAGCCTAAGATCAAGGACCGAACTGATCTTACTGGTCCGATTAGATTCCAAGGTCAACCCTAGACTAACCAATTTTTCTTGTTTCATTATTTATATTCCTTAGAAGGATAAATGTACTATTTCAAATTACATATCCATTAACAATGTGACATTGAACAACCAAACTATAAACATTGATATATATCAAACATAAATATAAGAGAAAGTAACATAAATTTAAACTTGCTAGAAGCAACAAACCATTAAAACAAACAAGCAAGGTGAGTGGCAAGGTAAGTAGAAGGCAAGTGACAAGGTGAGCAATGAGCAAGGCGAATAGGTGAGCAAGGTCGAAGCGAGTAAAGAGGGTTTCTTTTTCTTTCTTTTTTTCCAAATTAGGTTTAGGTTTCTTTCTACTTTTTAATTTACAATATAAATTGAACTGTGAAATAAATAGAGGAAAAAGTGCTAGAGTTTGGAGTAGGCAAAAGCATACATATATATATGATGTATAGGGTTGGTCCGGATTACTATTAATGAAAGCTATGCATCTATTCTACTTGTTTACTATTAATTCCCTGCCATATCTTAGGTAGTGAGATGTCAAACTTTATCATGAAGATCCATTAGATCATGTACCATTGATCATGGAAGTTGCCAAAAGAGATAAAGACTTGGTAGAATTTGTGTCTCATCACTTTTCTTGAACAACATCAAGCAAATAAACTTTCACATAAGGGCATTCCGATCGGAAAAAAAAATTGCCACCTATTCAAAGTATGATTTCTCTCTATACCTGTTTATTTTGAATTGAAATTTCATTTTCGCAAAATTTGTGGAAATCAATTGAGCTCCCAATATAATTTAGGTTGTAATGAGAAAATTCCTACAAGTGGCATAAGCCAATATTTCTTATCTGACCTCGTAGAGGAAAAAGAGGAAGAAATTTTTTACAAGATATGTGTGATTTGAGATGATGAGGGAGAAAAACTTGCACTAAGAATCAAATCAACAAATGGATTGTTTTGACAGATAGGGTGAAATATTACATTGTGTGATAAATTATCATATTATTTCTTGGATGACCTTGCAGAGAAAAATGAGAAAGAAATTTTTAATATGATATGTGTGAATTGTGATGATGGGGGACAAGTACTTGCGCTAATAATCAAACCAACAAATGGAATCATCTAATGAAGAGGATGAGATATTACCTCACGTGACAAACTATCATATTATTAATTGTGAGAGCAAGCATGTTTCTTTTTCTGTTTTGCCACTGCTATGGTGGGACCATGATATTTTAGTTGACTTGTAAATTCAAGTATACTTACGTGGGATGGTAGATGGTGGGCTTCAACATATATGTAAGAAGGTGACTGCATGGAATTATGAACTCTCCCATTTGCATCTCGATATCTATGTCTTTTCAAAGGATAATGGGTGGATACAGGTCGAGAGTCCAAAGAAGTCATTTCATTAAACTATCACATTCTTTGTTATTGTCTATACTCTTCATTTGCAAAGAAATCCCCACAGGCATCTGATGTATCTATGTGGCGTCATTTGTAAAACCAAAAGACTTTCATGATAATGTGTTTATCAATACATTTGTAGTGAAAGTTATGCACCTGTGATACTTGTTTTTTTTTTTTTATCAATTCTCTAACATAATTTAGGTAGTATGGTGTCAAACCTTCTTAAGAAGATTTGTTGGATTATGTACCATTAATCCGGAAGCTACCAAAAGAGATAATGATTTGATCATGTGTTTGGTCACTTTTCTTGAACAACTTCAGGCTTATAAACTTTCATGTAAAGACACTCCACCTGCAAATCTATGTATTAAAAATAAATAAATCTTATCATCCACCGTAAGTATGATTTCTCTCTTTACCTATTCACTTTGAATTGAAATTTCATTTTCGCAAAATTTGTGGAAATCAATTGAGTGCCTACTATGATTTAGGCCTATGACGAGAAAATTCTTACAAGTGGCATAGCCCATTATTTCTTGTCTGACCAGGCAAAGGAAAACAAGGAAGAAATTTTTGATATGCTGTGTGCAATATGTGATGATAGGGGAGAAGTACTCTCTCTACAAATCAAATCAACAAATGGAATCTTCGAACAAAATATTACCTCGTGATAGATTATCATCTTATTTCTTGGCTAACCCCATAGAGGAAAATGTGGAAGAAATGTTTTATATGATGTGTGCAATTTGTGATCATGGAGGAGAAGTACTTGCACTAAAAATCAAATCAACAAATGGAATCTTCAGACGAAGAGGGTGAAATATTATTTCATGTGATAGACTATCGTTTTATTTTGACCCCATAGAGGAAAATGTGAAAGACATTTTTGATACAATGTGTGTGAATTGTGATGATGGGGACCAATACTTGCACTAAGAATCAAATGAACAAATGGAATCTTCTAATGAAGAGGGTGAAATAATTTCTTGCGTGATAGATTATCTTGTTATTTCTTATCTCATCCCACAAAGGAAAATGAGGAAGCAATTTTGAATATGACTTTTTCACTTGGATGTAGGGGTGATCATTGTTCGGGCTAGGCCGACCCGACAACTAATCCAAGGACCAATCCGCACAATGTTAATCCCCAACTTTTAGGATCGAGGAACGACCCTATTGAGCCTAGGATCGAGGAACCGACTCTACTGGTCCAATTTAGTTCCAAAGTTAACCTTAGGCTAACCAATTTTTCTTGTTTCATTTTTTATATTCCTTAGAAGGATAAACATACTATTTCAAATTATATATCAATTAATAATGTGACATTGAACAACCAAACTATGAACACCAATACATATCAAACATAAATATAAGGTAAGGTACCATAAATTTAAACTTGCTAGAAGCAACAAACCATTAAAACAAACAAGCAAATTGAGTGGCAAGGTAAGTAGATAGAGGCAAGTGACAAGGTGAGCAAGGTCGAAGCGAGTAAAAAGGGTTTCTTTTTTCCAAATTAGGTTTGGGTTTCTTTCTACTTTCTAATTTACAAGATAAATTGAATTGTGAAATAAGCAAAGGAAAAAGTGCTAGAGTTTAGAGTAGACAAAAGCATATCATATATATAATGTATAGGGTTGGTCCGGATTGGATCAACCCTCAACGCCTAGGAGTGAGCACTAAACCACACAATGCAGGGTCAGGGGTTCTAGAACCTAGGACCAACCTAGTCTCCCTGGGAATCGAACTAATACTAGCCTGGTTGGCCGGTCTAGGTTGGTCCAGGGTTGACCTTGAACCAATGCTCACCCCTACTTGAACGCCATGAGGCTTGTCTTGAAAATATTTTGTATAGGAAGGAGAGATTCATAGATTCTCCAAATAAGAGTACACAGGGCTTTGAACTTAAATACATTACCCACAATGGAAATGTAATCCTACATAGACCCAAAAAAAGCATATCAAAATGATAAGGAAAGCCCATGCAACCCCCCTCGCTTTTCTAGTACAATCATGGTGGATAAATTACAAAATTGCTTGCTATCTATTTCAATATTAATCTAAAACGTGAAACACAAACTACAAAGAGCAAAAGGCTGGAAACTTACATTATGATAGTGTGAGTGATTCTGGAGACCTCCAAGTTCATCATCTCCCCTCTATGAATGTCGCTCTTGGGCATGGTCTTCGTCACAGACTGAAAGAGAATTTGTAAACCATAGTCCAACAAGAGAAAATGACAGAAACTAAAAGCACTAGTTACCTTAAAGACAGCTGGTTCATTCATATCGTTCCCTATACCATTGACTCCATTAAAGATGAAATCCTGAACTAACTAAGCCTACCAGTGATAGACTTTTGACTGTATAAGGTCAAAGAATACACAAGGACCAGGCCACACCTCTCCTGATAAGCAAACAGTTACTCAGCATTTACATACATACATGTAGACTTATCTTAAGCTAAATCCAAATGACTCAGCACATCAACATTTGTATGTTTTGAAAGATTTTAGGGGTCACTTAAATTTCAAATGCTACAAAAAAGCAAAAGACGAAAAGGAAAAATGAAAACCGGATAGGCAATGACAAAGATTAGCCAAAACCACAGTGAAATACAGCAAGGTACCAACAGATGGAGTTCCATCTATTGCTTTGATCCAGACATCATTTTTGCAACCACTGTCATAGAAAAAATACCCCTCTTCACGTTTGATACAAGGATCAAGCATCCAGATCGCTTTGAACCCCTTTTGGTGGAGACTATGTTGGATCAGAGAAGTGGTCCTAAGAGTAAAATCCCCCGTTTCAGTTTCTGTGCTGAAAATAGCACTTTTTATTTACTATTGACGTGTCTACTGCTTACTAAGCATTGAACCTAGGTCCTTTTACTATTAGACAAGTTAGCAAGGCAAGAAGTCCCAGACATGAATGCACTTCGGAGTTTTTGAACATAAAGTGACTACCAACCACAAAGGACTCGGTGAATGAAATGTATGGAAGCAATGGATAAAAAAGAGGCATGGCATTTTTGCATCAAGCACCATATCTTAGGTTGAAAATAGAATATTCAAAGAACACAGATCATTGCAGTGCCTCTAAAGTGTATTAACCAACAACATATTCCACACGACCTACCTCACTTCCCAAATGAATATCACCATCTTCCTCAAGATCATTCCAAGATGAAAAACAGATTTTCATTCATATTTGACAATATTCTCACATCTTACATGTACATGTAGATATATGCTTTGCTCCAGGTTAAATGTCATGATGTAAAATATATGGTTAGGCTTTGTTTTTAGGTGACAAGTACGTGACATCTCTATGAAAATTGGCTAAAACTGCGAATTCCAGACAAAAGTTGTGAGTGGTTTGATACCTATTGAAAGTGGGGTAGATGATGTGAAATTGGACCTACTTAGAGGAAGGTAATCTGTAATAGGCAATAACAGGGTTAACACAAAATGGGATTCCATGCCTTGTCAAAAGCGAAGCAGCAAAACCCATCCATATAATCTATATGCAACCACACGACATCACAAGGAATATTCTTTTCTCTAAATTTACTTGTGATCTGCAATAATTGGACAAAAATTAGAGTTAAAGAACTATCATACATCAACTCATAAATGATATGCCACAGCATAAAGTGAAAGTTGGACATTGTTATTTAATCAGGTAGAAGGAAATGCGGGTTGAGGAGGAAAGATTACAGTCAAGCAAGAAGCATCTGAAGGGCCAACCTCTCTAACTCTGTTATCAGAGTCATGGCTCCAGCGGCATTGACGAAAGCCTAAGGACCACTTCGGAGGCATAAACACAGTTCCTGACAATATATGCAAGTTATATAATTCTAGCGATAAAATTAATAAACAGACTATCAAAAAGATTGTCCAGCCATTCTGGTGGTCCTGTAAAATCCCCGTATGCGTGTTTCTTAAGAAAAGAAAAGTCATAGAATGACAGAAATATTCATTTTGACAACTTCATTCATTAACATGAAGCTTTTTCTTCATCTAAAGACAGGAAAAACAGAGAGTTCATAGTAGCAAGAATTATGCATGATATCCTGATAAAATTGATACATTCAACTTTTCTCTGTCTGTAAATCGGCATACCATGTATACTCCTCAGGAAAACCACTTAAGTGAAGCCTTTACATCTAATAAAAAGCAAATGGTGGGAAAAAGCAGTAAACATGCCTCGAGTGCTTTGGCATCAAATGTCGAAATCAAGATCTCAAATTTTCGAGAGCTTCCATAGGAAAGATTCCAAGGATTCGAAGTATCACTTGTTTTCAAATCGGAAAAGATCAGACAAAAGAAGCGGCAGAATTTGCAGTACAGGAAGCATCAAAGCTTTACCTCTAACCAGAACATCCTCCTCGGTGTTCTTCCCTATCCCTTTCCCCTCTGGCCATCCATAACCCCTCTAACATTAGCCGCCGCAAATTCCTCCTCGGGCATGTCCTTGCACGCCGGATCATCCCCCAACTTCGCCAGCTCCTCCCCCATCCCCAAGTTTCAGCCGGGATTCATCCAGGCTACCTGATGGTCTGAGGGCTTCGGGCTTGACCTCACCGTCCACCACCGGCAGCTCCCCGCCATCCTCTCTCTGACAGACAGTGAGGCCGTACGACACGGCACCGGCTTTGGCCTCATCGTCGAAGGACCTGCACTGAGACTGGAACCGGGAGAGACCGGAGGAGGAGGAGCAGAAAGGCAGGTCGAGGTTACTCGTTGGGCTTTGGCGGGATAACCGGGAGGTTTCTGTGGTTCACGTCATCCGCTGGGGTTACCCGGAGGGATCGAATCAGGTGATCTGCATGCACGCCAATGAAGGCGGCACTTCGCAGCAGCCGTCGTCGGCATTGCGGCAAAGCAAAAGGCGGTGGAGAGGGGCTTGGCGGCCGGCTTTGGGGGCTTCTTGGAGGTGTTGAAGGAGAGCTTCATGTCGATTGACGACGACGGCCGATCAAAACTTAATCGATCAAAAGAGCGATGAGAGAGCGAAAATTGTCGACGACGGGAACGATTAAGGAATGTAAAATTTCGTCCTCAAATTTGAGCGTCTGTTACAATTGGGTCCTAATTTTTTTCCTAAACGTTAGTGGAACATTTTTTAAGTGCCTATCTGTAATTATCAACTTGAAAAAACTATATGGGCAGTTTTGGACCTCGGTTGTTTAATTATTCCGATGCCAATAATTTGTTAATAAACAATACCCTGTCAGTAATTGTATATTCTAAAAAAAAATTAATTTGATAATAAATAAAAGTAAAGTGACTCGAACTATCAGATCGAAAAAATAATTAGAAAAGGATTTTATCAATACCATCACAGTTTTCTTCCAACTATCAACTCATATTTAAATTATAATTTACAATATTAAGTACTTCAAGTAACTACCCAGGAGATATGTTAGCAATTTCAGGAACAATCATCAATTTTTGGAAAAGTGATTAACCAAATTGGAAAAATGTTGATTTGTATGCTATTTCTCTTTTTAAAAAAAAGCATAGCAATAAAAGCGAAAATTAATTAAAAAATCACATGACATGCATTTAAGATTAGAATAATACCACCTTCCCTTACCATTGGGCAGGCCCGTAGGACATCTCATGCTCCTTCAACGGCCTGCGAGCACGGGCTTTGCAAGCAAACTCGGCTCCGCCGGAGCCACCTCAATGTCCATGGAGGTAGGGAATATGCAGAGACTCCACGGTGAATCTTCTTCCGATGAGCTTCATTGTGAGACTTGCAAAAAAAAATTATATAAAGCATAGATTATTTTTATTAAATTCAATAAATATGCCTTGTGGTCGAGTTTAAATTCTTGAAATATACTTCCACCAAGATTAAACCGTGTTCAATTTATATGAGATGTAGTCTTACTGATCCTAAGTAGATCATTGTCTTGTGAAGATCCTATCTTTTTTTTTTTGGAAAGCTGTGAACATTACACAAGGAAACTGCATCTTCCAATAATTTTGAACCACTTTGCGTATCACATCTTTATTTGACAAAGTATTTATCCACAAGAAAATTGAATAAAAAAAATTAGAAAAAATCTCTTAAAGATCAACTCGTCGATGCCTCATTTGATGTGATATCCTCATGCTGATTTGTTGAAAATTTTGCACTTCAACCATTCTGATTTTTACCCTTTTAATTTGCTACTTCAATACTCATGGTTAATCAATAAAATAAAATTCGAAAGCAAGTCTTATCTATTACCCATATGGAGAGGTGATCTATAACAGAAACTTTAATATCTTCCTTCAAATAATATCTGTCATGATTGAGGTGGATGAAATTATTACATGTCAAGAGAAAAAGGAGTGTTAAGTGTTCACATAAAAAAGTCAGAATAAATTTATTAAATGAATAATGTGAAATTCAATTTTGTGATTTCTTTTTTCATTTTTATTTTTATTTTTTATTATTATTATTTTTTCAGCTTGAGCAACGTAAGGCAAAGGCTGGTTTTGGAGGGAAGAGAAGCAAGCGGTTCTCTACTCCCGGGCGGTAATTGCCATTTGAAATGGACGGTCCTGATTGGAACAATACCGCACCTGGAATCTGGAACCTCGGTTTGCTTCATGGGAGGATGAAGACGAGCGTATAGTGCGCAGGTGAATACGGGCCAAATCCCTATAAAATAAGCTTTGACTGTGGGCTTTTCTTACGTTTCTAATGGTCCGAGTGGCCCAGGACCAGATGATTAAACAACTTTCTATCCTTACTAACATAAATTGATGAGCTCATCTCTTTGGACAAGAAAAAGTAATGGCAGAATCTAAATTGGTCGGGAGGCGGGGGATTGCGGATTAATTTGATTTTATAAAACCAGAAATACTTTCGTAGAATATGAAAATAATTTTTGTTCCGTCAATTTTAGATATGAACACATGACCCATGCTTTACCATATTAAATAATCGTTTTCCCCAACAACTTAAGCTGTTGAGAATAAGCCTACAATGCATATAGCGTATCTCTTCATACAAATTTCCAAAGTTCACGTATCAAAAGTCCAATATAATATGATAATAGATATTACATAAAATTTAGTTCTCTATTGGTCGTAAATCCATTTCCCACAAGTTGCTAATTTGATTGCTTAAAGAAAGTTAACCAAGATAAGTTTAGAGTTACGCACTATGTAACGTTATCCAGTTTCAGCCCATCCTGCTTCAAAGGATTGTGGCTTGTCCCCGCGAACTTTACATGACTGCTACAACTTGCAGCACCAATCTTCTCATGTTTTAGCATATACTGAAACAGCTGCAACAATTTCAACAGAAAATCAACAACAGCCCTTCATAGGTGATTAAAAGGAAAGGAAACGAAAGAAAATGATGAACCGTCTATAAACCAAGAAGACCCATTGCAGATTAAAGTTTCTTAAGAATTCAAATAAAAAAAATTTCAGAGTCTTAGGAAAATACAAGTATATGCGGATTAAAAGGACGAATCGATAAAGTAGTATATAAACGAAGTGGGTTATTTTTAAGAATATACTATAACATTAACAATTTTTTTCCCGAAAAATAAAAGTTACCAGTTTTACCAGACCGGACTAAACCGGTCGGTCATCCGGTTCCCGATTCCAAGACCGGCCGGTCCGATCCATGATCCTAGAATTTAAGAACCGATCCTCCAGGTCCGATTCCTAGTACCACCTTGGAACCAGACCGGACCTGGAATTGATCACCCCTAATGCTAAGAATAAATAACTTTGTTAGTACTTGAGATTAACATGTACCCCTTTTATTTTGTTAGTAGATCATTTAATCAAACTGCCCGGTCAAATTTTGAGCTTCCAAGATCTATTTCACTTTGGGGAGAGGGATCAATATTATCAGTCAGACAAGCGCAATGGAGTCCTAGGCCCACACCTTTCATGCATAAGGCATCAATCATTTATAGGGATGGGCATGAGGAGCGGTACCTTTTCCGCTTTGTTTGAAAAGTTTGGCAACAAACCAAAATAATGGTTTGAAAAGTAAAAGACCTATTAGACTTAGGAGGAGGAAGTAGCACAAAATTTGGCAATTGCCTTCGACAACAAGATCTTGTTTAAAAGTTTCAATTAGGGGTGAATATGATTCCAAGGTAGAACCTAGAACTTAAAATTGGATTGGTTAGAACCTATCCAATTTTAGGTTTCAAGGTATATAAGATAAATTACAAGTTCCAAAAATTGAAGAACCTCTTTCGACAAGTAAGTTCCTAGTTTTTTGTTGGAGAAACTTAGCTACTATAGCATAAAATCTATAATAAGTTTTTGTATTTTTCTTTGTCTATGTCTTCACATAATATTTCATGGCATTTGATGATAAATATATAATATAATTGAGATTTTTACTTTGTTAATATTTATATTTTTCATGTGTCTAAATAAATTATAGTTAGTGAATTGTGGTAATAAGTAATGATCATTAAAAGTAATAATTCAATGTAGTCATTTAATTAATAATAAATGTGGAACCTGGGTAAACTTTGGAACTGACCTTGGACCTATGAAAAGGTGGGTTCCAATTTCTAAAATATACAGAGTAGTTCCAGGTTCCAAAAAAAATAAAGAACCCATTCTAACAAAGAGGTTATAAGTTCTAAGTAGAACCTGTATAGAACTTGAAATTGCACACTTCTAGTTTCAATCCCACAATCCATGTTTCCATCTTCAAAATTATATGCAAACAATCAAATGCATCTCATAGCATAGAAATAAGAGATAAAGTTCAAGACTAACCTTATTGATAACTAAGCCTGCAGATTTCATATCCTACACCACGGCTTCGGCCTTCTTGTTAATTACCATCAGCAGAGTACGCATTTAATAAAGAGCTATAATGGAATTCATTAGGTGTATGGCCTTCATTCACCATTTGCTTGACGAAGCGCTCTGCATCTCCGCAATGATTGTTTGAAGCACACGCTGCAATAAGAGTCCCATAGATAACACAGTACATTTCTAGACCATTATACTCCAGTTTCTGTATCAGTTCCAATGCCTTGGCGTCATCAATCATTGACCTTCGCGCAACATGCGAGCAGCTAAGGTTAATGAAGAAAGTAAGGACTGCTGCTGCTCAAACCATGGACAATACCAAGGAAGACCGCAATAATGTTCTGACTAGTACTTCCTCAAAACTTGGTGCAAATCAAGCCGGTGATGTAGATTGAAATTGGATTCATTCAGCAGCGAAGAAACGAGTTAGCTTTGCTTAGTGGGGCATTATCAGAGCCCAATGAATCTGGCCAAAAGCATAGGAATCTGTTCATTCAAAAGACTCCATATCGTGCCCATCGAACTTTCAAGTCCAAAGTTGATCATGATCTCTGCACATAATTGATCATTGTTGCAACAAAATGAGGTACTTTGTTGCAACATAATGAAAGGGGACCTGTCAACTTTCATCAATGAAGCCTTATGTTATGAGAATGAGCAAAATAAGCTGATTCGATGTTGTGAAATTTATATGATTCAAGACTAGAAACCATATGGTCCATTTTAATCCATAGATAATTTTTGTCTAACATTCTAAAGAGACTATATCTTAACAATCCTTCTCCTGTATAAGTGGGGGTTTACATCTGAAACATGGGATGCGACCGTAGTAGAACCTACTAAAGACAATCACATACTGGAACATTAGAGCATGAAAAGAGACAGAAAAACATACAAAATAATAAAAAGGGGAGTATTTTGAATATGAACACCAAATCTGTGCTTTACCATATTAAATATATTTTTCCCTGAAAGGCTAAGATGTCGATAATAGGCCTACAATGTATATAGCATGCATATCTCTTCACACAAATTTCCAAAGTTCATGTATCAAAAATCCAATATAATATGACAATAGATATTACACAAAATTTAGTTTTCTATGGGTCACAAATCTATTTCCCACAAGTTTTGCTAATTTGATTGCTTAGAGAAAGTTAACTAATATGAGGTTAGAGTTGCACCCGTGCTATATGTAACGATATCTGTTTTCAGCCCGTCTTGCTTCATCTGTTGAAAACATTTCATGTCGGACTTACCAATTCTGACAAGGCAACTAAGAACAGCAGTACTTGATAAAGACATGGAAAGAGACAATAAGAAAAGTTCTGGTGAACTTAGAGCTTACAAAATTGATTCGAAACTGAGAGGATGCCATAGACACCGAACCCACTTACGAGGATGGTAACTCTTGGGGTTAGTTTATTACGGCTTATGAAAAGCAAAAAGAACTTTCTTTTGAATCCCACCAAAATCTAAAATATATCCGACTTTTAAAAACCCATGAAGATGTATATGTAAATCCATGTGTCAACATTTCTATATTGTTAAAGCTTTGGATGCTTAAGATTAAAAACAAGATCAAAGTGCAGGTGCTACGGGATTTTAAAAATAACAATAATAAGTAAAAGTCAGTTCAAATACACTCTAAACTTATTAGGTTTATACTCTAAATTTATTGCAATTTTTTCTTTTTTTGGTCGTTCTAGATATTGCATTAGTGCTTTTAAAAACATACATTTCCAAGAACCCTTAATATAATGATTTTTGTGAGCTGTTCTTCATTCTTGACAAAATTGAAGTGTGAGCATAATCCAGCCACATCACAATGAAACGCATGATGGAACAAAACACATAAATGCCTCGAATCCATGACATGCAGCCAATGCCAGTCCAGACAATGCATAATTGTAAAAGAGCCAGGCTTAAATCCTTGATAGGTGAAGGTTGACGCTAGGCCAGGCTCGCGCATTTGCAAAGAGCCCATGTGTTAATATATACGCTTATATTGTTTTATCAGTAAATGACCCCAAGAAAAAAGTTCAACAGAGTTGCATGGATAAATGCTTGATTGTATTACGTCTCCAGTTCACAGAAATTTCAAATTCGAGACCACACCGACTGCTCTGTTAGAGCCTTGTTTGATCTACATGAATGTATTGATTTATGTACATTTTTGGCCTATTTGACAATATTGAGAAATCAGTGTTAAGAACTTAAAAGAACTTATTTTTGAGTATTAGTAATCTTCAAGTGAAGGAAAGAAAGAGTTGTTTGACAATCACTAAATATTTATGATTTCTTCCCAAAAACATAGAATCGCAACCATGATTAGTAGGGAAGATTTTAATTCTCATAAAAAAAAAATTTCTACTAAATGAGTTAAGTGACTCCCCTTTTTTAATATTAAATAAGTCAATTTCTAGCTTAATTAAATATTTTAAGTCTAAACTA
Source organism: Corymbia citriodora subsp. variegata (assembly GCA_014858505.1). Lineage (NCBI taxonomy): Eukaryota > Viridiplantae > Streptophyta > Magnoliopsida > Myrtales > Myrtaceae > Corymbia > Corymbia citriodora. The sequence goes on from CM026418.1 coordinate 10,656,218, forward strand.
ATTAGAACAAGCTAACAAGCTTAATTGCATCAGCCCGGGAGCCTATCCGCCGGTTGGCAAATCAAACGTTTGAATATCACGTATTCTTGAAAAAAACATAAAAAGAAAATGCCACTAATTACATGATTGTTCGGAGATTTGTTGCTCCTTTTTTACGAGAAACTCTTGGGTAGGCCTCCACTTCACTATGGAGACGGCCCATTAATGGACAACACGTGGCGACAAGTGTCGTCCGGGTCCCACCACACTCTCTCCCCTCCTATGATCTCTCTCCTCCTCCTCTCTCCACTTCACTGGTGCCGGCCGTTGTTGGACATGGACAAGAGGGAGTTGTCGCTGCCGGACCGCCGCCGCTGCCACCGTTGGTAGAACCCGGAGGGGCCAATGGCAACCGCCAAGGTGGTGGTGAAGGCGTAGCTGGAAGCCCTGGAGAGGAGGGGCCTAACAGCCGTGGCCTTCTCGTCATCAAAGTGGGAGGAGATAAGGTGATTCGCCATCAGGTCGTTGTGGGCATCGCCATTTTTGGAGACAAAGGCGGCGGATGCCGACGAGGGAGCAGAGGGAAGGAGGCATGGTGGTGGGAGGATGGATTGGTGATGGGAAGGAGGGGGAGATGGCACTTTGAATAGAACTAAACTATAGATGCACTATCATGGACTCCGTATCCGTTTTTGGGTCGGTTCTAGTTGAGGCCCCCTTGAACTTGAAGTCTAATATAATGTAATGGACAAGGCCTACTTTGGACTTTGCTTGTATTTATTCCTATGGGATCTTAGCAATTAAATTAAATAATGTTTGAGCATTTAAAAAAAAATAATTTATAATAGTTATTATCCCGAGTTATGTCATAGTAGACACAAATCATAATATTCAGATATACACACAATTAAAGGTATGAATAGATTTAATTGTAAAAATTCATATATGAAATAGATGCTCACTCAATACAAATTTGAATACACTACACATGCAAATCTAAACAATTGATTCCATGATGCATATGCACGATGCACTAAACCACTTAACTTCATTTGGACACGCTCGACGCCAAAGTAAGGGGGCAATGGAACCACCACTTGCTAGCACATTTTAATATTTTAAAACATAAACATAGCAACATGGACTAGTCGCATAGTGATATGGAAGAAGATAATAGAAATATGAGGAATAGCGAAAAGTGTGGTAACAATTAATAGAGAGGAATGCCGAGTAAAGAAAGTTTCGATCAGCCCGATTGCGAACGAGGTCACACGCATGCTGGCAACAAACCTAGGCACGTCTTGATCGCGTAGTAGGCCCCGTCCTGGCCATGAATCAAGCTCCATCTAGATGTGGCCGGATTCATTCCTTCCCTTTTTTTCAATTTGTATTAAACTTATCCCCATCTTCATCAAACACCTTGATTCGAAATTCATAAGGTGTCCAAAGGTGATTCGACCAAAAAAAAAAAAAAAAAAAGGTGATCCAAAGGTGGCCAACAACGACGCCCGAGAGTAGTATGATTTCCATGCCATTACGGTTGAGAGGAGGGATGGGCCGGGCTATCAAAATGGCTTTCGAACCTAACCTTCAAAAATCGAAATAAACAAGGTCTGGCATGCATGCTAATAGAGTCTTAATGAAAAACCACATTAATCCATATCACGACAACTAATACAAATTTTGAGTTTGATTGCATATCGATCTAGTTAACTAAATTCAGTGATTTTATATTAAAAAAATTCCGCAATTCCTAAATCTAGAAGAACGCTGTTAAAGAATGAGAATGTAAGAACCATCACATTCTATGTTTTTGTTTATTCATCACAATTTTTTATTGTTAGAGAGTAGTCATAACCTTTAAAAATAGCCAAAAAAAATTTACTGATTAAGGAGTAATTTGATATTCTAATCTTACAATTATGCTAAAATAATGAACAATTTCAAAATTTCTATATAAATTGAGTTCTTTTTATTTTTGTTTATTGCATGATATGACGGGTTTTCTTTATTAAAAAAAAGCTGTGAAAATCATCAAATGTCTAGACTTATTTTCAGTTAATGATCAACATTGAATAGATATATGGGTCTAAGTTAGCCCGAGTCCAATATGTCAATAGGTAGAACATTATAAAAAATTATTCTCAGACACATACGGCCATTTTACATTTTATTGAGTGTTTTCTTTATTTTTAATTTAGAATTTTACGGTATTATGAAATTTAAAGTCAATAAATATAAAAGTTTCTAATTGATTATGGCATTAGATGAAGAGAATCACACCAATGCATAAATTGTGACACAAATGAATCTGGATTGGGGTCTCCAAAATAATTTTTCCAATCAATTTGTTGCAACTTTAATCGTCACTTGTCTTGAATACTTCCTGTTCCAAAGGTGGTCTCCACTGTATCCCTCACCTCTTTGATTCTCTAGTCTCCAAATACGATTTCTTAATTTAGAATTTAGAAAGAAAAAAAACAAATCTCGTTCGCTTGCCTTATAGGTGCTAATAAAGACACTTCAAATTCAAGTACTTTGATGGAGAACATGAAATGTTGTCTTTTCCAGGAAAATTGATTCCGAAGAGAAATCTAAAAGAATTAGCCACATTTACTTTATTCTTTAAAAATCTTGGTTGAAATTATTTCTAAATAAATAGAAGAGTCGGTCTATTTACCAAAAAGTCGAGACTTCCATGAGAAATTGGCAATTCCACGCAAAATTCGAGGTGGTCAAAAGATAAAATATGAATGAAGTTACTGTTGGCTAACAAGTATCCCCGTAACACTTCTTAAATATATTTTATTTAGACAAAATCAATTCTTAAGATGCCGCTTGTATATATAGAAGAGCAATCAATACATCAATACATTCTTAAGATGCCGCTTGTACGATATATCGATTCATATCACTTTTGAATTTTCCATATAATCATGTATAAGTCATGTAGGAAATTGTCAATTCTTTGCTTCATATATATATAATTCTACTAGTTCCCCTGGTGTGTGAGATTGTTTTTGGATACTTTAAAACAAAGTAAATGGATGAATTTCATGGTAAACTCATATAGCAATACTTGAGCGATGAAACCTCTTGTTCATAGGATGGACATGTTTGTCACGTCATAAGGTAGATATGATTAAAGTGAGCTAAAAAGAAATTGTGAATAACCTATACACAGGTGACATTGATAATAACTCCCTAGGCACTCCAATGAAGAAATTTTCCCACCAAAAAATTGTAACTAAGCCAGTTATTGTTAAGTCATTCCAACTCTACAAGCTTTAAGCCTGTTTACCGTGGCAAATATAAACGAGTATTTCAAGCTAGTAGTCATTTCAACTTAACAAGACATCTCAACAAAAGGGTCAAGAAAAATCCTAACATTATAAATAGGAGCCTTATTTTTATGTGGCTGACAAATCTGCCACAACATCGCCCTATTACCCATCACCAAGTAAAGCCCACCCACCTTACCATATGCCAAAAAAGCAAGCAGCCATGCATTATTACCACGATCTCTTTGATTGAACCATTCACGTAGAAAAAGCAACCCACGTTGCTAGGGCCACGGCATGCAATAATGTACGAGATAGTTTTTGCTACAATGTGGAAATAAACCGATAATTGATGATAAATCAAGTTCATTATTCTCGGGCAAATATGGGGTCCGATCGGGCAGTTTTCACTTTTTGGTCAATCTACGTTACCAAATACATACTTTCTATTGAAAAATAAAATAAAATAGACTAGCTAGCATTTCGAGGTCACATATCATGGTTGGGTTTTGCTATTACATCAATAGAAAACACCATGCTTTGTTAATCATGATATAAAATCCATATTAATATAAATATATATATATATTAAATTTATGTCAATTCATATCACTTTTGGATTTTTCATATAATCATGTATAAGTCATGTAGGAAATTGTAAATTCTTTGCTCCTTTTATATATATATATAATTCTATTAGTTCTCCCGGGTGTGTGAGGTTGTTTTTGGATACTTTAAAAATAAGCAGATGGATGAATTTCATGGTAAACTCATATAGCAATACTCGAGTGATGAAACCTCTAGTTCATAGGACGGACATGTTTGTCACGTCATAAGGTAGATTTTACACATCTCATAATACACTTTTGGAGTTTTAAATATTAAGATATGATTAAAGTGAGCTAAAAAGAAATTGTGAATAACCTATACACAGGTGACATTGATAATAACTCCCTAGGCACTCCAATGAAGCAATTTTCCCACCAAAAAATTGTAACTAAGCCAGTTATTGTTAAGTCATTCCAACTCTACAAGCTTTAAGCCTGTTTACCGTGGCAAATATAAACGAGTATTTCAAGCTAGTAGTCATTTCAACTCAACAAGACATCTCAACAAAAGGGTCAAGAGGCCATAATATACATGATAATGGGGCTGAGCAACGCATGCACATCGCCGAAAGGAGGGGCCTGATGGCGGCGGCCTCCTCATCATCAAAGGGGGAGGAGATGCGGTGATTCACCTTCGTTTTTGGAGATGAAGGCAGCAAATGCCAACGAGGGAGCGGAGGGAGGAGGCATGGTGGTGGGAGGACAGATTGGTGATGGGAAGGAGGGGAGATGGCACTGTGAATGGAACTGAATTGTGAATGCGCTGTTAGGGACTCAGAATCCAATTTTGGGTCGGTTCTAATTAAGGCCCCTAGAAGTCTAATATAATGTAAAGGACAAAGGCCTTCTTTGGACTTTACTTGTATTTATTCCTTTGGGATCTTAGCAATTAAATTAAATAATGTTTGAACATTTTGAAAAATAATTTTATAATAGCTCTTACACCAAGTTATGTTATAGTGGACACAAATCATAATATTCAGATATCAACACAGTTAAACTGTATGAATAAATTTAATTGTCGAAATTGACGAATGAAATATATGCTCACTCAATACAAATTTGGATACACTACACTTGCAAATCTAAATAATTGATTCCATGACACCGATACACTATGCACTAAGCCACTTAACTTCGTTTGGGCACACTCGACGCCGAAATAAGGGGTGTAATGGGACCACCACCTGCTAGCACATTTTAATATTTCAAAACATAAACATCGCAACATGGACTAGTCGCGTAGTGATACGAAAGAAGATAATTGAAATATGGGGGACAGAAAAAAGAGTAATAACAATTAATAGAGAGGAATGCCGAGTAAAGAAAGTTTCGATCATGGATCAAGTAAGGCCCGATTGCTAACGAGGTCGCACACATGCCGACAACAAGCCAGAGCACGTCTTGATCGCATAGTAGGCCCTGTCCCGGCCATGAATCAAGCTCCATCTCCTTAGCATTTGAGCAACTACTGATCACATAGTTGAAAGCTGCAATTCCCGGAGCTGGTCCTTCGGCAATCATCTTATCGAGCAAGTCCTTTGGCCCATTGAGATCCCCACTCCTGCATAGGCCGTGAATGACATTAGAAAATGGCTTAATAGCATATTTTCGCGCCTCCTTTTTCCAGTCACCCAGCAACCCCCAACCTCATTTTGCTGTCTGATCATCTCGACACAACGAGGCAATCCAAAAGTTTATAAAGGATTGAGGGGAAGGGAAGTTGCCATCCTTGGCGGCTAAATAAAATGAGTAGGCACATTGGCTTTCTTCCCCTTGCAAAGCCAAAGATATGATCTTCCCGAATTTATCGCCATCGAGCAAGCGTCCCGCATTAAGCATCCTCTCGCACACGTATCGTCAGGAACGCATCTAAATTCATCAAACCTGTCGAGCACCTCGAGTGCAGCCTTCCCTTGGCCCAACCTCAAAAGCGAACGCTATCCAAGGATTGAGAACAGCAACTTTGGTGAAAATAAATGCCGGCCGACGAATGCGTGCCCATCACTCGTGCTTTTCACGCCTTTTCCCAAGGCATTTTGATCAGAAAAGAAAAGTCTAAGTTCCAAAATGACACGTGTAAGTCGATATGAAAGATGAAAAAAATGTCATTTGAACAATATGGTGTTTGAACATTTGTTCAATATGTAATGTCTCTCTGAATTTTAAATTTGTTCAACATGATTCCTAATTTTGATCCAATATTCAATGTCATCTATTAACTTTTAAGCATTTTCATAAATTTATAAACTATGTTGAATATTTACCAATTGTTTAGGGACAACATGGAACAAATTAAAAAGTCTTGAGGACGATACTGTACATTAAACTAAAATTTATGGACTATTTGGACTATTATCCCCCACATATAAACGAAATTCTAATTTGTCTTTGGAATGGTTGAAAAGAAAAGGAATAAGAAAAAAATTATTGAAATGATGATCAATGCATTATCCCAAAGGCCCGACTTGTCTTACGTATTAATACATGAGTTTGGAAAAGTTGGAGAAAAAAGGCGAAATAAAGAGTTCTAATAAACTATTATTTTTTCATTTTCGACATCATATATTTTCTCTTAATATTTTGGTTTTTTTTTTTTTCAATATGAACATAAAGGTTAACAGAGACAAGCTTCATAGCAGATACAAGAATTTCATATTTCTACTTTTTTTTGGTCTCTCCACATGTGCAATGTACTAATAATATAAATGTTGTGTTATATTATCCGAACATGAAAGATATAACAGTATAAAAATTTACATACTAATAATACGATAGTGGGTGTTTATCAAAATTGTGTTAGCATGGCACTTGCTCTATAGTGTAAAATTACTTCTATGTAATTTAATAGATTTTGTTTCAAAAATTTAATTGATTGGTCTTTATTAATTCAATCCCTATTATAAGTCAGTACTAAAGGAAAATAGGCCTTAAGTCACATGCATTGTATACCGGTTTTTGCATGTGCTATGAGCTAAATATAGTCGCAACTCAAATGATAGAATTTTTTTGCCAATATGTACTAGATAGTACATGACTATATTTGTTTATAAGACAAAAATGAACCTCATCAATGACCATCCTTATTAATGCCGAATGCTAAAAGCCAAATAGGTTTTGTAGAGTCATGTCCTCCCCCATAAATTCTGTAGATGGCCAAATAGCCCTTAATTAAACAAAATTATTTCCATGACAAAATTAATTTTAACTTGCATGATAACCACATTATATACATATGGATCTATCTAATAATATTAAAATGACTGTAACATAATACAATATGACACATGAAAATTGTCTACATTAGCATTGGGTGCCACATAGGACGCCCTTGACGCTCACGTTAGCAATTTTTTGACAAAACTATTAGGATGGACTCAATTGGGAAATCATTAAAAAGTTTAGGACCTAAATAATAAAATTTTAAATTTTAAAATTAAATTGGCAAAAGTACAATAGGTTTAGGCCTTTTTGGACAATTTTGCCGACGCCAATCATCGGGACTAGGGCAAAAAGAGGATGGCATGTGCATGGAAAACCATACGATGACTAGACATGTAGAGACGACAATGTGGATGAAGAGAATGATGACTGATCTTCCGGTTGTTTCAAGACTTGATCCAACGAGTATATGTCTATCAATCGCTAATCAATGTAGTGGGCATAATAAGATCAAGGCAACACCGGCCCATTGGGATGAAGTGGTGAAATACAAACTATCATATGCTGAAGAGAATGCACTGCCTCTTCTTCTCCATTGTCATTTGCATTATTTTCTTTTCAATATGAATGCACTCCCTTTTAGAGTGGATGATAAGTATGGCGATTAGTGAAGAGCTAACTAATAGGTTGACATGCTAATCTCGCTATATATAGACACACACACACACACATATATATATATATATATATTTGTCTTATTTTTGAAAGTCAAAATTAACATTGAAGTGCAGCATCCTTCTTGTAAACATTTTTGATCTCTCAATACCTCTCTCTACGTGCAGGTCGGATAAGAAAGACACTTAAATAAGACTGGCTTTTGAATGAATTGTAGGGTCAGTCCTAACACTTGTCGCCAAAATTTAGGTGATATAACTACATAATCTAAATGACGGTTGACAAACACCGATATGTTAAGGCAAGTGATTGAATTGGAGAGAAATGAAGGGAGATGAAATATTAAAGTGTTCAATAAATTCAGGCAATTATCCTTTTCTGCTTGACTTTTTTGACTCCAAATCTACGTCCACTTTGCCAAAATATATTTTGAATCCGAACAAGATGCAAAGCAAGTTTTTCACATTCCTACCTAATAATCTCTGTTTTTCCCTTTTCTATTAATAATTGAAAGTTTAAGATAAAATGTTTTTGGGTTTACAATAAGTTGAAAATTAAATTCACATTTAATCTGTTTGATTATTTAACATTAATTTGCTTATTTGAATTCATAACTATTTAATAGTGCTTCATGAAATATCCATATGACATTTCGAAAGTATCCGAAAATGGACATATCGATGAGTGCAAAATGATTCAACCCATGATTTTTAGTCTCATCATTGCGTATATCGTTCTTCCAAGATCCCAATACTTTAATTGCTTTTAGTAAAAATGGGCCTCGGGAAAAACAAAATGAAAAAGTGGAAAAATAAAAAAGAGCTTGAAGAGTTGGGGTATGACTGGAAAAATTTAGGATGTCTAGTGGAACTTACCTCTTTATTTTAATTTTCTTTATATATCTCTTTTTCTGTTTTCTTGATAAGTATGGCGATGATGGGGCAAATCTCTTTATGATCTCGATAAAAATAGACGACAAAGGCCCTCAGCTTTTGCTCCTAAAGAGTTTATTTTAATATAATATCTTTTTCTAGTGTGAATCCCTGGTAATTAATAGCCCAATTTTGTACGTGCTCGATCATAGCCGAAGGGCCCAAGATTCTAGGTCATTCTACTAAGAGCAGAGTCAAGGTTTTCAACAAAATAAAACGAGCTATGGACCTAATTGGTTTCGACGGTAATATCTTTGTTGATAATAATTCATTTGATAATAATTGATTTCGACGGTATACTGTCGCAATGGTTTTTTGAGAGTACTATAGCTGGTTTTAATGAACGTGGGTACTATTCGAGAAAAACAAACAACTCCAAGACCCAAAAAGGAAAGCAAGAGGGAAGAAACAGAAGGTTGACGACATTCTGCATCATTGAGTTTGACATTTTGACCTCAAAGAGCAATCCTCCGAATGAAACCTGTTCATGCTTATATGCTACAGAGAGAAAATGGAACTTTCACATTGACTAGGCCCGTATAGTTATTGCCAGTGGATTCAACAAGACAGATTGTTCTCCTGAAGAGTAGCTTCTACATAGTCCCAACTACATATAATTCCAATTGAGAAAGTTAACTCATTCATAATGCACGACACACCAATCAGCGAAATCGCCCCAAAAGAAATCATATGTTTCTCTTCCAACGTCTCCGAAGAACAACTTATCATAGCTTGTGGTGACCACGTCAATAAGCATATGTAGCTTATTGACTGGAAAAGTTGAAGGTGTCAGACTCCATTTGCAGTAAGCAACATAAACCAGCGAAAAAAAAAATAATAATAATATTCTTAACTTGCTCACCATCCAACATTCTGGTAAAGGTAGCCTGAGCAAAGCCTCCTCTTGGTCAGACTGGAAAATAGGAACAAGAGCAGACATGTTTTAGATTACATGATAGGTCAGGGATGACCCTTCTAATATATATAAGATAGCAAAAGCAAATGAGATTTAATTTCAGTATTCAACCATAGCTACATATTCAATGTGAGGCCATATCTTAACTTGAGTTGAACAAGCACTGAAAGTTTCCTTTAAAATAAGAATTCGAGACCTTCCCTAACTTAAAGACTTTCAGTTTCCTTCTGGCTCTCTCACACAGAAAAAATGTTGCTTGGGTTAACGTAAGCATTTTATCCTAAGTCAAAGGAACCAATTTAAATTTAGTTTCTATCACTATGCTCTTCCAACACTTAAATTTGGAATTACAGTTAAAGTCCAGTACTCATTCAGTGATCAAAGAAAAATTGGATATTAGATGAATTCCAAGAATTTAAACTATTATTTTCCAAGGTACACCAAACCGCCATATATGAGGCCATACTCCAAAATACTGTTTGCCGCATGAATAAAGCAAATGAAATGAAGAACCATAGAAAAGCTGCAGCATCGGATGGTAAAGTTACATCAAACCCAGGAATGAGGATGAAGAAAATAATCTTAAACTGTTTCAAGATAATTCAAGACTCGTGTATAATGGTTTACAAACCAATGAAATTCACAAACTTGCAGATATATCACTTTGATCAGGCAAAATCTGCCGTACAAATTTGCCAGCATTCCATAGTTTATTGGTAAAGGCCTTGTTAGCAGTCAATCTCTTCGTCGATAAATTAAGATCCTACAAGAAAAGCAAGTAATATTAGCAGATAGAATCACATCTAGTACATGTAGGTGTTATGCACATGCAAAAGTAGCAGATCTTTAGATATTTCATTATCTCGAAATCATCATTACAACCTTGAACAGATGAATTGATCTTCCAAAATAATACGCACCTGACCAGTGGTTCCTAAAGCAAGTGTAAAGCGTAAGGCATCTATGCCAAACTCACCAATAGTATCAATTGGATCTATTACATTTCCCAATGTTTTTTCACATTTTCCGCCCCTTAAACATGGAAAGAAACTGGTAAGAGGGACTAAAGAAAATTACAAGCAAAAGTACGGGTACAAAAGGTCCAATGTGCAGCTTAATAAGAATTACTGTGCCTATTACTACAGCGCTGTAGCCAAACCTGAAATTCATCAATTAAGGTGTCATACTCACTTGGGAGTCACGGATAAGACCATGCAGATAAACAGATGAAAATGGAACTGTCCCAGTAAATTCAATTGCCATCATGCCCATCTTTGCTGCCCAGAAGAATAACATATCCTGCCTGAAAAGATGGAAAAGGCACTTTTCAGACAGTATAATAAGAGGACGAAAGTCCATGTCAAGTGATATACTCTGGAATGCAAGTTCACTTATTAGCAGGAAACACCTTGCAGGTCAAACCAAAAAGCCATTGGAGAGATTTACAACAATCACTTGGATGAGCCCATGGATTCAAAGCAGCAGAAAGAACAAGCCCACAAAAATTTACTTGGAACAAGTAATGCATATACTCTTGAACGCGCTTGTGTGCTGGTTAAGGGAGTTACTAATATTGTCTGTGTATTACACGGCATAAAGTCAAGCAAGCTTCCAGCCAGGGAGCAGTAACCAAATCTTCAGTTAGAGATCTTAAATATAGAATTACTATTAGAAAAGCAAACGAGATGTACTCACCCTGTTTCTAGCATTGTTGTTGGATAAAAGCGATCAAAGTCTTCAGCCGATTCATCTGGCCATCCAAGAGTCCTGAAGGCCACAAGGCACTGTAGAGCCCAGAGATATATATATTTGGTGGGAGAATTGCCAAAAAAGTCCTAAACCTATTGGGGTTGTACCAATTCAGTCCTAAATCTTTTTTTTGACCGATTCAGTCCTAAACCTTTTAGGATTGTGCCAATTGAGTCCATCCAGCCAAATTTGGCCGGCCGGCATCCACGTCAGTTCCGACCGGCCAAATTTGGCCGGATGGACTCAATTGGCACAATCTCAAAAGGTTTAGGACTGAATCGGTAAAAAAAAAAGGTTTATGACTGAATTGGCACAACCCCAATAGGTTGAGGACTTTTTTGGCAATTCTCCCTATATTTGGTGGATGCATCCAGTTCTGCAAGTTTCTTATAAAGTGTTCGTCATGAAAGCATAATACAGAAAATGAATGCAGAAATTCCATAAGCTTCATGGTACCAAATATGCTTTTGACCAAAATTGAATGTTCCTCTTCATTTTTACACATGTTTTACAAGTCACGACTCAAGATAAGGAATATTAATATTCCTCGTACAAACAATTGACATACTTTGACATTTGGATGTGTGCCCTTATTCTATCGTAGTGGAAATTACTTCGCACCAAAAGAATCACTGTTCTTGAACTTGATTGTAATGCCTCTTGTGGTACCTGAATGCTAGTCCATGGTTGTGAGACTGAAACTACTATTTTGATGACTTTTAATTATGGTGGTAGCCTGCATTTGCTATTTTCATAATTCGGCCTTGCATTTTCCGCAAACCTTAGAGATGAAGATGGGAGCGTGCGATTTCCATCTCATCTTTTTGAAGTCTATTTATGGCCAGCAAAAGCAAAGGTGGACCTCGTTGGTGTTAGAATTAGTTAGTGTTCTGTGAAGGAGAGAAAAGAGAAAAAGAAAAGGAAAAAAAGAGGAATAAAAGAAAATTATAACAAAAAGTACTAAAAATTTAAAAGAATCAAACAATTGAAAAATTTTACCAAACGCATTTCTATTCCCGAAATAAATATTTTAAACAGTTTATCAAACATTTTAAATACTCAGAAATGATGTGTTAATTATTTATGTCTGTTCATGGAGTTCAACTCAACATTAATCCGTGACAAGTGGTGTCAATTATTGCATACACATGCGTATTCAAATTGAATGAAGATAATATTAGGCACTATTGGCCATAACCTAATTAACTTCCCTTAACATATATTTTGAAACACGATGAATTTATCTATTTGTCGAAATAACTTTTTCTATCATATAACTTTTAATTATAATTCAATTTCCAGTATTAAAACTCATTACATAATAAGATAATTGTCATTAAATTGGAGACTTTAACAATATTTCTCAAGTTATTTTTTTTACTTTGAATTACGAAAAAAAAAAAGGCTTAAATTTTTATTTGCATACAAAAGTAACATCTCGTTAAACATACCAAATCTTCTAAAACCTCTTTTACTACTTACGAAAGATTTTGACCTTTTTATTTGGAAAAAGAAAGGCTCCCTCTCATTAATTAAACACATTAGATGTCCAAAAAATCTATTGATTTAATATAACTAATTAGATAAGATTGGATTAGAATGCAGTCACAAACAAATAAATGCTTATTTTTTCAGCATTAAAAGTTAGTAATGATGATGGAGAATATCCGTATAGCTAGTGATTAAGTTTCCCCTGCATGAATGGACATGATTTTCCCCTATGACAGTCTACCGTAACATTTTCTAAAGCCCAAGTTCCAGCAGAAATAATTTGGGGATGCTTGTATAACCACTACCGTTTGATCAAACACTCAACTATACAAACAACCCAAATTTATTGCTCTCCTCTTCTCTCTAGCTTTGCTAGGGATAGCATTACACTTCCTCTTCTTCACAATTAAATGCTGGCGCTCCTAGCCATAGGGATCACAACGCCCTCCTCCATCATTTTTTTTATTTAATTAGGTCCCAAACCATTATATAATTTTTCTTTCTCACCCTTCCAAAAAAATTTCCTAAAAACTACACCATGCAGATCAATGGCCTTGGGTTCTAAAGAGTTGCTTCTCACAAATTTATGTGTATGGTGTCATTAGATTAGTATATAGTTAATTGGCCAAGAGTCTTGTCAAGTCATGTCAATGAGCATGAGAATGCAGTTATTTTTGTGTACATTTTCTTGTTTTTACCTCGTTTCAAAACTCATATCTGAATGTCAATTGACCGTAAATTGAGGCAGAGTTTGAGGTGTATTCTCATTATAATCACCAGGAAATAGGGATAGAGTATCTAGTTTATATTCCAACTAGTATATTGAGAAGCTTCTTCTGTGTGAGTGAGAAATGATTTCACTGCTAGATGCATAAATTTACAGGTACCGCCGGAAAAGAGATAAAAACAGTTGAACATGCTGCTGCTGCAAGATTACCAGCAATGTGGGGCCTTTTACAACCCATTGCTATAGGTCGATATTTGAGAAGACAGGCTTGCTTTTTCTCATTTGGGTAATGTCCGTTGACCTTGCCCTCCTCTTCTTCCCCCACCTCCATCCATCTTCTTTCCATTACCACTTCAAATATGAAGGGGAGAGAAGTAGAGGGAGAAGATGGTCCAAAGACGAAAGTGCTAAGGAGCTATCACTTGGACACGTGGCAAATCCTTGTCTTGCCATTTAACCATATATTTATATCCATAAGCTCATCGACACCTAACTGAATATTCTTATGTATCTTGGCTAGTCATTGCCCTTGTGACCAGCACGTGATGACTTCATTACTTTTTTCCACATGAATGGCACATGACGATATGGGTAACTTTGGGTGTCAATACTCATATAATGAGCAATAATCAGTAATGAGCAATTTGTCTTATGGTGTAATCAAATATTCTTCTTGATGATTAATTTTCTTTGGTAACCACATCTCTTGGCGTAACTACTCAAGTTTGGACATATCTTTAGTCGTTCCATCCGTAGGGTTGACAATAAATTCTAGTTTTAGGAAGGGATGGACACGCGCCTTGCTAGTTTAAAAGGAAAAAAAAAAGATACACTTTTGAAGGATAATCAATAATGTTTCAGGTGGGTCAAAAATCGAAAGGAAATTGTCCAAAAAATCCTAAATCTATTATATGAAAGCCAATTCAGTCATGTCCCAAATTATTCAATAAGGATGGCAAATCTAGGAGGTTGACTTGGCCAGAAATTCATAAGACTGGGAAGCAGGAATCCAACTCCATTTTTTCAGAATGGTTAGCAAGAACCAAATTGGTGTCACAGGAAAAGGATTTGTTTAGAAACAGAATGAAGAGTAAGCAACCCCCTGCTACTTTCAATGCCCTCGGACAGCAAACTGCGGGTTGCAGCTCTTTCATATATTTGCATTTTGAAGGGATGTAGCAAGGACAGTAATTGAAGAGCAAAGGCATCATTAGAGGTCTGACAAAAGCCAGAAATAAAGAATCCTTTGACACCTTGATCTATTATGTGGATTCTTTAGGGAGGGCGAAACCAATGGGCCTAAAAGAGAATCTTTATCGAAAGGGAAAGGACAGTCTAAAATTTCACATTCTTGAGATACCGGCAATAATATTTAGGACCAACATGCTTTTTTCAATACTATGGACACTATGGATACAATATTTCTTTAATGCACTTATGTTTGCTGAAATCCTGTTGTCTTCAATGAGCACTTTATGAATTAATTACACCACCTGCCCCAGTTCAGAGTCAAATTTTGATTTTTCATCTGTTAAACAAAGAACTGATCAAAAATTTTCCCTAATTTCACAGGAGACAGGAAAACATAGTATGCTATATAAAGACAACTCTAATGATATGAAGGAACAATGAAACTCTTTTACCTTATCTGAGATAATTGGAACATGACAACATGACAGCCATATGTCATGGGTATTATTGCCTGCCTACTAATGTACTTATCGTATCTAGCATCCTCAACAATGCAATCACTTTTAGCTTTAGTCATTGTCAAGACTACCCAAAGCGAACTGCCTGGGTTGTTCCATATGATCTCAAGAATATTTCCTCTAAAGACTTAAGCAATAAATAAAGAACAATTAGAAGGTAATTCAACCATTAATAAACTAATTCCTACTACATTCCATGTCACAAAGAACCCAAACACCTGGCCACTAGTCAATTCCATAATTGGGCTTTCCTATCAAAGCTAATATGCCTTAGGATTGACTGCAACGGCAATATCACCAAACAAAGTTTCTGAACAAGTAGTAGTTATTGTCAAGTAATCATCCCTACAAGAAGGGATTTATGTTATCATGGATGTACCAAGCAAAGCTTGTCAGACAATTGCAAAAGAACCATCAACCTCAAAGTCATACAGATATTCCAAGTAAGGATGCCAGTAAACTATGTTTGCATTGAAGTTTATGTTTATCAGTAAGACGCCCTGAAAAGAGCCACAACACTCTCAATTTAGCCTATATTAGAATGAAACTCGTATGAACCTGCGATTGCTGCTAGGTTATATAGTTTTATTTTACTACAATGGGATCAGGGAAAAGCTGAAATGTTCCATCTCTTAGCTGTGGCAGACTCATTACGTTATCCAATTGGTGTAGTCAATTAGACTGTCTTGAAGACTTGAACTGAAGGAGTGCATCTCAAACCTTCCAAGCAATAATATCCTGCCTGAAAAGATGGAAAAGACACTTTCCAGGCAGTAGAATAAGAGGGCGGAAGCCTATGTCAAGTAATATACTCCGGAATGCATGAACTTATTAGCAGGAAGCACCTTGCAAGTCAAACCAAAAAGCCATTAGAGAGATTTACTACAATCTTTTGGATGAGCCCATGGATACAAAGCAGCAGAAAGAAGAAGCCCACAAAAATTTACTTGGAACAAGGAATGCGTGTTCTCTTGAACGCGCTTGTGTGCTGGTTAAGGGAGTTATTAATATTGTCTGTTTCTAATGCAAATTTTCTAGTTTAGAAAATGGGCCGTCACAGGCAACAGGGACCGGGGCTCAAGGATGCGGAATGGGCTTTGCACATTAGGGGGCTGCAATTGCAAAAAAGAAGAAGAATTGGGCTCATCTTATGGTATTAAAATCCAATTCCTCAAGCATTTGACTAAGCCCAACTCTAACAAATCAAGTTCAAGCTGAAGCTAGAGTAATAAGCCCACAAAGGAATCCTAAGTTAAACCCAAAGCCCAACCCTAAAATTCAGCCCATGACAAACACAAGGCCCCCCAAGCCTTGAGTCCAAATTGGACTCGCCCCATCTCCTGAACAGCAGCTTCTCTCCCACGCCCGCGATAATATCGCCCCGAGGCCTCACCTCAACCGTCCCTAACGGCGGAGCCTCGTCTGACTGATGACGCTCCGACGACAAGCACGACGGAGCCACTTGGACGCCGATCCACCATGGCGGCCGCGGACCAAGCAGAAACACTTGGCTACCCAGAAGACAACCCTCCCGCCCAGGCCGTCGTTCCTAGGCCGGCCCCAACATCGCCGTCCGAGGCGACCTCGACCAAGCTCAAACAAAAAGAACAATGACGAACAGGGTGGGAATATGGCGAAACAACCGATACCCGGCTCGCCAAACACAACAACGCCACCCCCAAAAAAAAAAAAATCAACTTAGGACACTTGGTTTTGGCCAAAAAAGAGAGGACGAAAACTAGATCTTAGGCATTTGTGGAATGGGTGAAGTGGGTTCGCCAGTCGTGAGGTTTCTGGCTCAACTAGGACCCGAAACCATGCCCTCAACTCACGCCAAACAGACAACGAGAACCAAAATGGAAGGTGCCGGGGATCACGCGAGCTGGTCGACAGCGAGTTCCGGCCCGTCGTGCCCAAAACAAGGAAGGAAAAAAGGGCGGCTTACCAGTTCGGCTTGAGGATGTCGAACGGAAGGCGTCATTGGCGGAGCTCGCGCGTGGCCGGGGCGTCGGCCGAAGGTCTCTCCCTCTCTCACTGAGTCGCTCCCTTTCGGACTCACTCTCGCTCGGGTCTCTCCCTCTCTCTGCCTCCCACCAACAACTCTCACCGTCTCTCCCTCGAGCGGCTCTCACCCTTTTTCCCTTTCTGTTTTTTGGCCTGCATCTCCTTGTACTGATTAACCATCGCCGCTGCCCCCGCAATCCCTCCTCTCCCTCCTCGACCGCTTGAGGACGACCAGGAAGCAGCAGCGGCCGCCCACCCAGCTGGCGGCGGCGAAGTCGAACCTGTCGGTGACGACGACCCTCCCGGGCCAGGAGCGAGTGGTGGGGTGGGGGTCGTCGCGGCTGTCGGCGAGGAAGACGGCGAACTGGTGGGGAAGGGGGGCACCCCGATCTGCTGGACGTTCGATGGTGAGCTTGAGGTCGTGGACGCGGAGGGACGGGTGGACGAGGACCGTCCCCAGGAGGGTCTCCCGCTCGCCATCGGAGAAGAACGCCGAAGCGCTCCGGGTCAGATACGGTTCGGATTCGGGTTTTAATAAGCAAAGCAAGGCAAAAATTAAAAAATCAATTTGGGTCGGATTTGGTTTCGATTCAGATTTTCAGGAAACTCAACTCAAACCAAACCATTCACACTCCTAAAATAAACTGCTCTTTATGATCAAGCACATTTAGATTTAGACTATTAAGGTTTACTCCGTTTCATGAAAATTAAGTTTCACGAAAATCTTTTCTGAATTTTTCGACATTCATTTCACGAAAAATAAATTAGTTGAGGAAAATCTTATAAAATGGGAGAAAGTATTTTGGGTTTCCTACTCATTCTTCCATTACTCATTTTAATTATTCTTATTCTATTTTATTTTTCTTTTTTAAATTGAAATTATTTTTTATTCTTTCCTTTTTTTCTTTTTTCTTCTTCTTTAATTGGTCACCAACCATTAACAAGCTCAAGCATCACTAGAGGATGGCAACACCCGAGCCTCACAGATCGACGACACTCGAGTATCATCAAAAGGCAACGAGGCCTTAAACATCACCAAAGAGCAACAAGGCCCAAGCCTTGCTCTATGGCAATGCTTGCCAACCCTCACTATGGTTGACGACTAGTTAAAGAAATGAAAATGAAAAAAAAATAGTGAATAAAATTTATTAATTTTTAAAAAAGAAAATAAAAACAAAAACAAAAAAGAACATAAAGAATAAAAATAAAAAATTATCAAAAGAAGTGTGTGGGGAAAATTAAATTAAATATCAAATGGTGGAAAATATTTTTTACTTAAATTTCAAGTTTCAAACGGATATCAAAAAATATTGTCATTTTCTCAAAAAATGACTTATCATAGAATATTTTTCAAAAATGGAACCTAATTAAAAAATGATTTATTATCTAGGGCTTCACACCAAAAAAAGGGAATAATAAAAAACAAACTCTTTAGGAGCAAAGATTGGTTGTCATCTATCCTTATCAAGATCATAGAGATTTGCCTCCACTATTGCCATACTTATTAAGGAAAAAAGAAAAAAGGAGAGATCTTTAAAGAAAATTAAAATAAAGAGGTAATTTTACAAAGAAAATCCTGAACTTTTCCCGTAACACATCATTTCTTCAAGCTCTTTTTTATTTTTCTACCTTTTTTTATTTTTTTCCCAAAGCCCATTTTACTAAAAGCAATTAAAATATTGGGGCTTGGAAGAACCATATATGTAATTATTAGACAAAAACCATGAATTGAATCAACTTGCACCCGTTGATATGTCCATTTTCGAATACTTTCGAAATATCGTATGAATATAAGATCAATTGTATAATTCACAAAGCAAATAGTTATGAA
Source organism: Corymbia citriodora subsp. variegata (assembly GCA_014858505.1). Taxonomy (NCBI): domain Eukaryota; kingdom Viridiplantae; phylum Streptophyta; class Magnoliopsida; order Myrtales; family Myrtaceae; genus Corymbia; species Corymbia citriodora. The sequence continues at coordinate 10,675,282 of CM026418.1, forward strand.
TTTGAATGAATGGATAAATGTTAATTATTAAAAAGGATTAAATTAGAATTTCGTTTTAAACTATCGTAAATCCAGAAAAAAAAATTATCATAAATTTTTAATAATTAATAAAAAAAGGAGAAGAAACAAAGATTATTAGGTAGGGATATGGAAAACTTGCTTGCATTTTCTTCGGCTTGGAAATATATTTTGGCAAAGTGGACATAAATTTGGAGTTGAAAAAGTGAAGCAAAAAAAGGGATAATTGCCCGAATTTATCGAAAGTTCTAATATTTCGTCTGCTTTCACTTCTTTCCTATTCGAACACTTGCCCTCCCATACTGAAGTATGTCAATCATCAATTAGATTGTGTAGTTATATTACCTAGATTATTGAAAAAGAAAGAATAAAAGAGAGAGTAGGATGTGAAATTATAATATATATATATATATATATATAGAAAAGATACAATTCGTTTGATTCATTTCAAAGCCAAATAAAAATGCACAAAGGACCACAACGTTCATTTTGAATTTCTTCTTAAAATAATAAAATACTTTAATTCTCAAACCAATTATAAAACCCCCTAAGAAAATTAAAAGGAGATAGGCACAAATTAAAAGTGCAAAATAGAAGCATATGATTCATCTAAAAACCATATAAGAACTGCAAAAAAAAAAAAAATTCTTTTATGATCAAGCACATTTAGAATTATACTATAAAAGCTCAATTCGTTCTAAAAAAATAACTTCTAATAAAATGTTTTCCGAATTTTTCGGCATTTGTTTCACGAAAAATAAATTGATCAAAGAAAACATGTTCCATCAATGGAAAATATTGTAAAATAGAGGAAAATGTTTTCTGCTTTTTCAGAAAGTGGAAAACATTTTCCCTACTCTTTCTTTCATTACTCGTTTTAATTATTTTTATTTTTCTTTTTTCTTTTTTAATCAAATCATTTTTTATGCTTTCCTTTTTCCTTTTCCTTCTTCTTTGACTATGTCACAGGCCATTAGCAAGCTCAAGCGTCACAAGGGGACAACACCACTTGGGCCTCACAAATCAACAACGCTCAAGCATCATCGAAAGGCAACAAGGCTAAAGCGTCGCCAGAGGGTGGCGAGGCCTAAGCCCCGCCCTATGGCGATGCTTGTCGACCATTTCTATGGTCGACAACTAGTTAAGGAAAAGAAAAGGAAAGAAAGAAATAATTAAAAATTTTAATTTTTTTAAAAATAAAATAAATATAAAAAAGAACATAAAGAATAAAAATTAAAAAAAAATGATCAAAAGAAATGTACGGAGGAAAATTAAATCAAATACCAAATGGTGGAAAATGTTTTTCACTTCAATTTTAAGTCTTAACCGAACATCGAAAAATATTGTCATTTTCCTAAATAATGACTTATTAGAAATTATTTTTCAAAAATTATATATTTTTTTCTAAACAAACAGAGCCTTATTAAAAAAAAATTATTATCCTGGGCTTCACGCCAGAATAGGAAATTATATAAAAATATTCTTTATAAACAAAGATTGGGCGCCTTTGTCATCTATCATCATCAAGGTCGCAGAGAGATTTGCCCCATCGTTGCCATACTTATTAAGACAAAAAAATTAAAATAAAGAGGTAATTTCACAAAAAGAAAAGAAAACGAAACTTTTCCCGTGATACATCATTTCTTCAAGCTCTCTTTTTTTTTTTTACCCATTTTAGTTTGTTTTTCCCGATGCCCATTTTGCTAAAAGCAATTAAAAAATATATTATTAAATAAAACCATGGATTGAATCAACTTGCGCCTATCAATATGTCCATTTTTGAATACTTTTGAAATATCAAATGAATATAGAATCAATTGGATAATTCACTAAGCACTATCAAATAGTTATAAATTTGAATGATTAGATAAATGTTAAATATTAAAAAGGATTGAATTAGAATTTCATTTTAAACTACCATAAATCCAGAAAAAAAATTATTGCAAATTTTCAATAATTAATAAAAAGGAGAAGAAATAGAGATTATTAGGTAGGCATGTGGAAAAATTGCTTTACATTTTCTTTGGCTTGTGGAATATATTTTGGCGAAGTGTACATAAAATTGGGAGAAAGTTTCAAAAAATGACTTAAAGTGAGCCTATTTTTTTCAAATAAGGATCCAAAGTGACTGTTGTTTCAAATTATGACCGGAAGTAGCTAAACCAGTCTCAAATAATGACCTCAAATCACTGGCCAGCCAAATGTTCACCGGCTAACAAGCATGTGGCATTTTTGGTGGCCGGAATAAGGGTAATTTTGTCAAAAAAAATATTAATAGAAATTAACAAACCCTAAAAACAAAACTCCCAAACTCTCTACATTCTCATGTTTTCTTCTTATACTCTCTATCTTCTCCGTTCTCTATCCTCTCTTGCTTGAAGCACCCAAAATTTTTGCTAATGGAGCATGAATTGAAGCACAACAAGAAACCTCTACCTTTGTTTTTTTCACATTTTCTTCTGTTTTTTTTTTTTTTTTGTCTTCATTTCTTTCCAATTAGGAAGAAGACAAATCTCGAGTAAAGACACCTCTTAGTTATTTAGACACTCATATGTAACACAATAGTCTCGATTCTTTATCATCTTTTCCCAACTGAGAGACGGAGAACATCTTGATATTGAGGACCCATATCTCAAGCACAATTCAAATCCACTTCCATGGGGAGAGAGAGAGAGAGAGAGAGAGAGAGAGAGAGAGAGAGAGAGAGAGCCAAGTGGGTTGCTGGCACGTCTGTTTGGAATTCAGGCAGTAAGGGATCTTGCTCCATCAATAAAGAATTTAGGTTCTCCGAGCAAGAGGGGACAAAGAACCTAGAAGATGAAGTGCAGATGAAAAAGAACATGAAAAAAATTTTGGGGGTTTTGTTTTTAGGGTTTGTTAATTTCTATCAATATTTTTTTTTTGACAAAATTGCCCTTATTCCAACTATCAGAAATGCCACACACTCACTGGCCAGTGAATATTTGGTTGACTGGCGATTTGAAGTCCTTATTTGAGATTAATTTAGTCACTTGGAGTTCTCATTTGAGACAATGGCCATTTGGGGTCCTTATTTGAGAAAATAAGCTTATTTCAAGTTTTTTTTTGAAATTTTCCCTAAAATTGACATTGAAAAAGTCAAGCAAAAAAAAGGGATAATTGCCTGAATTTATCAAACACTTTAATATTTCATCTCCCTTCACGTCTTTCCTATTCGAACACTTGCCCTAAGCATGTCAATGGTCAATTAGATTTTGTAGTTATATTACCTAGATTATTAAGGGAAAAAAAAAGGAATCAAAGAGAGTAAATATGATATATTTCAAAGCCACATAAAAATGCACAAAGGACCACAACGTCCATTTTGAATTTCTTCTTAAAATAATAAAATACTATAATTTTCAAATCATCTATAAAACCCCCTAAGAAAATTAAAAGGAGACAGGCACGAATTAAAGTGGAAAATAGGAGAATATGGTTTATCTAAAAACCATATAAGAAGTGCAAAAAAAATCGTCTGAGTGCTACATAATTCGTCGCAATGTCACTTAAAATCTATACTTCAATCTGTCCGGCTGTCACTCGAAAATTGCTGTTATGCTATGTCCTCAAAATGTACTTTTTCAACATAAAGTTGAGGACATAATCCAACCGAATAAATATTTAAAACTCAATTGGATTTATTTATTTATTTTAGAAGTACAAAATCCAATCGAATTAGTATAAATTTTTTAAACTCGGTTAGAATTTGTACTTAACGAATGAGCCTCATAATTTACTCATCCACCAAACTCCCCAACGAAAAGGCTTGTACATCCATTTTGACTTCTAATAGGATCGAGTCATGCGGAGGAAGGAATGAAAGCTCTATTCTTTCATTGTCTTTTGGTACATTTGCAAAGGACGCTCATGGACAAATGTTAAAGATGTCATGACAAGGTTTTCTCCACGTGATTTCTCTTTTGTGGACGGAAAAAAACTCGCAAAATTATCCAGATAATAGCTAAACTCAATCTTTTCTCCATGTGATTCCAGATTTTTCTGCTCTGTATCTATGATCCTCAACAACTTCAAATTTTTTTTTTCAAAATATTTACAGCAATATAATATATATGGGAATTGATCAACTGCACCGCTATTCTTTCAACGGTTATGGCTGCCATTTCCACTGCCAAACTCCTTTAATTTTTTTCTTTAGAAAGTCAACGAAAATTGTCACTTGGGATTTGCTGCATTTCCATTAAGTGAGTTCTCTTTGACATGGAAAAGAAAGAAAGCAATGGGCAAAATTATTCCAAAGAAAATTAACGGCTAAAATAAAATAATGAGTAATCGCTTAAAAGAGATTCTTAAGGTTAATGAAGATATTTATTAGCTTTTCAAATTAGAAAAAAAAAAATGAAACATTGCTCTTGAATAGGTTCCCAGTGGAACTTATAAACAACTTGAACTACCCACCCCTAAACACAATATACCGTAACATTCTCTAAAGCCCATATTCCAACAGAATCGATTAGGGACGCTTGCATAACCACCACCGTACTTAATAATAATTCCTAAAACACTCAAATTGTTCTCACTGCTTTATGAACAACCCAAATTTATTGCTCCTCCTCTCTAGTTTTGCTAGGGACACTATTCCATTCCCTCTTCTTGACAATTAGGATGTGTTTGGTAACAATTTTATTCTTGAGAATAATTTTTGATCAGAAATGATTTTTTTTTTATTCTGCTCCCAAGAACAATTTATAAGTATTTAAGGTGTTTGATAAAATGTTTAAAATTTTTTATTTCGTGAATAAAAATGCGTTTGGTAAAATTTTTTGATTTTTTTATTCTTTTAATTTTTAATACTTTTTGTTATAATTTTCTTTTCTTTTTTCTCTTTTCTCCCCTTCTTTCTCTTGGCCGCCGCCACCAATGGTGGTTGATGAGCAATTGAGCGAGGTTCAGCGAGGCTTGCCCAACCACTAGCGAGGTTCGGCCTCACTAGCCAAGGTAAGGCCTACCCTCGCGTTGCTTGGGCAAGCTCAAGCCTCACCAGGCTGGGCGAGGCTCGCCCAGATCTATGAGGGCGAGCCTCATTGGTGACCAAATGAGGCTTCAGCAAGCTTGTTAGACCTCGCCCTGGCTTGGCGAGGCTCCAGTAAGCTCACCGGACCTCGCCTGGCTGCTCGCCAGTGGTGACCCGGAGGCGGTAGTGATGAGGTGAGAGGAGGAAGAGGAAGAAGAAGAAGAAAGGGAAGGGAAAAAAAAAAAAAAGAGAGAGAAAAGAGAGAGAGGAAAAAATTGATTCTCAAAATTGTTCCTAGGAGTAAGAAGCAACTTTTTTTTATTCTCAATTCTACTCCAAATCTATTCCCCAGAACAAATTTGTTCTCAGGAACAAAAAATTTACTAAACCAATTTATGTTCTAAATATGTTCTTGAGAACAAAATGAGTTGTTTCTGGGAGTGTTAACAAATAGACCCTTAACTGCTGGCACTCCTACCCATAGGGATCATGAGACCCTCCTCCATCATTTTTTTGTTTACTTAGGTCCCAAACCATTATATATAGTTTTTCTTTCTCACCCTTCAAATTTTTTTTCCTAAAAACTCTTTTACCTTATTTGTTGAGCCAAAGAACAAAGAATTACCTCATTTCGCAATGCCAAAATTTAGTCACAAGTGTTTTGAACTAGTATCGATCTAAATATTTTCATTTGGTACCAATTCAATTATTCTACCTAATTTTGGCTTGTTAGAACTAAATTGATACCATTAAAACATTTATGACTGATACTAATTGACACCTTAAAAAGTTTATGATTAAATGGGCATAAACGCAATAAGTTTAGGACTTTTCTTACACTTTTCCCTACATCTGAAATATTCCTAAGTACTTTTATTTGATCCTCATTACATCGACTTCCTAAGTGAATTGTATGAGGATTTTTTTTTTTCTTAGCAGGGGCAATTGAATTAAAGCGGCCAGCATTGTCTTCACTCATTTATCTATTTAATGCCGTGAACTAATTAATTAATGAATACTAAATTCATTAAAAGTGGTTTACAAAATAGTCAAATAGGACATGGCCCTCAAATCATTTAAAAAATATTAAGATTTATTTGTGACATCTCTTTTCCCTTTTTTTTTTTATGGTTAGAGTACACTCTAGGATCATAATCAACATAACAACATCACATGTGACACTTAATCAAGTTAGGAAGTGAGATGCACCCGAGCCAATTGAGGATCATTGATTCTCAGTTGGTATCACCTCCAAACCAGTCTTCCATCCGGATTAGGTATTGCACTTGCTATCCTTTGGAAGAATTAGATGAGCTAAGACAATACACTATGGAGTGAAGCAATGAAAGAGAGGGCATGGGCCAAAGGCAAAAGGACAGAAAAAGAAAGGGACAAGAAGACGTGGGCAGAAGTGCAGCAAAGGGGGAGTGAAGCCATGAAAGGCAGGGCATGGGAGGGGTCAAGTTTCCAAAGGAACGTGGATTTCTCTATAAATAGAGAACTCAGAATAACAGAAGGGGGCTCAAAGAGAACTTTCGTGTCCATCTCTCTCACCCTCCCTTAGCGCAAGTCTCTTGACAGAATAATCTCAAGCATATTGGTAGACACCGAGAATTAGTCAAACTTGCCTGGAAACAACAACAAAAAAGAATAAGAAACTCAAAATTGTAATGCTTTGATGGTAGAAAAATGTGTTATAGTCAGCAGCTGAGCAAATTGCCGGTTTTCCTGCACTTTATTTCCTCTTGATATCTTGATCTTGCCTTCTCTTCCATTTCAAACATGTGCGATCCATTGACTCTTCTTGTGTTGTCATTTCTTAATCGAGCAAGGCACATACTAATCATGTGATAGCTTTGGTCAAGCTTAATGGGCATGAGTAAGTTTATCGAACGAAACTTTTTTATGCATGAATCAACCTTAAAATTCATTTGTAAATTATTCATTAGAGATCATCATTTACCCCCAAATATTTCCAATTATTCCCTTTGCATCCCTTTTTAAGTTACATAAAATATCAAAATGTCGCATCACGCAAGGACAACCGTGTTAAATTGAGAAGAGAAAAATCTTTATCTTCGTCACAATGAAATACGATAGACTGTTTGAATTGTCACGTTAATCTAATCGATTATTATTGGTAGATTAGGTTTATAATAAAGGGTATAATTGTCATTGTATTGTTTTAGCCCTAAACCCTACGTATATATTGTAAATTAGTTCATCAATGAAAGTGTTGTTCGCTCAATCTCTACATGGTATCAGAGCGGTGATCCTTGGAGCCCGTCCCTCACGTCCAAAGTCACCACGATCTCTCTCTCTGGCCTTCTCACTTGATTACGTATTCTTTGAAGATGATGGTGAAGGATTCGATGGCGAGATGAATGCAGACGTCGGGAGGACAACAACCGCCAGCACCATCGTCTATGAAGAATGATGAAGAAGGACCCAACTAAAGATATGACCAGATGATGGGGATGATAGTGGCCTTGGATATCATCGAAGAGTTTTCGAGATAGTGGACTCGCGATCATCTGCCATTGCTTCACTTTGCTGGAGCGGCTCCGATCGGCTCAGATTTTGCGGCTCCGATCGGCCCAGATTTTTCCCCTCTGTTTTTTTTGCAGGTCTCTTGCGATTTTTTGCTTTTCGAAGAAGCGTCTCTTGTGCTTCTTTAATGGTCATCACACGTGGCCCCAAAATCTGAGTCAAGCTTGGGAGATCTCTTCTGATTCAACCGGATTGCTTCTCCTTCGGCCTCAAGTCACCATGACGACTGAGCTTCAAAGCTCTTCGGCCACAGTTCCTGCACATGAGCGGTCGGACAGTCCCTATTTTATGCATCATTCTGATAACCCTGGATCTAATCTCGTCGGCATGGTCCTTACGGGTGACAATTACAACAATTGGTCCCGTGCTATGGAGATTGCCCTTTCCGCCAAGAATAAAATGGTGTTTGTTACAGGAGAATTAAAAAAACCAGCCACAACCGATCTTGCATATGCGTCTTGGATTCGTGTGAACAATATGATCCTATCTTGGATTCTTAATTCCATCCATCCAGATTTAGTGCCAACGGTTCTCTACACAAAGTCAGTTGCAGATGTTTGGGCTGATCTCCACGAACGTTTTTCGCCATCAAATGGTCCTAGGGTTTTTCATCTTGAGCAAAAGATATGCACCCTTGCTCAAGGTGACGATACAGTGACCAAATACTACAATAACTTGCGAAGCTGCTGGGATGAATTGAATAATTTGGATCCGCTACCGCAATGCTCTTGTTCTGCTCGTTCTATCATCACCACACAACAAGAGAATCGACGCTTGTTTCAATTTCTCATGGGTCTCAATCCAAGGTATGCTAATGTTATCAGTCAGATTTTACTAATGAATCCGTTACCTAGTGTTGCGCGTGCATATGCACTAGTTCTTCAAGATGAGTCGCACCGCCATATCCAATCGGACCGTCAAGTGTTCGACTCCACCAGCACTTTGCTTAGCACTCACAGCAACCATGCTCTGCAGTCATACACAAATTCCTCATCCCATGGACAGCCTAGATCTCTTGGCACTCCCGCTCCGTTTGCCAACATAGCTAAACGGACGAACACGTCCCGTGGCCGAGAAAGATGTGCCCATTGTGGCATCCTGGGACATACACGGGATGTGTGTTATCGACTTCATGGCTTCCCTCCCAACCACAAGCAGCGCCGTGGGAAATCATCCACCTCCTCCCGGCCCACGGACAACAAATCCAGCCATACATCTGATGCAGCACCTCCTACTTTCACAAATGATCAATATAAGCAATTGATGCGCTTGTTGCAAGAGGTAAACATCCCGAAAGCTAACCTCTCAGGTAATGTTCTTGGCTTATCTTCGAATTCATTTAATTCTGATACTTGGGTTATTGACACTGGCGCCACCAACCACATCACATTTGAACCTCGTCACCTTACTAACCCGACATATTATCCCTCTCCACATGCCACCGTTGGGATTCCGAATGGTGTTGGTGTCCCTGTGACATCACATGGTTCGGCCACCCTTACCCCAACTATCTCTCTTGATAATGTCCTTTGCGCTCCCTCTTTCAAATACAACTTATTATCAATCTCTAAACTAACTCAAACTTTACACTGCTCAATCATTTTTTTCCCTAACCACTGTCTTTTTCAGGACCTCTTGACGAAGAAGATCATTGGTCGGGGCCATAAGCGTGGTGGTCTCTATTATTTGGAGATTCCTATCGAACCTGCCGCTCTTTCTACTACCACCTCTTCACCTCATCTTTGGCACGCTCACTTAGGACATCCATCTGAGTTAGTTTTATCTATTTTGTGACAAACTTTATGTTTTGGTCGAATAAAACAATTAAGTTCATGTGATGCTTGTCATTTATCCAAGCAAACACGTTTGTCTTTTGCGTCTAGTACTATTACTACTTTACGTCCTTTTGAACTTATTCATGTTGATATTTGGGGACCTTATTCTCATTTTACACATAAGACATGCCGTTATTTTTTATCTATTGTTGATGACTATTCACGTTATACTTGGATTTTTTTGCTTACTTTTAAGTCTGATGCAATTGATTCTTTGATTCGCTTCTTTGCTTTTGTTGAGACTCAATTTCAAACCAAAATCCAAAATGTTCAATCTGATAATGGGACTGAATTTCTTTCTTCTCGCATGCAAGAGTTTTTTTATGCCCGTGGTGTTCACCACCAGCGTAGTTGCCCTCACACTCCTCAACAAAATGGAGTTGTTGAGCGTAAGCATCGTCACCTGCTCAATGTTGCTCGTGCATTGCGTTTTCATTCTGGCATGCCTCTTCATTTTTGGGGGGATTGTGTTTTAACTGCTACTCATCTCATTAATAGACTACCTAGTCCTCTCTTACACAACAAAACCCTGTATCATCTTCTTTATGGCAAACCACCTTCTTATTCTCATCTTCGTGTCTTTGGCTCATTATGCTATGCTTCTACTGGCCATCTTCACTCCGATAAATTTGGCCCTCGATCTCGCCGCTGTGTTCTAATCGGTTATCCCACACACCACAAAGGATACCGTCTTTATGACCTTCAAGACCAAACAACTTTTACCAGTCGTGACGTCGTTTTCCATGAACAAGATTTTCCTTTTCGTCAAACAATCAAAGATACCACAGCCAAACAGACCTCGGTAATTCCATTACCCATACCCGACCTTGGTGAAACATGCCCTTCTCCCTCTACCCCAGTACTTGCACCGACCTCACCTCCTCTTGCACCCACGGTTGCACCATCACCCACTGACCCTGAAGCCGTGCCTCGACCATCTCGGCAACGCCGTCGGCCTAGCTATCTTCAAGACTACCACTGCGCTATTGTGGCCTCTGATCAATCCTCTTCGGATTCTAAGGTAACTGAATTAGGTACTCTTTACCCTTTATCAAACTGTTTATCATACTCGCGTTTTTCACCCACTCACCGCACTTTTTTAGCCTCTATATCATATGGACAAGAACCTGAAAATTATGACGTTGCGTGTCAATTTCCCAAGTGGCGGGAGGCGATGTCTTCTGAGATACAGGCCCTTGAACAAAATGACACTTGGGAAATTGTTTCTCTTCCTCCTGATAAACATCCCATTGGATGTAAATGGGTTTACCGAATCAAGTATAATTCCGATGGCACCATTGAACGCTACAAGGCTCGGCTCGTTGCCAAGGGTTACAGTCAGATGGAGGGAATTGATTATCATGATACTTTTGCACCTGTTGCTAAAATGGTAACTGTTCGCACTTTATTAGCGCTTGCTTCGATTCGTCATTGGTCTCTCTACCAATTAGATGTGAATAATGCTTTTCTACATGGTGATCTTGATGAAGAGGTCTACATGCAGTTTCCACTGGGTTTTCATACTAAGGGGGAGAATTTAGTCTGTCGGCTTAAGAAATCACTCTATGGCCTTAAACAGGCATCAAGGCAATGGTTTGCTAAATTCTCTTCTGCACTACTTGATGTTGGTTTTCAACAGTCCAAAGCAGACTATTCACTTTTCACATTGGTTCGTGGCTCTCTCTTGACCATTGTCCTTGTTTATGTTGATGATTTGGTTATCACGGGGGACGATGAAGTTATGATTCAACTTCTCAAGCAATTTCTTGACACACAATTTCGCATTAAGGACTTGGGTACTCTTAAATACTTCTTGGGCATTGAAGTTTCTCGTTCCAAGTCTGGGATTTTCTTGTCACAAAGGAAATACGCTCTTGATATTTTGTCTGATGTTGGTTTTCTTTGAGGACGTCCTGTTGATACTCCAATGGAACCTAATATACAATTTTCAGACTCCTCCCCAACTCTTAAAGATCCAGGTTCATATCGACGACTTATTGGTAGATTATTATATCTTACAGTAACTCGTCCAGATTTACTTTTTGCAGTGCAACATCTTAGTCAATTTATGCACTCTCCTAATGAAGACCATTGGAATGCCGCCCTTCGCATTGTACGATATCTTAAGCATGATCCTGGTACTGGTTTGTTTTTCCCATCCAATTCTACTCTCCAACTTAATGGTTATACAGATTCTGATTGGGCATCTTGTTCTACATCCCGACGATCTGTTTCTGGTTACTGCATGTTTCTTGGTTCTTGTCCCATCTCATGGCGTTCCAAGAAACAAACCACTGTTGCCCGTTCCTCAGCAGAAGCTGAATATCGGGCTATGGCATCTGCTGCATGCGAAATCACATGGCTTCACATGCTTCTCTTAGATCTTCACGTCAACACTACCACTGCTGATCTTTTTTGTGATAATAAAGCAACCATCCACATCGCCACTAATCCTGTCTTCCATGAACGCACCAAGCACATCGAGATTGACTGTCACTTGGTTCGTGAAAAAATTCAAGATGGCACTTTGCGTACTCTCCATGTTCCTGGTCACTCCCAACTCGCAGACTTGTTCACCAAACCGGTCACGCGTGATTTATTTTGTAATTTTAAAAACAAGTTGTTGACATGCTTACATGCACCAACTTGAGGGGGAGTATTGGTAGATTAGGTTTATAATAAAGGGTATAATTGTCATTGTATTGTTTTAGCCCTAAACCCTACGTATATATTGTAAATTAGTTCATCAATGAAAGTGTTGTTCGCTCAATCTCTACAGAATAAGACTAATGAGCAAAATGAGAAGGGAAATGCAGAACAAATCCACGGCAAACATCAATTTGGTGCCTCTCATAAGACATACGTCAAGGCTCCTGCATCCAACGTCTCCCGTTCAAGCCAGACACTTAAGAGACAAGGTTATCATTCAAGGATATACCATCCAGCTGACGCCCATGGTCGGGTGCCAAGGGCTCAAGCATAGGCACTGAGATCTCGGAGTTGGCCTCAATGGACTAAAGTCCAGGCACCGGAGATACAAGCATGAGTACTAGGGCCACGGATTCGATCTCGATGGACCTGAGTGGGGCGGTGGAAACCTAGATCCAGAGCCAGGGACCTGGGAATTAATTTTGGAGTTTCCATATCCAAATATAGAGTTTTAAGTTCAAAAGTTAATACATAGCCATATTTTAGAGCATGATTACCAATTTTTTGAAGAGAATTATATTCTTGAATTTAAGCGTCTTCCTTTGACTAGAAAAATATTTTTTGCGAAACAGAAAGAGCCTACGAAACATTGATAATTGTATTTATTGCACCAAAATCATTCAGTTCCCTTCTTTATGGTAAAATGTGCCAATCTACTTCATCTTTATTAAATTATTAAGCACTCTCTCTCTCTTTCATAAATAAGGAGGAAAGTGTAAGAAAAATCCTAAATATTTTATTAATGTCAATTTGGTCCTAAACATTTTGATTTTGTGTCAATTTAATTATAAACCTTTAATTGGTGCCAATTTACTTTTAAAATTTTTGATTTAATGCCAACTTAATCCTAAAACTTTTAACGTAATACCAGTTTGGTTCTTCCGATTAATTTTGACCATATTTTGCTGACATAGGCGTTGGTCGATTAACATGACATGATCAATGCTAACATGGACAACTTTTAATAATATTATAAAATTTTCTGAATTATTTATTTGATATTCTTTCCTTTTTCATTTTTTTTTCCTTGCTCTCCTCCTTACTCCAACCGATCATCGATTGGGCCATCGGCCAGAGGCCAGGTGACGAGGTCAATGTCGGCCTCGCCGACCCCTGGCACACCTAGGGAAACCTTGCACTAGGCGAGTGGAGGCTTGCCCTTGCTAGATTTGGTGAAGGTTGAACCTTGTTGGCCATGGGCGAGGCTCGACCTTGCCAAATCCGATGAGGCTCGAGCCATCACAGGCGCAACCTCGCAACATCTGGCGAGGGCAAGCCTCACCCACCCCCGTGGCCACTAGCAAGGGCATGAGCATTGCCGATGGCTAACCAGGTGCACCAAAGGCAGGCAAGTCACCCATCTATTGACCGACTAGAGGAAGGAGAAGAACAGGAAAATAAATAAATAAATAAAATAATTTCAAAAATATTAAAATATTATTAAAAGTTGTTAACATCAACGCCTATTATGTCATGTTAGTCAACCAACATCCACATCAGAAAAATCTAGCCAAAATTAACCAGAAAGACCTAATTCGCACTAGGTTAAAAATTTTAAAACTAAATTGGCATTAAATCAAAAATTTTAGGACTAAATTGATATCAATAAAATATTTAAGATTAAATTGACACAAATGTAAAAAGTTTAGGATTTTTCCGACATTTTTCCTGATAAATAAGTATTCTGCCAATAGCTTCAATTGTGTTTGTAGGAATTCCGATGATCGATCTGTGCTCTTCAACATATTTTTGTTGGGAGGAGCTCTAGTGTCTCACACTTATCAAAGGGCTTGCTCTCACAGATATTAAATTTGTGCCTGTTCAATACATTTTTATTGTCTTTATATGAAAATGGTGTTGGGATGTTGAACCTAGAGGTGCGAAACTGTAATTATAGAAAGAGATCCAAATGTGTGCCTATCACTTATAACAATACGAAATTCAATGATTGGTTGCGAATTTGCTTTGACGTAGTCATTGATTAGTTTGACCATACTCTCTTGATCCATCTTGATTTCTGGGATTTAGTTCGTCTTGTAGTTTTGTGAGCTTATTTTGTTGTGATGATTTCTAGGATTTGTTATCCTCTTATGTATCATTTTGGAAATAAATGAAATTTTTTTTTAACAAAAAATAGTCTTTATGTGATTTTTTTTGGGGTCAGAAGTCCTTATAATATATGGATTTGAAAGCATATTAATTCAGAAGAATCTCCCAAATAAATAATTCTTTTTCACAAATAACGAAGTCTATTTTTCTATTTTTTCTATTTGCCTTACATCGAGGATGATGCTAATCTTTTTCCTTCCAATGTCAAAGTGTGTAATGCCTTTTTCTTTTGCTAGAATCAATATTTTCATTTCGAACAAAGCATTAAAAACTGGATGCAATCGTGATTCCTTCCATGCAATTGAACTTAAATAGAAAGGTGTCTAATCGTGATTACTCTACGGTTTCTACCAAAAATAAGATTTGGCTGAGGATCAATTGATACACAAAGCATAAAATAATTTATCTACTTTTGATTGAGAAATAAGTGAACTTAAAGTAAAATTACAAATCAAACAACTAGTATTTATTCATCATGATAACCGATGGTTGTTGACTCGACTAGCACATAACCACCGTGTTGCGTCGGCCCTCCGACTAGTTCTGGAACCAACTAGCTCTTGAACCAGGGATCGACCGAACCAATTATTTAGGTCCGGTCTGATCCGGTTTCAATGAACCAAATCATTTGTTATCATTACATTGAAAAAAAAATATGCGTCCATATGGGCTTTCAAAAATATACGTCTCCTAGTTCAAACACATGTTATTAGAGGGGCCACAAAAGAAAAAAGTAGAAGCCTAAATCAACAAAAGTTCGAAGAGAAGGGAAAGAGATTAGGAAAAGTGAAGTATTGATAAAATTTAAAGGGTTGTTCTTCTCTTCTTCTTTTTTTGTCTAATAATTTTAGAGGGTTGTTTAGAAATTTATAAATAAATAAATAAAAATGATCGGTTCGGTTGGTCTAATTCCTACCTTAGAATCGGGAATTGGATAGATTAACCATCGGTTCCAAAAATAGAAACTGAGAACCGAACCAACACCCCCTAGGATTGCGCATAACGAATCAGTCCAATCTTGGTTCGAACGGATCTAGTTGTACACCCCTTGACATCCCTTACGTTTCCTTTCCCGGTTGGAATACTAACGTAAGCACTCCCTAAACATTAATTTAATATCAAATTCAATACAATTCATGAACTATATGAAAAATATTAATGTAGTCACTAATCTTAAATTAATAAAGAGATTAAAATAAATGATTTTCATACAATTCAGAGATTGTATTAAATATGTATCAAAAGTTCAGGAACTACTTTGAATAAATTAAAAGTTCGGAGACCACATTTCATATTGAATCAAAGTTTATTTGTGTAATTATCTCTTTATGAAATTAATAACTTTTTGCAGGTCGCCACATCAATGCTGCCATATTCAATCATGGCATTAGCCAAAAACAAAACTCGGCTGGCTCTGCTTCAATGAGTCAACATCATTCATGAGGGAGAGATAGTGTTTAACAATTCAAATCACAAATAATCCAATGTAGTAGCGTAAACCATTTGACTTTCGACTCTATCAATCCGTAATGGTAATGAATAATGACGTAAACAGTCCTTGAATTTTTGCTCAATGTATAATTTGGTCTATGAATTTTTAATTTGTTCAATGTAGTACATGAATTTTAGCTCAATGTGCAATATAATCCTTGAATTTTTAATTTGTTTAATGTAACCCATGAACTTTTGATATTCAATATAATGTTTATTTTGTATGAAAATATTCAATATAATTTTTCTATTAATTCAAAACCAATGACTACATTGGGTAATTTTCATACAATGCAATGACCATATTGAATATATACCAAAACTTCAAGAACTACATTAAATAAATTAATAATTTAGGGCATACATTACACATTGTGTTAAAGTTCAAAAATTATATCAAATAAATTAAAAGTTTAGAGACCAGATTATATATTGAATTCAAATTCAAAGATTATTTGTATCATTTTCTCTATCTGTAATAACCCCCCTCAATTGAAGTCCAATTTAATACAAAATACTGGAAAAAAATCCACATATAGCTTCCTGTAATTTTTAAAACTTAACCATGCTTCAAATTCCAATAAGAAACTTTCTAAAAAAATAAATGAAATAGAAATAAAACCGCTTCAAAGTTGAAGAAGCACACCTATCCTTATTTAGTCAACCGAGAAATCCAATCGTGATTTAAAATGCCTTTACATCTTTGAAATTTAGATTTCTACTTCTTTCCCTAAAATTGCGTTTCCGTAACTTATAAAAACGTCGACCAATAAAAAGTTTCATGATCGAAGGGAATTAAAGAAAATTGGCCGCTAAGGCCCGAATTTCAACCTCCATTAGAACATGATTCTCCTCCCTAAGACGGGGAAGCAAACTAGACGACCCCGAAGTAACTAGAAGCTAAGACAACGCAGGCTAAATCATTCATGCGACCCGAAAATTTAAGACACTTGAAAGTGGAGACCACATATATACAAAGAAAATTTTGGTCTCCAATGAAGATCGCCAAAATTTTATCTTCAATCTTTGTCGCCAGTTTCAAACTCCGATCGACGAAAGTATCTATGTTCTTGAAAATCATTTCCCATTCAAACAGCAGATGAGCAAGATGAGAAAGGAATTGCAGAACAAATCCACAGCAAACATTAACACCAAGGGAAACAGAGTACATAAAATAATCTTCAATCCTACATCAGGTTTCATAGCTGCACGCGCAAACCAGTCTTAAGACGTAATCACCAAAGTCTAACCAAAGTGAGCAAATTTTCAGCACTCCATCAAAAACACGTGGTGCCTCTCAAAAGACATACGTCAAATATCTCTCGTTCAAGCGAGACATTTAAGAGACGAGGTTATCATTCAAGGATAGACCAGCCAACTGATCCACCGGGCTGTTAGCCTGCTGCTGAGAAGCGCTCCTCAGGACATCCAATGCCTCCTCGACTTTTGCCTTCAGTGCATCCGGTGACTCGAGCAGATGCAAAACCTCAGTCTGGTCCATTTCCAAAAGCATACCAGTCACTTTGGCCGCATTATCGTGCTCCAGCTGATCCACCAACGGGTATAAACTTTCACCCAGCATCTGAGTGACAGATCAAAGAAAGCAGAGGTGGCAACTTCAGACTCACGTATTGAGGGATGATAGACCTTTTCACTGCAAACCGATTTGATTTTTGACTTACTGTTCTCTGCTGTTCAGGTGAAGAATTTGCAAGCGCTGTAGCCAACGCTGGGATTGGCATGGGTTGTGCAACCGAAGGCTCCCGCAAAGCCATGTCACCCATGCCATAAGGAACAGGAAACATGCCTCCGGAACCTGGCATTGGCACTTCCTGCAAATTGCGACCAGGTGGGTACCGATACATGCGTCCTCTTGGGAGCATCTGGTACATGACACAGAACAGGTATTAATAAACAGATAATGACCTGTCTTGTAGAACAAAATGTCTACACGCTTACTCTCAACCAACCTGCTGCTGCATCAATGGCACAGGCTGCTGATTTTGTTGCATGGGACCTGCTCCCCGTCGTCCTCCAGGACGTTGACCCTGTTGACCCTGTTGAACAAGTGGAACGAAGTAATTGGGCATGGGAGCCCCACCAGGCCTCATCCCAGGAACAAGTTGCTGCTGGTAACCAAATCCAGCCTAGAGAGTACACGAGATCAATAACACAGAAATTGTATTACAAATAGCATCATGGTAAAGCATTCGCTAATTCATGAACTATACCACAAGCGACATGGACTTTCACCCAGACATATCTGCTACAATTCCAACAACTATCTCAAACAATGCCCAAAAAATCTAACAGATGAGCTTCAATGAAGCTCCGAGCCCAGCATGTGATAAATTGATATTATGCCAAGAACTCCAAACACATTCCTTTGACTTGGACCGCAGATGGAGAAGTTTAAACATAAAGAGAAGTTTGAAAAACAAAGTTGCCAAGTCTTTTTGATATAGTAGAGAGAACAATTATATATTCTTTGACAATGATAAGACACCATATTAGTTCAACATAACAAAATGTGAGTCAATATCATTCATATGTTTGAGCTGAATAGATTGACTCAATGATACATATGTGCTTTATTCAAAGTTTAATGGATCCAGGAGGCATGTATCTGGGGCATGGAATTTAATCGAATCACAAGATACAAAATGAGAATCCACAGATATTGAAGACTACACATGGTAAATGTATAAAAGCACACGCCTTTGTGGGCAACAATAAACTCCATATGAATAGAAACCAGCCACCTTATTCAACAAATACAAAAGCCAGATGAAAGGGCCACAGACAGAAAGCTATGTAAATGGCACAAAAGGGATAGCAAGAATTGTTCAAGAAAAAGAAGATTATGAAGAAAAGTTACTCAACATTTGACTAATCAGTGGCAAGATGAACCAAGATTATTCAGGAAAAAAGAAAGAACCAGATTAACAGAAAACATCACCACATTGACTTATGCCGAAATCGGTACTCACTTGTGGAGGGATTATGGAAGGTGGACCTTGGCCGTATAAAAATTGTTGCCCCAATCCTGGAGCGCCAGGAGGATACATAGGCATTCGAGGACCAACAGATGGTGCCATAGCAACAGGTCTCATTTGCGAAAACTGTGCCTGAAGAGAAAGCAACAACAGAAATCAGAAGAACTTTCTCAAGATGGATTGGTTATGCTTCAACAAGGGTTGAGGACTGGACCAAATCGGCATGGACTGACCATTCCGTTCCCAGTTCCCAGGCCAAAATCATTCCATCCAAAAATGGGTTCAACTGGTTCCAAACAGGTTCAACCAGTAAACTAATTTTGTAGCCTCTTTGAAAAAAGAAAATAATTTTTGCAAGCATTGAGAATTGAACCATAATCTCAACATGAATGAATAACATAACCACTTGACCAACTAATATTTTTTGTAGTGAAATGGTGCAATTTTAATATTTTTATGATTACAATTAGGTTTCTCACACAAAACATATAATGGACAGGTTCCCGGTTTGAACTGCAAATCGGATTGGAACTCGCCAATTTAGAAACTGGGATTCACCTGATAAGTTACTCAATCTAGGCTGGAACTAACTAATCCTGAAACCGATCACCCCTAAGCTTCAACAAGACCCAATAACTAGTCAAACTCCAGCGATCGAATGCCAAAAGACAAGTGAAAAGGCCATAGTAAGTTGCATGTTAACTGTTGATTTCAAATGGAAAGAGGTAAAATCATGGAACACTCGACATCATGAATTAATATCCTATTTCAATTTTCAATTAATGACCTTGACAAGATATCTTTGTAAAATGGTCGGACAAACTATATTAAGCTCCTACTGAATGAAGAATCCAACTTGATTCATCACAACCAAAAAATTATTTGCATGTGAAAGCCTTGTTAGATAAGGAGACAGCAAGAATAATATCTGCCACCCTTCAGTCTAAAAGTAATTTTTGAATTGCATACTTGAAACTGAACTTGTAAAATTGCGAAGCCACAAGTCTGGCAGATGTATGCAAATAACATTAAGCACGTGAAAAGCAATACAGCAGATCAAATGGGGAATGAGGAAAGAAAATCAATCAAAGCTGTGAAAAACAACCAGGATATCTTTTGTCCTGCAATATGCCACCACAGATATTTACCTGCAATCTAGCTCTTCTCTCTTCTTTCCTTTGGGCAAGTGCAACATAGAGAGGTTTGCTGACAACCATCTTATTAGTCATGCCAGCAAGCTGCAATACACAAGGACATGATACTTCCCAGATATTGGTTAGGAAAAATACTCTGTCAAACAGACATCAACAATTTTAGGACTTACAGCTCGAGCTGCTTCTTCAGGAGATGAGAATGCCACAAATCCAGAGCCCCTGCTAATTCCGTTAGAATCACGCATAACCTGTTTAACCACATGGAATAGAATAATTTATGGACTCCCTATTCAAAAGTTAGATGAGGGACAAAGGCATTTTTAGAATTTGTCAATTGCTGACCTTACAAGAAGTAATCGTTCCAAATTCTGAGAACAATTCCTTGAGTTTCTCATCATCAATGCTATCATCGAGATTCTTAACATAGAGATTTAAACCTTGAAATTTGTCCACTGTTTCCTTCATGCTCTGCTCAAACCGTGATTTCAGTTCGAGCTCTCTTTCAGACTTTTTCTGGGCTCTTCCAACATACCATTCCTTGTCATCAATCTTTTTACCATTCAAAGAGTCAACTGCTTTGGCAGCATCATCTGCATTTTCAAAATTGACAAATCCAAAACACTTTGATTTTCCATCTCCATCTTTCATTACTACAGCACTGGTTATGGGCCCATACTCGCCAAATGTCTTCTTCAAATCCTCATCTGTAGTCAATTCTGATAAGTTTTTCACATAAACATTGTTGAATTTTGTCTTGTTAAGAGCAGTATCCCGTTCTTGCTTGCGGAGAAAGTGTCCAACATAAACTTGTTTATCATTGATCAGCATTCCATTTAACTTATCTATTGCATTTTGAGCTGATTCTTCATTATCAAATTGAACGAAACCATAACCCTTTGATTGGCCATGAGGATCAATGGCCACTTTGCAGGAAAGAATGTTGCCAAACGAAGAAAAAGTTTCATGCAGTGCTTTGTGGTCAATTGTCTTGTCCAGATTCTACAAATCCCGAGAAAAATAGAAACATTAATGCTTGGATAAGAAGCATAGAAGCAATATTAAATGGAGCCACTATACAAGCTAGACATGTCCTCCATTAAATTTTCCATCACCTCATTTAATACTTTTAGAGAGAAGACATACTGAGGTCAAGCAATTTAAGGGGGAAAGTCCTCAAAGGTGTACTAAAGGAAATAGTAGTACCTTGATAAATATGTTTGCAGTCCCACTCTTGCGCATGCTCGGATCCCTATGGGAATACATAATTCGAATAGGCTTGTTATTCAGTGGAGCGAAGTTCAGTACATCCAACGCCCTTGCCGCTGCATTATTGTGCATCAGGTCAACATAAATACATGTGAACTTCCAAATAAAAGCACGAGAACACATGAATGCAAGCACACATGTTAGCAGGGATATAGAGCATGGCAAAGAGATCAAAGGCTAGGGGATAACTGTAGTGATACAAGCATAGAAATAATGAAAACCGAAGCTAGCGAAAGCTGCAGAACTAATGCTATGAAAAAGAAAGCAGCTTGAACTGGAAAAGACTTTGTGACTGGTAAAACAAGAACGTCAAATACAAGCTGATAGCCTAAGAACTGCACTAATTGACAAGAAAGAAGG
This sequence comes from Corymbia citriodora subsp. variegata, assembly GCA_014858505.1. Lineage (NCBI taxonomy): Eukaryota > Viridiplantae > Streptophyta > Magnoliopsida > Myrtales > Myrtaceae > Corymbia > Corymbia citriodora. The sequence goes on from CM026418.1 coordinate 10,696,763, forward strand.
AGAATTCTTCCTCAGCAGTTCAGATAGAAGCATAATTCAGAACTAAAGGTTTTAACAACATGCCTTCACAAAATCAGTTGCCACAGTTTCTTCTTCTCCAAGGACGCAAACATTCCCATTACAAACTCCCAGGAAAAATTTCAAAGTCTCTATAAAAGGAGTGACAGATGGAGCATCATGTCGCTCACATGTCATTCTCCATCTAGCGTTTTGGCAAAGTGATTGGGCATTACCAGGATAAAACTATGCTCTAGAGTTGGATGACAACTTCATATTGGCCTACTTCACCACATGCGCAAATTTCATGAAATGGCTTCTCAATCAGAAATTATAATGTGGCTAATAAAAGTAGAAGACCGCGACACAGCAAAAAAAAAAAAAAAGATCACGCCCAACAGAGATCATAAAAAGGTTTCGTGACCACATCACGTGCGTGAAACTCCACGCTGCCCTGCCAAGGCAATCCTCGCATCTTTACCCAGAAAACTCTTACCATCAATCTTGATAGTCTGTGGGTAATTAATCACATTCACGAATCGACAATTAAAATGACCATATTCTTCCAAATGCAATTGCAAATCGTAACATTTACATTGCTCAATACAAATCAAACAGTGTACGTCAGCAAAATCACAACCAAAATCGCAGCAATGTACACTCAACATCATTCAGCATCCGCACCAAAGCATATAATCGATTAGGCAAAGAGATAATTGAACTCGAATACACTCCAGCGTAAACAAACTAACCATCCTGAGGATTGCTATAGTTGACGTAGCCATAACCCAGGGATCGGCGAGTGCTCAGGTCCCGACAAACCCTCACGGAGACGACCTGGCCGACCTGGTTGAACAGATCGTAAAGCTGCGAGTCGTTGACGGTGAAGTCCAGATCCCCGACGTACAGCGACGTCAAGAGATACGGGCTCGCGCCCCCGGCGCCTGCCGCTGGGACGCCGTTCGGGCCACCGATCGCCCCCGCGCCCGCGGCAGCAGCAGCAGCAGCCGCCTGATGTTGCACCTGAATCTGCGCCATTACTAGTCCCGATCGCAAAAAAAATACGAAAACCCTAACCCCTAAACTCTCTCTCTCTCACACACAAAACTGTTTGCTTTTCCTCTTCCCGATAAGAATTGAAGGCCCCCCCTCCTCTTCTCCTTCAGGTCGAACAACTAACAATCTGAAGAACCCTAAAACAATATAGCCTGACCGTACTATCAAAATCCGTATGCTTTTCCCGTGAAATTTTTTTGTTTTTTCGAAACGAGGGAGACGACGAGCGGACAAAAACGGAAGATAGGATCGCCGGAGAAACCAGTCGAGAGGCCGGGCCGGACGGCGAAGGCAGCGGCAGCGGCGGCGGCGGCGACGAAGAAGGAGAAGAGGACGAATCGATAAGGCCAAAAAAAATTTTACGGAGGTTTTTTTCGGTTTTTTTTTTTGGGGGGTGGGGTGGGAGGGCAGGACCAACTGCACCGCCCCGGCCCGGAGAGAACGGCGGAGCTTATATACCGTTAGAGGCCAGGGGAGCGAAGCAACGCAAACCCTAGCTTCGGGTCTATCGGAGCTGGAGATGGATCGTGGGCCGTTGGATCGATCCGCCCCGCTGCCGTAAGCGCGGGGCCCACGTGGCAGTTTCCACGGCTAGCGTAACCGCTAAGACAAGGCCGTGTGTGATTCTAGAGAGAGAAGAGAAGAGAGAGAGAGACAGAGAGAATGATGATGATGGGGTTGGTGCGGTCGGGTCAATCGGACACGTGAGGCCACGTGGCGGCTCGGCAGCTACCGCGGCGCCGGGTCCCCGAGGTTGTCCGCGAGCTGAGCTAATGGCTGGCGTGGAAAAGTTCGTTGCTTTTCCGTCCCGTGCGGCCGTTGGGTTTTTGATCGGAGGAAGCGTGCGCGACGCCATCTCTGAAAACGAGCGAAATGTGAAGAACAAAAAGGAAATTGCCATACAAGAAATTAAGTCAATCGTGAATTGATCGAGCATTAGTGAAATTTTAATTGAAGTTTTGATTTCTTTTCTTTTCCTTTGACTTGTGAAAAACTTTGATTTAATTGATTTTCATATTGTAAATTTTCAGATTGGAAAATGTACTTGTGTTTTTTTCTTTTTTAGTATGTCATTTAAAAGGGTTTTTTTAATATGATCATCCATTATGCGTATATAAAGACAATTGAAAAAGAGAGAGTGCTCGCAGTGATATGAACAATCATACATTATGCTCGATTCTTTTCTATATTTTATTTGATAATCAATCTAAAAATTTGTTTAGCAAAATAAAAACACTAGATTTTTTGGTAGTTTCACTTTGCGACAAAACTGAAATATACTGAGGTAAAATCTAAAGATAAACAGAAAAATAATGCTCACCAGTACATTGCTTATGCTGGTTTCCACCGTGGGATGGGGCCTTTCTAGACCAACGGGACAGTGCAGTACATGTTGCCTTTGGGCCTCTGGGCCCTTAGCATTTCATTCTATCTTTCGCCATCGTGGTGAGTTTAATTATGGACATGATCTTACATTTGCCCCCACGAAAACAAAGCTGCTTGTCTCGCGGATCCATAAGATGGCCCCAGCCAGAAGCACTATTAATTGCACGTTTGCAACTTTGCAATAGAGGTTCCAAACTCTCAGTATTGGGTCAAATCGAGAGGATGGAATAAATAGAAGGTGGAAAGATCTTACAAACTCTGCAGGATTTTCTACCCTTTCATGGTGTCGTATTTGAAATAAATTCTACGTGATGCATTGAACACTTCAAAGGGCTCGACTAATCTACATAGAGCTTGGATTTGCTCAATTAAAAGTGTTAATACCATTTAAAATATGAGGCTGACACATCTATAACACATTTGACCTCGAATCAATTCTCCCTTCACACAGATATTTTGATCCAAATATATCCCTGTAAACAGTTCTTCAATATCCCACTAAAATGTTTAGTGTTAACAAATGCGACAAATGACTATAAAATGGATTTGACATGAAAAATGACATGTCACATAGGGAAAATCTACATGCAATATTGGATGGAATGCTAATGGGTTGCAAATTTGAGTTAGGGTGAGAGCATGTCTCACCCTATGCCCCATGGAGGTCTCAGCATAGTTGGGTAATACCCCCCACGCCCATATTTATAAGTCTTATTAGTTGCTTGCCCGTCTTTTATTTAACACATTTTGACCGCACAACATTCAATCACAGATGCACGACGTGTACGGTAGCAATTAGGGGTGTGCTAAATAAGAAAAAGGTACTAGATCGGCATCCCCAAGTTGACTAGATTTTTTTGGGCTGTACTAGGCCCATTCGGTCCATACGTCCTAAATGCATTTTTCGAGTTCAAACTAATCTGATTGGAGAGATAACATCACCTTTGTTTTCGGGCTCTGGTAGGCCCATGTTGGCGGGGCGGTTTTAGGCGGCGGGAGAATTTGGGTTGATTAGTTAGTCGAGGTATGGAAAATGCATTTTTAAAAGCCGAAGACGTTAGCTACTAGAGAAAGAAAAAAAAATTCTCATACGCTTTTACACACGGAAATAGAGAGCATGAAATTGCATTTCGGGCCTCCATCTCCAACTGACCCGGAATGGCCAATCCTATTCGCTCCGGTCCGAATGGCCTTGCCTCAGTCTAGGCCGAAACATTAGGGCTAGACCAAAATTCCGATGAATGCCCGTCGAGCCGGGGCCAGTGCTTATCCCTAGCGTCAACCGAGTCGGCGCTAATTAACAATTGCGCAAGTGATTACGTAACGTGGTTTGCAAGGAAAATCCACGATTAGGCCGTGGGGTTTGGATAGATTAGATTGAAAGGGATGGGCCCGGTGGGAGACCCTCGATGGAGAATATAATGCTAATCTGGTTTTTTTTTTTTTTTTTAATTTCCTTTGCCTGAAACTTTGCTATTGCCAAGCTCGGGTCGGAAAGTGCATCGAACGTTTCGACGAGAGATTAAAGAAAAAAGAAAAACAGAAAGAGAAATTCGCGCGGACCGTCTAATGATGCGAGCATACGTCTTGTGAAGATATCCCTTTCTCTTCCACCATCATCGGGCACGGAGCTTTTGATGGGCGCCTCGGTTCTTTGGCGTTTCCTCGTGTCGAGCCGGCTGACCGTCGATGGTGACGCGGCGGCGCACGTGGCCGCGTCCCCGCCGTCCTTCCGGCCCGAGCGTCGAAAGTGGGAATCCTACGTAAAAAGAAACGAACCCCACTCCAATAATGTTTTGGCTCGGTGTTTATTCCCGTTAAACATGGCCACCGCATGTGTTTTACTTTATCTCACACTTTCACTTTCCTTTTATATATATATTATTTCCATGTGGCGCAACAGATGGAATTTAAATGTCATTGCCACGCCCTATTTGTAGAAATGCTCTTCGCGGCATTATTTTTCGATATGAATGGTAAATTAAGTCAAGAGTTAGGTGACACGTGCTTAGGATATATTGTTTAATTTTTGCTAGGTATTTCTAACAACATATACTTTGAGAGGAGATTCGGTAAAAATTACTAGAGGAATCACGTCATTCCTAAACTTACATGTATATTGAGAATAATCTCTTGATTTTATCTCGACACATTTGAAAGAGACTTCTCAAAAAATATAGGGGTCCATTTTGTGATTGAATTTATAGACCTATTTAGCAACCTGAAGTTATTGGGGTTGAGATATTTGTTCCTTCTATTTCCCCACCTTTCTTTTTTTCTCTTTTTTCTTCCGTTTCAACTATCTCTTCTCCCCCAAGCAACATGACCACCGCCTGCCGTCGCGGTCCGCTCCTCCATCAGTCAGTTTGTCTCCACCAGCGTCGCTCTCTCTCTGTCTCTCTCTCTGTACATGTCATGTCTGTGGTTGTTTATCAGAATCGACAAAGCTCTACCAAAGGATCGAGCCGAAGGAGAGCGATAGGCGAGGGGCAGAAGCATGGAGCGAGCGCGACAAGCTGCGACGAGGACGCGAGCGATGGAGGTAAAGACAAGATAAGGGCGGAGAGAGTTACTATTATAAGGATTCTCACGCGCATAATCACAAAGTATAGGAATATCTCCGAATCAAGAAATAGTCGACCGTCATTCACTTACTCTATGAGTTAAACACATGGTTTATTTATATTATTCTACTATATTACTACTCGCCATATATGATGGGTGGTCGGCCACGATATACTATTATCTCGATTGCGACGTTCAACTTGGTGAGAAATCAAATCTCGGTCGACGAGTGGACAACATCTCTATTTGCAGGACTAACATGCTTCCGACGATCGACAGACCATATAGTAAAACTTGGGCGGCCCCGTCTTATGATTATTCTTTTCTTTTCAGGAGTGCGCCGACCCAAAATAAAGAAATTACTAGAGAGAGAGAGAGAAAAGGCAGAGGGGGGCAGAAAAAGCAGAACACAATATTAATATTCACCAGGCCCTCCCTCCTCCATCCTTTCACCACCCACCTCCCTCCCTTCCAGCAGACGAAGCTTTACGTAATCTCCCACCACCCTCCCCTTCTCCTCCTCCCTCCTCCATGACGGTGACAGCCGCCCTCGTTCTGGACCACTCTCTCTCCCTCTCCCTCTCCCTCTCTCTCTCGCTCTCTCTCTCTCTCTCTAGAGACATACTGTTCCATTGCTTTTTGGTGGTGTCCACAGGAACACCGTAGGCAGCGGCTCTTGGAGGCTAACTCCTCCACCTTATCTCCTTATCTACTTTGTTTTTCTTTAAACGCCAGTTTCCGCCAGAGCTGGCCCAGAAGAGAACCAAAGGAGAGAGAGGGTGGGTCCATTGCTCGGTTCCTTCATCCGCATCCTCTCTTGCTTGTTACTCTCCCCTCTCTCGTTTCTGGACAAAGCCCCATGTCTTCTCGGGTCCGAGCTTCCCCAGGAGAACGAATCTCCATCGATCGCACGCACGCACCCAGAGAATTAGAAACAGGCAGACGTGTTCGTCTCAAGAAACAGACAAGGAAATTTTGGTTGGATGCGTGAGCCAATAGACTCGGTCTCTCTTTTCCCCCTTCTTGATTGCTTCTGCGTATCGTTGTTAAACCTAAAAAGAAAAAACAAAGAGCAACTGCGCACAAGGCCAGAGCCAGGATATGATCTGATTGCTTCTATATATTTCCAGCGTCAGAGATATATATATTTCATATTTGTCATCTCCCTATCGAAAGAAAGGAAAAAACTTCATCTGGGCCATGTCCTTTTCCCCCCCATATTCAGCCGATCAATCGGCGCGTGGATGCTAAGAAAAGGAAAAGATCAAAACTCGGTTGCCCACTACAGACTGCAGCAAAACGATAAACAAAAAAACGAAAAAATTCAGATAAGGCTAAATGATTCTGTGGACTCCTTCGCTTTAATTCAATCTCCGTCTGAGTTCTCCAATTTCGGGTACTCGTTCAGGTCCGGCTTCTCCGTGGTTACCCGGCTCGAGTTCGACTCCGGGGCGTGGGGCTGGGCGGCGGAGGCCTCGAGGGCGTCGACCCGGGCCCCAACCTCGGTGGCCTTCTTGCGTATGGAGGCGGCGGACAGGTCCCGAAGCTCGTCGTCCTCCTGGAAGATGAGCTCGGGGAAGTTGAGCCGGGCCGAGGGGCCGCGGAGGTAGAACACCGCGGTGTCGTAGGCGCGGGCCGCCGCTTTCGGGGTGGTGTAGGAGCCGAGCCAGATCCGGGACCGCTTGTTCGGCTCGCGGATCTCCGCCACCCACTTCCCCCACTTCCTCATCCTTATCCCCCTGTACGGCTTCTCGGCTTGTTGGTGGTGATTATGATGGTGCTGCTGTCTCTGCTTGCGCTTCTCAGCAGCCGTTCCCGTCGCTGTTGCGGTCGGTGTTGCAGTAAAAAACTCACCCTCCATGGTCGATGATGGCCCTCCTTTTTGTTCCCCCTTTTCCCCTCCTCCTTCCTTGCGAAGCTCGGGAGCTACAAAAACTCGGAACAGAGGAGCAAAAGACAAACACGTTCGCTCATGGGGGGATATTCTCTCACTCGAATGATCTTAGGAAACGCTTGCCGCATGAAAACCCTGGTTGGCGTTCCAAATGAGAATATAAATATGAATTTCTAGAGAGAGAAGGAAGGAGAGAGGGAGAGAGAGGGAGAGAGAGAAGGAGAGAGGGAGTTTCCGACTTGGCTGCGAGTCTGTCGTCTGGGGACGGCTGCCACGTTGATCTTCCCTTTAAGATAATCCAAACCTGGCCGACATAATCCATCGCTCCCATCTCTTCTTTCATTTCCTTTTTCCTCCTTTTCTCTTTCTTCTCTCTCTCTATCTCTCCCCTCCCTCCCTGCGGTTCAGTTTTTGGTAAATCGGGTAATGATTCGTCGGCTTCTGCGGCACTGCTAATTCGAAAAAGCTTGGCTGTCGATTTGATCGCTGACGCTACCGCGAACGGGGGGTACGCGTACATTCGAATGCTCTGTACGCACGCCTCTCGCTAGGGCAAAGGTTTGTCCTGATGGACAAGTCCAAGAAGAGATTTACTTTACTCCACGAACAGATTCGAGCCTGCACGTAGTTTTCAGCGCTTCCGCTGGAGGAGAAGCTTCGCACATGCAATTATTTCGAGGCTTATGACGAAGCAAAGCAATAATGACTTCATTATAATAGTGCGGGGAATCCCCGACTGGATAACAATATATGGAGGTTCATCTCTTATGAAACCCTAGAGACCTACCCAAATTTTAAGTAAAATTTTAATTTATTGGGATGTTTAGACGTTATGATGATAATTTAGTAAAGTTCATTGGGATTGATTTGGTTCAGCATTAAATTTTTAAAAAATTGCTAAATTTAATGATTCGGCCATAACCAAGACTTTCTTATATTTTCCATTTTGTGTTTGCACAAAAAAGTGACTGGATTGTCAATATGGCTAGACACGTGATTGAATAGTCAAATATCATTAAACACATAGCCCATACCATTGCCAACTATCACAAGGATCGTTATTGATATTGATGCACATTGGTGATCACTACCAATCAATTTGTCAATATACGATGATGTACGGTTGACGATAGTGCGCAGAGATATCGATTAATATGATTGATAAACTACTGGAGAAAATTATATGCATAAAGGGCATCAACATGTGATTGCAAGTTTGAAGTCACTAGAAAGCAAAGTGATTGAACTTGTGGAGCTACTAACATGCGTTCTTGAAGGAACAATCGTTTGGAGACAAGATCATAGTATTGTAAGAATATGTGCTCAAAACCTTTCGAGACGATGGAACATGACTACAACCACAAAAGAACCGCTCAAAGACGGTTTTGGCACAACCATTATGAAAATCACCATTCCTCTACTCGAGAACCCCGCATAAAACAAGCAAATCTACTATCTTTTAGTTATTGTTACTTTCTACACAAATTTTATCTCAGTCAAATTCATCATATGACTCATATTTTTTCACAAAAGGCACTTTTCATTTAAAGTCTTCCCGTGGCACTATCTCTGTCCTTAAGTAATTGCTCATACATAAGCACTCTCATCACCAATTGGAATCAATCGGCATTTTGGTTTTCGAATTTTCTCTAAAATTGAATTTCAATTTACTAAAAGCCAAATTTGTGAATTCCTTTTCCGAAAGTGAAGTAAGGCGTCTAATCCTAACCCTCTTATATTGAGCAACAAACTGATCGATTGATTCATTATTGTATTAATAAATATTGGCCAAATCAACAATCAATACTTCATGTATCGTTCTATAAAATCGAGAATGGAATTGTCTTTCAATCTTAGCCCAAGTATGGGTTGAATTGGGAGATAAATTCATATATTAATTAAAGATGCTTTTTGATAAAGACAAAGGAAACGACCTAAGTCACAGAGAATTCATTTATTTCTCCTTCTCCACATTGGGCAATAAATTGACCAATGTGTTTGGCGATTGATTGGTTTCTTTCACCAGTCAAAGCAATGTAGTCAAGAGTCTCAAATTTTCTTGGGTAAGGTACAGTATCAATCCGATCATGATGTGACTTCCTATATACTGGCCTAACCATTCCTCTATCGGCACCAAATTGTTGTAATGCGAGTTTGGCCACTTGACTAGGATTCGCCACTTGACACGGTTCCTACCCACTAAGTTTAGGGTAAATAGGATTTTTAGGCCTCTGTAAAATCTATCTATTTTTTTTCTATATCCCATCATACATTGTGTACAGTATGGTCAATCTTACTATTGTAGATTTATTCTTTCGAGTTCTTCAGATACATATTTAACATGGCGTCACTCCGTTCTACTACGAATTCTATTCAAAGCAGCAAAGAAACTTTCTCTCTATATTACTTTGCAAAAAAATTCGTACTTTTTTGTTCCACCACGGAATATGTCGAGTCTAATAGAGGCAATTCTCCTTAATTTATAAGCATGGAGATTCTCTCACGGGAGATAATTTTACAACCTATTAATTTCAAATACTTGTAGGTGTATGCTATGTTTATGACTATGACATATCCTAAAATATTCACCTTTCGGGGAAAAAAAGGAAAAGGAAAAGTTTCTCTTTACGACATAATTGCTCAGTCAAACCTTCTTGCTTTTGAACTATCGCGACATACAATGTAAGTGGTCATCTGTTACGTTTCCTTTTTGAGGGGTATGAAATGGAAAATTTAGGAAGGGGGCGACGAGGATGGCGAGTGGTTGAAGCAGGCGGCGGAGCGCCGACGTGGATAGTTACGGCATCGCTACGCAAGCATGGAAGTCCACGGCCCTCTCGCATGTCGCACGCAAAAATTATTGAACGACCCTATAAAATTAGAATTAGGTGAAGCCCCGGATAGAATATAATGTTACATGCACTTTGGTATTGGCAGAATCGAGAGTATAAAGGGCCGATTTACACAACAACATGGCAAAATCATTCGTTCTCATGAATAACGGCAGCTTGTGAAATTCGTGATGATTATCGTATCATGAGGTCTGAAATTCATCGATGCCTTTTATGGATGCGCAAATGAATCTAGATCTTTGTCCGGATTTTTAGTGATCTACTTTTAACAAGCTGAACATGTTGAAATTGACCCTTGAGGGATGGGTGAAATTGTCAAAAATGGCGAGCTATGCGGTAATATCCATTTTTCATACTTTTCACATTCGGTGCGTTTTTCTTTTTGTCATGATATAAAGTCGTATTTCGGCTTTAATCGTAAGATACCTAAGATCATTCCAAAAAAAAAAAAAAGAATCGCCGCAATTTTTCGTAATTTCTAATATCTTAATAATATTTTAAATTTCGAATTTTTTTTAAAAGTGTAAGCAAACAGTTATTGATTCGTAAACCATATTATATAATAATTTCCCTTGCTATATATATATTGCGTTTTTTGTGGGGGGGAATGATTAAGCATGAAGCGCTTTGATGTGGACAAGTGGCCAAGTGGAGAGAGAGCCAAGTGGAGAGAGAGAGAGAGAAATACGCATAATATAAGAGAGGAAAAAGTAATTGTGGGGAGGGATTGGCGAGAGCCCAAAGGAATTAGGTCGGTGGCGGTGGCGGAACGGACGGGCGGATCGGCTTCCGGAGTCGCTTTCCGTCGTCCACGCCACCGATGATGCTCGTCAAGTGGATGCATAACAACGGAAGGATGGTCAATTTCATGCTTACTTTTGAAAACAATAGCTCCTCTCCGATGTGTCACATGTGGCCCTATCATGAACTAAAAATTACGCGACCATGACGTCGAACTGTAGAAGAAGAATGGATCGGCAAATCTCGTGAATTGATTTCACACTGCACGTTTGGACCAATCAGCAAGAGGTCGATCGACTTCAGTCGGCCCGCCCTTGTCCTGGAGCTCGTCCAGGCATGGTTGAGTCTCAAATTTGACACGGTGCTCGGTCCAAGGTCGCTCACCTCAATCCCATGTCGCCACATGCAGGACGAGACATAGAGACGGAGCACAATGCGAATGCCTTTCCATTTCGATCCTTTGAAAGTCCTTCTAACACCTTTCGTTACCGGTCATTCCATGGCGTGAAAAACGATCGTCCATTGAAATTGATCATTATATTTTCTTTTAAATAGGATAAATCATTCTATGCATGGATCACAACATGCCATGTGAACATGTGAGAAATGTTCTTGCTTTCAAAAGTCAAACACAAAATGACTTCTCTCTAATGAGCAATCAATTTACGGTAAAAAAGAAAGTGGTTGAATTACTAACGATAGCAAATTCCATTAATGCATAAATGCAAAGATAGTTTCTCCTCATATCAATAAAGAAAATAACAGTGACGTTACACATAATAATCATTGAACATAGGCCGGTCATCGGCACACGAACGAGCTTACGGATGCGAAGATTACCGGTCTCAATTTCCGTCTGTTCGGATTAGTCTGAACGAGTTCCTGTCCTGTACTTTGAGCACGGAGCTATAGGATTCTGCCCTAAGAATTAGGTTAAGCATGGGAAAAGAAAAATTAACAAAGTCAGAGCGTTTGATTTGAGCTAGGGCCGAACCTAAAAATCGACAAGAAGTCGGCGCCCCCGAAGCTCAGCCGGCAGATGTGTTGCCGACAGCACCGTGAATGCACATCCATCATTGGCGTGATGGAGTTGGAGTGGACACAGCTCGCAATAATTTAAAGCATAACACGACATGTGCGCATCAGTTGGGGTTGCGTGATGATAGCAAAACCTGAAAAAGGAGGCGAGGTGGTGGGGGGCGCGCTCGCTAGCCAAATGAAACAGGATTCCAAGAGTAAATAAAAACGGCTTCGCTAGCTCGTAGTTTGACCTCTCTTTAGGGACGGCCGCTTGTCGTCGTTCATTGATTGATCAAACGTTTAAAGGAACAAAAACCTTTCAATCGGAACGGAGGATGTCCGGCGTAGCCCCTCTGCGGACCACTTTTAGGCTGTGATATGGGGCGGGCGGGCGCCGCCCCTATTAATAGCTGAAGAGCCGATGCGCTATCAAAATTACAATCGTTCATACCAGCTTTAGGAAAGCTTGTCTTACCTTTACTTTGAGATATTGCGGCTATGAAATATGTATACCAAACATATAACTTACGAAATTTCTCAACGTGGCTACAATTCAGCCCCAACTATATATATATATATATATATATATCAGTGGTGGTGGTGGGAACAAGCTTATTATGGAGTGTAATTTTGACCAGAAAAGATTGTAGCTTGTAAATGAACTTGTACCTGGTGCATAAGGCTGAGCTTGCAACCCAAATGTGAGTAAAAACTAAATTGGGGCAGTCAATGGACTCAGTAAACGAGGGAGGGAGCGACCGTCCTTTAGATTGGGCATATGGCAGCAACGGCAACGGCAACGGCAACGGGAGGCGGGCACGGCAACGGCAACGGGAGGCGGGCGGCATAGTAGGACGGGTTGAGGAGGAGGAGAGTTGTTGTTTGGATTTTATGTGCACTTGAATAGTATAAAGTAAAATATAATGAACACTTGTTGTAACTTAGTAAGAGACAATAGATGTAATCAGAGCAGGAGAAAGTGAATATGCTCATATTCAGTGCAATGGACATATATATATATACACATCAAATGTCAATAAATTGTGCATCGGAATCACCTGAAATTTCCAAAGTCGAACTTTGGCACTGGGTACTCACATAGTACCATGGTGTGTTGTCCATCATTAATCATCTATTATTGGATGACACTAATTAATAAGAATATGCCAATTAGTTGGCAAATTCCAATCTTTTGACGTTGACAACCACATTTCACGCATTATTGTATCATTGATAATAATTCGCTAACCCATTTCCACACGCACTTCTTTATGTTGGATAAGAGGAACCGAACACCACCGGCTGAGGCTGAAAAGGACATAGCTGGCCCAGAGGTCATGAATTCATTTATACCAAGAATTTCTTCATGTTGGAAGAAGCTTAGGTTAAGCACCATGATTAACGTTTGACCCAACTAAGGGCTGCATTTTTCCAATTATTAATCCGAGAATTTTGAAGTACAGGTGTACTAAAAGCAGTGGAGTACAAATTCGGAGAAGGAAAAAAAAAATTATTATTTTATTTTCTCGAAATATCCTATTACCGCTTTTCATTCTGTGCTGGACCGTCAACAATTCCTCTCGAAAAACCCATTCCTGTTCCACCTACTTAAGGACCTTCCAAAAACTTATGAAATCCAAAATCTTGCTCGACATATGTGTACTTTTCCAATTTTTAGCGTGCTGGCTTTTTGTGTTAGGCATGTTTCCAGATTGATATATCCTTCTACACCTAACATATCTTGAAACTCAATTTCTTAACTAAACATTTGATTTATGCACAAGAACCACTGTCAATTTCCAACTTGGAACTATTTTGCCACATCACAATGTCCGCCTATGGTCTCTCTCTTCGCAAGACCATCTGTCCAGTTTCTAATTTTGCCAAACAAACCGTGATTGTGAATTTCTGTCGGAAATAAGAGCGGAGCTTTTGCCAAAATCAACCATCGGCTCTAATATCCATGATTGGGTCATGGGGTAAAAGCCCAACTCCTTTATATATGGAGATCATGAAGAAAGAGTCTAGGTTCGAGCCCAACAACATGTCTAGGTATAATCATTTTCAAAAAAAAAAAATTAAGTCAATTAGTTACGGGCCAATTATGAACATATAATAACAACATACCACATCAAATCTCCCGCATGGGACTTGGGCACCGCAACAAATCTAGTCCGAAATGAAGTGATTTAAATTGCTCAAATCAAAGCTCGATATCGACTAGAGATCAAAACATCCAGCATCCAACATTTGTATTTGACTACTTTTCTTTCGGTCTCAACTCTTCATAACGGCCCAAACAGATAGAGAAAGTAAAGCCGTCGGTTTTCTCGGTACAAGGCCGAAGAATTGGTGGACCGGGCCCATTCGAGTTTAAGCCCAATCATTTCTGGAACTTTCACGAATTTCAACTTTTTGTTGTGCCACGGGAGAGAAACAGTGAAAAGGAATTTGCACAACACATTATACTGAACCTTCATATGGCTTAACTATAAAGATAACTCCTTCCATGATCATAATGGAACTTGAACATGACAAATAACAACAAAAAAAATTTTGGTCGGAGACAAATAACAATTGATCTGCATGAAAATTGAACAAAAGACAAATTGAGGAAAAACTCCAAAAATTGATTGACTTGTGAATGCTCCATTTAGTCGGATTAGGCGTTGCAAATTTATTATCTTTCACCATACGATTTTCAATTTATTCATGCCAAACCTTTTTGACTTAAACAAACTCTCTTAAACCCCTTAATGCGTCCAACACGACAAATCACATCTCAAAGTTGGATGATAACCTCCACATTATTGTTTATTAATCAAAGTAGTTGTACATGATGATGCCCATAATCTAATATTTTTTATTGAGCTATGCGGATGCGTGGCACCTCACGTATATTCGGTTCTTCAAATATTCCCCAAAATTAAAAAGCGAAAGTCAAAAATTAATACTACCCGATCGATCCAAACACGTGTAAAATGAAACTGGCTAACGTTGGGGCTGGACCATGGAATTTGGTTGAGGAATTACATGGGAGCAACGAGGAGTCCCTGCTTTCCCAAACTTTCTTTGGAACGTCACTTTTGCTGAGGAATCAAAGGAATGGGTAGAATCTTTCAGGAGCGGAATTGTCAAAAGAAAAGATGCATACTTTTGGCATATTTCTGGAGGCAGGGCTAGAGTTAGCTAGCCTTTTCCCCCAAGTCAAGATTTGGAAAAAAGATAAGACAAATGCCAGATGATGAATCTAGAAAGGTTTAAAAAATTCTAGATGGAAAAATCACTTGGTATGTTAAAGCTCATGTGTGGCTTGGGTGGCCTTGTGCTCGATCTCACTATTGCTAGTCAAAATTCCATTGCGATGCTTTTCTTCTACCACCGGGACTATTCATATTTATTACACAATTGGAACACGGAGCCTACTGATAGCTGGATCTTTGCACTCGCTACTACTCCTCACGCATCACGGAAAAAATAAAAATAAAATAGAGACCGCTGTAAGATTTGATTGAATCTGGATCTTGACTCTATGATGTTGAATTCAATCCTTATGTTGGATATTGACTCGATGATGTTGAATTCAATCCTTATGTTGGAACTTACTTAGGAAGAGTAAATGTAGTATATTTTGATCGGAATAGATTGTATAATTAAATTGCCTTGTCCAAGCCAATTGGAATTAATTTCAAGATCAATTGCCCTGATCCTATGACCTTTTCACGTTACCTACCAAATCTACTTCCATGTACATGTGCCGATAGCCAAATAAAATAAAATAAAAAATAGACTCATTTCATATTTGTACATAATAAATAGTAGAGATGGGCGATTCTAGGTTTTAGATTTAAGTTTTTTGTAGGTTTCACCTAGAATCTAAAACTTGCGGACATGGGTTCCTTATTGTTTGGAAGTTGGAATCTATTCTATCATAGGTTCGAAAATTAGTATTGCGGTCTAACAAGTTTTTTTTTCTCATTTTTAGTTAAGTAAAACAAAATGAATGCAACAACAAAAATGAAAGCTTCTCATTTGTCATTGATAACATTTTTCAAGATGAACACCTAAAATAAAATAAATAATACAAAGTTCAAAACACATAGCATAAAATCTAAAATATAAAATTTTAGTCCTCAATCATCCATGAATAATTGTTCTAAATTCTAACCACCTAAAATCAAAAGAAACAACATCATAATTAATCACTTAATAATAGTTTTAAATTTTAAATCACCACATAGATTCATTTCACTCCAACTAATAAATTATATTTGCCAATGATAATTTCCTTGTTAGGACAATTCATATCTATAATAAGATTAAATAAAGCATTCGCTCATTAGATATAAAATAACAAATTACAATATATAAATATAGAGATAAGAAGTGGGAAGGAAACACGCCACAGAAAACAAACCAAGTCAAGGAAGATAATTAAAGATTTCAAGGTACCTGATTTGGTTCTCATAGGAACTGGAACTGGACCATTTCTTCCAAAACTGGGCATCAATCCAATTCTCTGGTTCTTATTCTACCTCGGAACTATGGGCAATATACAAGTAAATTGCTAATCATTGGGGGCGTTAGAGAAGGGAAAGGGAGAGGTGGAGAGTTTGATTTCCCACCTTCTTATCTTCTTGAGGAGATGGGATGAGAATGTTTAATTTTGGGTATGGAGTTTGGTTCCTAAACTTTGCAAAGGGTTGGAGCAAAAATTATTATAGATCTAATACGTGAGACTTTGTGTTCAATTTCTTACGGGGATCAAGTATCACTAATGGTAGAAGGAGTGCGATCTTCAAATATGCATTGATAATTCTCACGCGATTTGTAATTAATATCCCGGACCATCAATTTACTCCACGATATAATACTTAATAAGTGCTCTGGAAAGCGCAAAAACATCAAGGGCGGGCCACGGGTGCTCCCCTCCACCTCCTCGGCATCGCAGCTCGCTCGGGGTCCCCCCCCCCCCCCCCCCCCCCCCCCCAACCCATGAACGTCAGACGGGAACGAAAAATCAGACAGGTTTCAACATCCGACTAGGATTTCTAGAAGCCCTAAATTCTGCGCGATGACTACTCGTGTGGGCGCACACCGACGCATAAACAAAAACCCCCGCTCGGCCCTTTCTCTCTCCTCTTTCAATATTCAACAGCAACGGCAGCAGCAGAAACAATAATATCTCCACCCAACAAACGCGTAGGTTTTGCTTTAATCTCTCTCTCTCTCTTATGGGAGTCGAGGGTGTGTCGGCTCCAAACCCAAATCAATGGGGATGGCGAGGGGGGACCTTTCGATCGAATTGAATAATATAAAGGCAAGAAAAAGAAAGGACGGATTTTTTTAATGAATTCCTTCCGGAGAGACTAATGATCCATCGGGTGCGGGGGCGGTGCTGTGCCGTGCCTCGCCTTGCTCGCATCACACACGTCTCGCGAATCGAGACAGAGAAAGACAAACCCTCCTGCTTCATCCCTTATTTTAATCTAAAACCCCAAATTCATCTGTCGGTCCATGATGAGATGGGGATGGGATGGAGGAGAAAGTTTTAATAAATGTTTCCTTTGATGATATCCATTGACTTTTCCGCATCATTGCGACTTAGACCGCCAGACGCCCGGCTCCTCCCTGCTCGTTCGCCTGGTGATGTTGGGGTCCTCCTTTTTTTCCTTTTCGCATGTGTGATTGTTTGTGTGGGATTCGGCGGACGCTTTCCTCGCGATCTGTCTCTCTGATTCGTCAGTGTTCCTTAGAATCATCGAACGCTTCTTGAACAGGGGATCTGCGGTCGATCGAAGGGCGGCCCCGACTTCACCGACCGTCCAGTGCGATTGACGCCATCGGATGCACCCGCGAAAGGAAGAAATAAATGGAAAACGCAAAAATACGACTGACCATCTGTCAGGGAATTGTACTTTTCTGTCCCTAGTGCTGTGCTGGGACTTCTGCTTAGTTGTTTTTAGACCATTTCTTGGTTTTCTTCCTTTTTGGCTGCTGCCTTTCTTGAACCGGTCCTCAGTCCACGCCTGCCTTCCTCTTCTTCCCTCCATTCCTTTTCCGTCTTTCTTCGCCAAGAACCGCCTTTTGTCACCGTGCCCTCCCCTTCCCCTTCCTCTCTGCAGCGCAGAAGCCAAAAGGGTCTCCAGAATCGCAAGAATTACAAGGAGAAACGGAGTACAGAGTAAGCAAGCTGATTTCGGTCGTCGTCCCGTACGGAAGGAGATGCAGGGATGGATCCCATTGACATTGGCCGCGGCGGTCGTGGTCGTCGTCCTGGCGATTATCGTCGTCGCCGTCTTCGCGTGGCTGCGTCGTGGTGGTTCGAAAGAAAGCGGTGGTAGCGAGCAGCTCGTCACGAGAGCGAACGCGGCAAGGACTAGGACCGCCGAGTCGCTCCAGGATGGGATTGTTAAGCTCCACCAGACGAGCCTGCACCACCAGCTGGATCGAGAGGGCAGGAGGCGGCCGAGTTACTACGCGTTCCGACGCGGGGCCTCGACGAGGCCGCTTTTCAATTGGTCCGATCACCCGTCGCTCATCACGGACGCGGTGGAGAGCGGGTGGTCGAGGTTCGCCTTCGCGGGCTACAAGTCGTCCCCATCGACTCGGTCCATGCTGCTCGGCGTCTGTGCAACGGGCGATCACAGAAGCGGAATCGAGCCGGAGATAAGCTGGGAAGTGTGCCAGGGCTCTGCGGATTTCATGCAGAAGATAAGACTGAATCCTGGGCTTCTGAAGAAGATAAGTTTGAGCAACAACAATCCTATGACAGCTTCATCTGTGATCAAAACTGCCTTGCCCTTGCCGGGCCCTCCATTGGGCAATTCCTCTTTTCCCCAGGAAGCCTATTTCGAGATCACGATTCTGTACTCCAGGAGCGATATTCGCGATACCTGCAAGTCCCAGGAAGGCGAGAGAACTAAACTCATTCACGACAGTTCCAATTTGAACGCCAACTCGGAGTCCTTGGCCCATGTTACTAGCAACGGTCACGGAAATAACTACAAGGTCGAAGAATTGAAGCTCAATATTAGGGATGGCGGAAAAGGGGAGGCTGTGGAGGTGTCGCTCGGTCTCACGGCCGGAGGTTCGCTTCCTCTGAAGCTTCCCGGAAGCTATCCGGGTTCCATCGGGTTCAACTCGAATGGCTCTGTCTTTCTTGATGGTAAAATTTCTGATCCTTGCATTATCATCTTCTGTGCAAATTTTGATTAGAAAAAAAAAAAAAAGGCCAAAAAGGAACGACCTTTGTTTTCGACAGTTAACGGGCGGCAGGAAAAAAGTTCTTGCTGGGAATAGCTTTTCCACTTCCATAATCGCGCTTTGATTTTCATATGGTTCTTTCGATCATGAAAAGTGGAGGCCAGCGGCTCATGTGTTTGCCACTAATTCTCGTTTTCAGCGCGAGTGAAGAGTCAATCGTAAGGAAAGGCCCCTCCTTGCTTTCGACATTTTGCCAAGATTTGCTCTACAAGAATAACCATCATCAAAATGAAATGCCTTTTTTCCTGTTCGGATCGACTGTACTGTTTGCTGCTATCGTTGTGTCATTTTCCCTCCTGTAGTTGTCTTGCTTTTATACAACTTACTGTTGGATTCTTTCGCATAAGCTTTCGTCCGTGAGTCGCAACTAACTTGATCAAGTTAAATGAATCTTGCTAGTTATTTCTGTGTCTTGAAGGGCGTGAAATTGAGCTTATTGGTGGCCTGTTGGCAGTTAACTTACCCTTTGGACTCATCTTTCATTCAGGAATCAAACTCGTTTTTGAATCCGAGAAGGCAGAATGGGGAAGGACAGAGAAGGTGATCGGATGCGGGTTCGATCCCTTGCAGAAGAAGGTCTTCTTCACGGTGGACTCAGAGCTGATGCACGTGATCCACTGCAAGACAGAGGAGTATGGTGCTCCGCTCTATCCTACGCTCGCGGCGAACAGCGATGTCATGGTCCTCGTGAACTTCGGACAAGCCGCCTTCAGATATGGACCTGCAAATGCACAGCGCACGTCAAACCCTTGCTTCATCGGCCCGCTCACAAACTCCCCTGCAGCGGCTCTGGGTTATGAGGACAGCAAAGAATTGTTTTCAATGGGTAGGATCGACTCCCAGTGGCTTAACCAGTTCATGAGCAGAGGCAGCCACAACCATGGTAATAACAACAGCAGAGTTCGGGATTTCGATGACGAGTCCGAGGCTGATCTATTCGAGATCACTCTGGATAGTAGCGGAAGATCCCCCAACACTGTTTTATAGCTACGAGAAACGAAGTGTCACCATGTAATATATCAAAGTTGGACATTTTTTTGGCACCAGAAAGCTGATGCACACTGCTTGTGTGAGAGTATGATAGCATGAAAGGGATTTGTTTCCTTTCATCATAGAAAATGATGCCGAGTTTGACAGAGAGATCTACGCCTTTCAAACGAAAACAGAAGTCATTTCGACGGTCTTTCTGATTGTTATAGGATTCAGGATAGTTTCTGTACATCCGTAATAGCAGTTATTCTTTGATTTTGAAGGTTATTTGCTCTTGGTGATACTTTTTCACTTTGTACATATCCTAATACAAATGTCCATACACCTCTGATCTTGCTCCTTCAATGTCCGGAATCAGTTAAATTATCTATTAAATTTGGACGAAGATCGCTGCAAACAGTTTTGTCAGACAGAAAGACGGCATCTGTGCCCAAGTATCTGGGGGCAATATGAAGTATATTTTCCCTTTTTAACAGGAATTCCGCCCGACATAGTTCCGCAAATAGCGAAATCGTATTGGAGAATTGAAACTCGGTGAAGAATCCCATGAGACAGGGCTATAGTGACGAGCCAATCTCTCAATCACCGTGCTACTACGCAATAGAGAATCTGGTGATAATTGCTTGCTAGGCAATCAAGTTCCCTATTTCTTGGGTCGTTGGCATCAAAGAATGATCAGACCAGCTTTTTCTTTTATTCCCAAACAAGATCAGGGATAAAGATCTTTACTTCAGAACTAAAGATTATGCAGAGTGGTATGCACATTTTGCTAATTGGCACGAGTACCAACCACAACGAAGGAAGAACAACAACGAATGAGGAGTAGACAGAAGTGCGCATTGGTTGGAGGGTTTGACATTTGATGCCGTAATCAGGGTTTCGGGCAAAGACCGTGATCAGTCAGGTCTTTGAACGGCCAACAGGAAGAGGCAGAGGAAAACAGTCATTGACCTCACAGAATTTTAAATGAGAAGGAATCAAATGTGACAACTAGATGCATTGATTTAGTTTCACAACCGAAGCCACGCACTCCAATAAAATAAATATTGATTACGATAGTCAAGGAGGCGTTAGCAGAAACGTCATATCAAGCCCAACTCCAGAGTTTCTGAAACGTGGATCTAAATACTTCGGTGTACATTCATATGCTCCAGATACAATGAAGTAGTTTGCTCATACTAGAATGTTGCCGCCTAACACACCCTCACCTTAGCTGAAGGTAAGATTTTCATGAAATGGTTCTTAACCATAACAGCATTGATGTCGGTCAATGTGAGAGAGAGAGAGAGAGAGAGAGAGAGTTATCATGTATCACGAGGTTTCAAAAGCAAAAGAGAATGAGCCAATATTCCATATGCATTGCCTATAAGGCCGAAATAGATACCTCTTGCAGCAGAGAATAACCATTATCCTCAAACTCAGATGCCTGCGAATTAATCTGTCAACGAATTGAAGCACTCCAACAAATTCAAAGAGGAGACTGCAAATAAACCAAGGAGCAGCACTTCAGCCTTGTTTTGTGATCACCTCAGTTTAACTTCGGTACCCATCTGAACAGAGCACAGAGGTCTGCCGATCATAAAGCTTGAAATTATACAAGAGCCGGATACTGCTTGGCTTGTTGCCTCACCCTTCTCTGGTACTCAGCTGGATCCTAGTCAACAGGGCCACAAAAGTTGCAGCTCAAGCATTAATGGAGGCAAAAAAAAAGTCGAGAATTCGAAATATGTATGATGAGACAACCTTTACAAAAAGTTGGTATTCGACATATTTTGCTGGACTAGCGGGGTTGGGCTGATGAAGCAAATCCTGAATGCCCACTAAGATTTGCCTCACTGTGATAGAGGGTCTCCACCCCTGCAAATTATCATGAAGGAAATTGGATTTGGTAATAAATTCAAGTATTCATTTCAAGCGTCACAAATTTTAACTAGCAGTTACACTGAGTATTTACATTTTCATTGAGGATTGACAGACAGACCATGCCTGAACCATAGACATTGAGGTGGAAAAAATCCTTGGGGAACATGCACTTTGGAGCCTTGCTTGGGTAATCCTCTGTAAAGTATAGTGTAAGTGGATAATTGCCACCTTCCCAGTCAGTCTGCATAAGAAGAAATGTTGTAGTAAGTTCAAAGTACTTCACACAATTCATAGGCTTCTCAAATCTATCCACAATGTTTCTCTAAATTCTCGTAACTCCATATCAGACTGAGAATATAGATGGCACTCAATCGGACTAATGCAAGCTTATACATGTAATATGGTCATTATTAACTAACAGATTATGCAGGATAGGCGTCGCATCACAATCTGGTAGAACTATACAGAAAAACTTAATAATACTTATCTGGCAAATGACTTTTTAACCTTTTACTTCCATTTCAGTCTCATATCATATATATATTTACATTATTTTGACAAGATATAACCAAGACTTCCTTGTGACTGAATAATATCCAACTTATCCAGACTCCCGCCCATTCATTATCATCTCAGTCACAACTTGCAGCTTAAAGAAATAAGCTTTAATGGTTTTCCCAGCAAGAAGCAGTCATCATTGCCTTCCAATGCATCAAATACAGAGAAGCAGATTATTATAAATTATGTTCCTCACAATGGTGGCAACTGACTAACGAATGATCAAAGCCACAACGTCACTGAATGGCAAGTACACGTTAAAACAAATTATCAACTACACACTCAAGTATCAAGCCCCAAAACCATAGCCAAACTTGTCTTTCTGAACTTAAGCTAGTCCTCAAACCTAATTACCGAGCCATTCTAACTTTTGGGTCAATTGAAATTAAAGACCGCAAACTAACCAACTTGAGGCCAAAAACAGAAACTTTACTCACAAAGCAGTCAGTTCTTTATATTTAGGGTCTTCCCAGGATCTGATACATTTCAAACGAGTCTCCTTATGAATACAGCAACCAGAACATATTTGCTTACACAAAACGGCATACTCAGTTTCCAGAGATGCAGATATACAGCAAAAGTGCAATCAAAAGATTCCACCACAAGCTAAAAGGGGCAAATTCAATACATTGCATATCTTCTCGGTGATCATTGAAGCCACATTTCACAACATCTAACACTTTCGGATTATACTATACACTGATCAAGCACACCACCTTGAAGCACTAACTGGGTCATTTTATTCTAACTGGAGACCACACCTACAAATTTCAATGCAAATAAATACCCAAGAGAGAAAAACAAAAGCAAAGTTTAAATATTTATAAGGTTAGGGAAGTGAGGACTAACGCCAGCTCTGCCGGGGATAGTGCAGTGCCAAACCATCAAGTTCGCGGACCCATCCGGAGCAGTCTCCGGTTTTGCCACAAAACCCTATTGTTTCCAGGTCCAGCCGAGGAGGAATTTTACAGGAATTCAGAAACATCAGGGAAGCAAGAACAAGAAAATAGAAAGAGAAGGCAAAAAAAAAGAAAAAAGAAGCAGATGCATCGAAAGAGAGAGAAGGGAGAAGGGTCGAAAACGAACGTGGGGATGATTCTTCCGCCAGGCTTTGCGCTCCCCCGACAAGCGACCCCGAGCGACGCCGGCGGACATGTCCTCTCTCTCTCTCTCGCTCGGTCGATCGAACGATGAAAAGCCCAAAGAGCAGGGCGGTGTTTCTGCCCGCACCGGAAACAAGAACCGACCAGGTTGGGGGGGTGTCGTCCCGGAAATTGGCAATTCCGCAGCAGAAAATTTCGTATGATCATAATCTGCAAATTGTATCGTCGACTGGAATTTCGCAGATATTTTCAGAAAAGAAATCATATCATTGTAATTCTATGCACGGGAATTCCGTTGATACTCCATTCGAAAAGAAGAAAGTTTCAAATTATTGGAAGATTTTTCCTTTTTAAATTGGATGTGCCCTCCGGTTTATTATTTTCCCTTTTTATCGATGTTTTAAATTACGTTAGATATATGTCAACATTCGATATCGATTTCATAGCTGAATTTGATTAGATGCCATTACATGACTATATAATTTGAAAACTAATTTATATACTAAATAAGAGTGCATAAATTATTTTCGGACAACCTGACTTATAATGTTTTAATGTCACGCGAAAATAATAGAGGATAATTACAAAGAAGTCAATATCAAGGTAGGTGGTAAGTTGCTTTTAATTCCTTATTAAAATCTATATCACCAAAGTTCTCCTCAAGTCATGAGTAGATGGCTTCTTACTCGAGTTAGGATAGGGACTTGGTATCTTCTGAATTTAGTTCAATTGGCAATTTCAAGGTTAGTGCACTTAACGTGACGAGAAAAAATAAAATTTAGAGATAAAGTGCCGTCGAAATTTTAAAACTGTCACGAAAATACAATTTAGTTCCCAAACTTTTAAAAAGTGAAATTAAATTCTAAAACTTATAAAAAAAGGTACAACTGAATTCTAAAACTTTTAAAAAATGCAATTAAGTGCTCAAATTTATCAAATTAATTCAATCAAATCATTTCGTTGATCCCACATTTTAAAGATTTTAGAATTCGATTGTACTTTCATAAGAAGTCTCAAGATTTGATTACATTTTTGAAAAAATTAAAATTAAAATATATTTTCATAATAAGTTTGAGGGACTTTATTATATTTATTTTTCAAATTTAAGGATAATGCATGTCCGATGTGGACCCGTTGATCCCCCGAAAAAGTAGGTTCACTCTGATGAGGCCAAAACTATCCCAAAAATCCCACTTTCATACCCGAAACGGCAAAAGAAAAAGGGCCTAAATGTACACTATGCCAATGCCAGATAGCAGAACAGTCCTCGCCCGCTCAAACAATCATAAGATCCCACCACCCTTCTAAGATCTGTGATTGACTTCAGTGTAAGCATCAACATAAGGAGTAATTGCATTATAAGATACTTTAACTTTTACCCATTTTATGATTAATACCGAAATTCCTTCTTCTTCTTTTTAAATGAAGTACCTCGTCTTTTCAAATTCAGTTTTAAGTGAGCCACCGTTAAAATCAAGGAGGATAAGGCTCCATTTGACAACACTTCTATTTCTTTATTTTTCTATTCTTTTATTTTCTAAAATAAAAAAAGAACACAAATTCATTTGGGAATGCTAACTGGTTTTTCTATTCCTTGGAATAAAAAATTGTTCATAGAAATAAATTTGAAGTAAAAATGAGAAATAGGAAAAAAAAGTAACTTTTTTGTTTCTTGAGAACAATTTCTATAAACTATTTTTTAGGGTCATTACTCATCCACTAATCATCACCCATCGACCTTCGCCTGTCGGCCACCAACCGTTGACTGCCGGCCACCGACCATCGGTCAGCCACCGCCCTTTGCTCAGTGACCAGTAGACAACAAACCGGCAATCAGTGGGCGGCAACTAAGGTTGGCGATTGGTAGCAAGCCGGCAGGCTGCGATAGGGTGATCGTTGGTTGGTGGCGGCCGGTAGTTGTCGGTCACTGGTCACCAGCTATTGCCGATAGCTAGCGATTACTGGTCATTGGTAGCCAATCACAGCCCACCGTTGCCACCATTGAGGAAAAAAGAGAAAAAATTTGTCAGTATTAAACACATTTCTATTCTTTTTCTATTCCAACAATAAGAAATTTTTGTAATTATCAAACGCCTTATTTTACTCGGAAATTATTTCGAGAAATAAAAATAGAAAAGAACCATTCTCAAAAGAAATTATTTCAGAAAGTAAAAATGTTACCAAAGCCACTCTAAATGTTCGACATGCACACTAGATTATAAACAGCCCCTAACTTATCACGTTGGAATCCAGCCTCTTCAAATGACTATTAGCAAAAGACCACATTGGATTCAGCTGTGTTTAGACTTTCACCCTAATGAGCGAGCCAGGTCAACAAAATCCCGACAGATCATACAAAGAAGGCAGCCTCACTCGAGCTCACATCGAAACAATTGAGAAGTTCATAAGTCGGCAAATGAGAAAATTTACCGCGAGCGTAGAACGGACAAAAATTCATACGGTCGTCATTGTCATTGCCCCCTTTGAAACCACGTCTCCGCCGAAGGATGTCCAAGGCATTCAGTGAAAACTGGTTATGAACAAGTTACATATCAAATGTTGTTTTTTTCTAATATATTTCTATCTACTATCCTCCTCCTGCCATCAATAAAGACGGTGATCCTGTGCAGAAAAGGACACGGCAATAACTGGAGCTACAGCACAGCTCCTTGCGCAGGGTCCAGTTCGCTGTCGTCCAACACGACCTCTTTAATCTCCGTCAGCATCTTCAACACCTGCCACATCGTCGGCCTCTGCTCCGGCGACCTCGCCCCGCAGGCCGTGGCGATGTCCAGGAGCATCGCCAGCCGGTCGTCGCCCCCGCCCCCGCCGTCGTCCTCCCTCGTCGACCTGACCCAGCCCATCGCGTCCCTGGGCATCGGCCGCGGGTGCTGCGATGGGGGCCTGCTCGTGAGGAGCTCCAGCAGCAGGGTCCCGTAGGCGTACACGTCGGACTTGTTGGTCGGCTGGTGATTGGGGTCCCTCAACTCCGGCGCCCGGTAGGCGGCCAGGTCGGGGTCGTCGGCGTCCGGAGGCATGGGGGCTATGAGCACCGAGAGGCAGTAGTCGACGATGCAGGCCTCGAAGTCGGGGCCGAGGAGGACGTTGGAGGACTTGAGGTTGCCGTGGACGAGCCGCCACGCCTGGTGGATGTAGGAGAGGCCCTGCGCCACGTCCTCGGCGATCTTGAGGCACGACGTCCAGTGCAGAGGCTTGGCCCTCGCCGATTTGGATCCTGGAAGAGCACGTAAAGCATCGCGTCAATGCACCCACAAAGTTAAAAAAACATCATAAAGCCAAGTCGCCATCAATCTGCAATTCGCTTCGCTCGGAAGCCGACGACGCGCTTCAGCATTTACACAAACAAAAGCGGGTTCAAGCAACGCAACAAAACATACGTGCAACAGCGACTTCACGACTGATTCTTTCGAGGTTTTACGACCGTCTTTTGGGTGTCGGCTCCATTGGTCGTCCCAGGACGTACCTCGGCTTTTGCAATCGGAAGTTGACCCTTCGGGGACAAGGAGAAAAGGAGAAAAAGGCCGAGAAAGAAAAGGTCAAGGAAAGCTTTGGGCGTTCAAGTTATGAGCTGGCGAGTCTGATGGAGTAGGGCCCGCCCTTCGCGCTAAACCCTACCGATCTGATCCTACTGCCGTGCTCTGTGTGGTCCTGCGTTTTGCCTAAATTTTTTCAAAATTCGAAGCGTGGATTCTAGTTTTAAATCCGGGATCGACCCCACTACACCACAACACGACGATTTCAAGGAAAGAAGGAAGGAGGCTTTTGGAGGGGAGGGAGCTAATCAAAGAAAAGTTGTCCAACAGTAATCACCAATAATTTAAAGCATTGCTTAGACACGAATTAACGTCAAATCCCATCCTGAAGAAACGCGCTCCCCGCAATTAATTAACGACCCTGCGGCCCCTCGATTCCCAATGCGAGAGATTCTCTCTGTCCTGAAAGCTAAAGAAGAGCTCGTCCGCATACTCCCAAACGATCGATCGCAGCGGGTGGGTGTTGGGTCAGGGCAACTGGGTCGTTTGATTAAGAGCCTAATTCAATCTTAATCAAGCTGTACGATTGATTGATCACGTGTCGAAATCTTGATGGCGATGTCTCGGTAACGACTCGAGGAGCACAAAAGTCCAGGCCGAGTAGACTCGGGCATCGACTCGGCAAGTAGAAGGGAGGAGGGGTCTTACCGTGGATCAAGGAGAAGAGGCTGCCGTTGGGCTGGTAGTCGTAGATGAGGAGCCTCTCTTCCTTGGCCTGGAAGTAGGCGCGGAGGGGGACCAGGTTGGGGTGGCGCAGCCCGCCCACCGACTCCGTGTGCCGCTCGAACGCCTCCTTGCTCGTCCCCGCCATCTTCCCGGCGTCCATCCTCTTCACGCTCACGATCAGGCGGCTGTCCAGCACCGCCTTGTACGTCGTCCCCATCGTCCCCCTCCCCAGCAGCTCCGCCGACGCCCTCATCAGCTGCTCCATCGAGTACAGCTGCGCCTCCCCTGCGCAGAACACCAGGCACCCGCTCTTCGCCGTCACCTGCATTCCTTGCACCCGCTTCACCTGCATATAATAACCCGCAAAGTAAAAATTGAGCAATGATTGTTCTATGAAACATGGCCACACTCGTCAACTACTAAAAAAAACAACTTTATACTTTGTACAACGTATGAAGTGCAGTCTCCGACTCACCTTCTCCTCCAGCTCGTTCTCCTGCTCTAACTGCATGACGGCCGCAGCCTGGGCAGCCGCGGCGTCGTCTGATGCCATCATCGGACTCGCCGCTAGCCGGGACGATTCCCTCTGTTTCTTAATGGCCACAGCGAAGCACATGAGCGAGCACACGAGCACCGCCACCCCCGACGAGAACCCGAGGATGACCGCAGTCCTCCTGTGCTTCTTCTGTGGCAGCTGGGTCTGGTTAACGCCGTGCACTTCCATGCTCTGCCCCAGCGCCGTCGCCGGAGGCGGCGGCTGCGCGCCCGCCCCCGTGGAGGACGCTCCGAAGAACGGCGGCCCGGGGTTGCATTCCTTGTTTACGATCTCTCCGCAGAGGCCCGGGTTCCACGAGTAGGACGAGATCTTGAAGCGAGCTAGGACCGGCGTGACGGGTATCGCGCCGGTAAGGTTGTTGCCGGAGACATTGAACGTCTGCAGAGAGGACTGGTTGAGCGGGGGGATGGTCCCATTGAACAGGTTGCCGTCGAGCCGGAGGTAGTACAGCCGGTCCAGCTCGGCCAGCCAGTAAGGCAACGGACCGGTCAAGCCGTTGTACGACAGGTCGAGGGTCCTGACCCGGTGGAGCGAGAAGATCGACGGAGGGAAAGAGCCGGTGAAGGCGTTGTGGCCAAGGAAGAGGGTCTTGAGGTTGATGAGGCCAGAAAGGTCGGGGATCGGGCCGGCGAGCGAGTTGTTCTGCAGGCTCAGGACTCGGAGCTGGTCAAGGCGAGTCAGAGAGTTGGGAGCGAGCTCGCCGCCGAGCTCGAGCCCTTCCAGGACGAGACGGACGGCTCTGCCTTGGAAGCACTGGACGCCCTGCCACTGGCAAAAAAGGAAGCTCGTGTTGGGAGAGAAGCGAAGGACGTCGTTCAAATCTGCCTTGGACTTGAACGCCAAGAGGGCCGACGCGTCGGGCGGTAACAGGAGGGTCGACGACGGAGGCGACCCAGGAGCGGCGAGCGCAAGAACAGGGCAAAGCAGAGCAAGAAACGACAGAGTGGAGCAATGTGGTGGGGTTCTTCCCTTCAGCATTGTCGTTGACGGGAAGGGACTTGAGAGAGCTTATGTTCCTTCTCAGATGTGTCGATGCTTTTCTTGGTTCCTGCTGTTCTTTACTTTCACACGACTTGTCGTCTTCTCTGCAAGGGTTTTAAGACTTTCGCAGGGATGGGCATGGAGGGAGAGAAGAGGCAGGAGGAACGTGACAAGGGCATGTAGAATGGAGACGAGAGAGAGAAAGAGAGAGGTGAAGAAGGTGAGAAGCTGTCGTATCGTCTCGGGACTGAACCGAGCGAGCCTCAGAATCACGTGAAGGTGGGAGAAAATGTTGCGAAAGAATCTAATGGGTAAAAAGATGAATTGCAGGTACGACTGGCTTTTCTTTCTCCCTGCATCAGAGGGTTGTCTGCTTACGGACCCCCTCCTCTGGGCCGGGGCCTAGGAGCCCCCACCCTCTCTCCCTAGAGCGACTTTTCAAATTTCTACTCTCTCTCCCCCTCTTTGCGGCGACATGTGAGCTCACAGTAGCCGCTGGCCACTCAGAGATGGAGGCAAACCGGAAAAATGAAAAAGCTTTTGACAATTCTACGTGTATGAATTGAGGCAAGAGAGATCCAAACCCAAACCCGTCATCATTATTTCTTTCGATGCTCTCTCGTGACAGCAACGGCTAACGAACTTGATGCGATCAAGGAAGAGAATTTCATTAGATCGAGGGGAGAGACGAGGCTTCGGTTGGGTTTTGCCCGTGTCCGAAGGCGAGTATCTAAAGAAAGAGAGTGCGGCTTACGAGCCGACGAGGGGAAATATAGTTCTGAAGATC
The DNA here is from genome assembly GCA_014858505.1 of Corymbia citriodora subsp. variegata. Classification (NCBI taxonomy): domain Eukaryota; kingdom Viridiplantae; phylum Streptophyta; class Magnoliopsida; order Myrtales; family Myrtaceae; genus Corymbia; species Corymbia citriodora. The sequence continues at coordinate 10,726,598 of CM026418.1, forward strand.
GATGACGCGACGCCTCACTTGATCAGGCGGACAAAAGATTCCTAACAACTTCGTTGAAGAAACGCACGAACAGAACATGAACGAGGGTTTTCACCAAATTGGGTTTCTTGCTCCTTAAACAAACGTGGGTTTTCCCGAACGATGAGGGAGGTGGAAGTTCCAACGACTTCGACAAGAGCATCTTTACTTGGGAAAATGGAGCTTTTGTGGGTTTGGTTTGGATGTGCATTTTTAACTGAACCTGACAGTCAAAGCCCTGCTACCCTCGTTAAGTTGTAGATGTGCAATGCGCGGTACTCTTCCCCTCTTTCGGTGTGGAGGGTCTTGGCGTTGATGTACATGTACGTGTCAAGAATCGTGATTTTTCGGTATTCTCAGACCCTTGTGAGTGGATTTTAGTGTGTCGGAGAGAATTACCTTGTGAGTGGAGTTTGGTATCATTGGGGGACGAAGAGGAGATTGGGAAAATATTATGTAACTTGTTTGTCGGAGTGGGCGTCAAGGTGTGCGAAAATGATTGTATTTATATCAAACTCTGAAGGCAAGTTTGAGTTTTTATGTACAAATTCATCGAGAGATGATATTACTCTCCTAATGAAATCATGACATGCCAAAATTAGTTATTGTGCCTAAAATACTTTGTGTCACGGTCCGAGGACTAGATATCTAAGCTATAGAATAATGGTTGGCTTGATATTCTTGACTCACAAGGTATTACACGGGCTATTACACAACCAGTGAATTGTCAACTTCTTGACTCACAAGGTATCACACGAGCTATTACACAACTAGTGAACTGTCAACCTGTGACATATTTATGTGATGGGAGGGCCTTGCTTGTTGACTATGATATTGTTTTCAAGTAAATCTTGCCCTTATAGAGAAAGTAGTACTTTCTATTGGGAAAATTATCTAAAAGTTTTGACTAATTTAGTCATAAACTTTTCAATTTTACTAATTATATCTTAAACTTTTTGTTAAGTTAGTTAAAAATTGCTTATGTGGACGCAATTGTCTTACGTAATACCATTAGTGTTGAGGTGGAGAATATTTATAATGTTTTAATTTTTTTGAATTTATTTTATTTTCTCTTTTATTTGTGTTTTCTCTGTGGTGGCACAAGTAGGGCTCACCTAGGGCCATCATGGCCTCGCCGATTGCAAGCAAGGGTGTAAAGGCCATGGCTAGATCTGGGCGAGGTCACCTTGTCTAGTGCCTTCATGGTGTTGCTAGCAATGGTTGAGGTGGGTATCACCTAGTGTAGGTGAGGCCTTTGTGGTTAACAAAGGTCACCGACGCGGAAAAAAAAAGGAACAGAAAAATAAAAGTTTGAAACAAACCAAAGGTACTATATAGAATGACCGGTAAATGTTTATATCAGTGATTTTTAGCCAAATTGATTATGTGGATTCAATTGATAAATAGTCATAAGGTTTATGATTCAGTTGGCAAAATTGTAAGATTTAGAATTGAGCTAGCCAAAATATAATAAATTCACTTTTAGGAAAATTGTCCCACTTCCCGTTCATATGCCTAGGTACGTTTTGTTGCTAGGACAACTTAACGCTACCACTCATGGGTGTACTAAGACGATGAGCTCCATCAATTCACTCTTTGTCGGACTATAAGGTTGCTCCCCCCGGAAATTTCGGGGGCGCAGTAATGTGGACGTGAAAATTAGAATTAAATTTGAGCTTGACCTTGAGAAATTCCCGGGGGGGTGGGCTTCATGCATTGCCAAAAAAAAAATGGCCGTCGGCTGTGATCTATACGGAAAGCGCCTGGTGAAATTGGACGCTAAAGCCTTTCAAGTTAAAGCTGCATTTTTCCACCGAAGAGGAAAAAACGAAGGGGGCGATAGTCAAAAAGCCCTAAAGTTCCACATGGCACGGTTTTTATGGTTTTAAGTCCGTGATTTCTCCCGAGATGTCTCTCGTTTCTTAACAAGCCCTTCTACGATCTTTCGAGGAGTGATCCCTTCGATTGTAAAAGCGTAAAGCGTTGTACAGTGCAAGTTTGAAACCGCTTTGAATGAGCAACTAAAATTTTTACTTAATCTTTATCGTAATCAATTCCTAAAGATTGATTTTGAAAATTGTAGAAGCGCTAAAAAGTGATCAACACTCATATTTGGTGATGGTTGTATTCCCAATTTCAATTGCAACAGTAGAATTAGGGATGAATAAGGTTCCGGAATAGAACCTGTTCTCTATTTCAAGGTATGGAAACTAGATTTTAGGAACATGTTTTAATGGGTGGGTTTCAAATTCTAGATCTAAAACTTAAAACAAGTATTTGTACTTTTCTTGATCTATGGTATTCTATGGTATTTGGATGATGAGTGTCTAAAATAAAACTATTACTCTGAATTTCCATTTTATCACTGAAATGTTTTATATTCTTCGTATGTCTAAGTATGAGTTGTAGTCAATAAATTGTAGTAACAAATAGTAGTCATTAAAGGTAATGATTCAATTCAATTAATAATATAGATGGAACATGGGTAAACCCTGAAATCGACCCTAAAATTTGTGACAAGGAAAGTTCCAGATTTCAAGGAATGTAAGGTAGGTTCCAGGTTTTAAAAAGTGAGAACATATTTTAACGTGTAGGTTCTAAGTTCTAAGTGAAGCTTGTACAAAACCTAAAACCGCTCACTCTTAAATAGAATTTGATGGCTTATTGAAATCTAAAAACAAAAAAATTTGGAAAAGCATTCACCTAAAAATATCATTAATCCTCTATTTTCAAAAATGCATTTTTGCATCCTCGCCTTTATGCTATCACCCCTTTCCATCTCTCAACAAGCACGTAGTCACCTTTACCTTATGGTCATTTCCATACCAGAGCACTCCCATCCCCTTTCCATGTGAATAGGTTCACCTAAACACCCACCAATCAAATGGGTGGATAGAGCTAGGTTTGGGTCGAATAAAAAATGATTTGACCCAAATTAATTAATTTATCTTTTTTTATAATCCTTTGTTCATACAATAGACGTGAGAATATAGAGTGAGTGAGCATGAAATTAAGTGTGGACGAAAAAAAGTGAAGAGAGAGTTATAGAGGTCGGTTAGGTTTATATAAGTTATAAGCCCATTTCAACACTCATATTATTTTAGCTTTTGTCATTTTAAATCCATTTATTGAATATAATTAACCCATATAATAACTCAGCTCATTAAATATGGGTTTAAATTAATTTTTAACCCATTTTCATAGTTCTAACCTTAATCCAACGGTCCTCGTTCCTGTGCCTCCCAGCAGGGCACCCCTAAGATTGGGGTTTGTTGGTGATGGCGTGCTAGGGTTTGGGGGATTGGGAGATGGGTGTCCTTCAAATAAGGGTAGTTTGGCTTTTTACCGTGTTGGAATTGAGTCAGAGGTGCAAAAATATAGATTGAAAAATAGAATTATGTAAAAGAACTGAGGATGTTCTTGGCGTTTCATTTTTTCGAAAAAATTACAGTGGGCGGTTGAGTCTTCTTGAGTGGGTCGAGTGCCACGAGCTGCATTCGTTCGCCAAGCTCGGCGTAAATGTACCAGACTGCAGAATCCAGAAAAATGAAAGCACGAGCGGGACACAGACGACGAACCGACATATGTTAATGAAACTCGGGAAGGAGCTAGAGGCAGACTAGGGAGTCTCGCCATGTTTATGGTCATCGCCAAATGATGTCTTTTTTGTCGTTTCATCCTCTGGTCGAATCTTGCCAGAGGCTGCGACCTGATTTTCAGTTGTTATGTATGGTGAGAGTTCAATCGTTCAGGATTTACTTCTGCGTACAAAGATGAAAAAGGGGGATAAATGAGCTGGAGCTACCGAGATCGTGCCTTGCCAGTTGCGCTGGCTTATCATTTGGCTTATGGATGCATGGGCATAGCCTCCCTTAAGAAATAATGGATGCTTCAATTTCTTCAGTAAATTATCAGTTTCTTTAGCCTTTCACTTACTAGTCTCATCACCGATGTTCATAGTAAAAAAAGCTACGGTAATAAGCATGAAAATGACAAGGAACAAATATACTTAATTACCTTCTTCAGAATATAGATTACCCTAACTAATGATTAGATATGGGAATAAGCTGCACTTTGTATTTTCATATCATAATCGTATCATGTCATAATATCTTGAAGTTTAATCTGGGTTTGATCCAAATTACACATTTATAAGTCATGTCATATTTTTGAAACACATATCCAAAACATTGCTTGAACGGATTAACTTACATGACACGACCTTTTAGGATATAAACTCTGATATGAATAAGCAAACTTGTATTACATGTAACATAACACACACATATAATATATATCTATATATCTATATATCTATATATATAACATGTCTACATTAACATATTTATTTTTATATTTGAAGGGCCTCCTTAATTTCATGGGAATTGTATGGTTTTCAATAAAAGCGAGGGAAGGCTATTTTTCACATAATATCGATCTGTCGATGATGAAAGCACATAAATACATTAGACACATACCTATGCACCATCGTTCACCAGCTCCTCGGGATGTATCCATGTTGCATGGCGCAGCTGAAGATGACGTTCACGATGGTTTCGCTTTTGACGGCGTACTGTATAATACTCTCCACCTCTGTATCACTGTACTTGGGATTAATATACTTCAACGCTTGCTTTAGCTCTACCTTGCTGGCGGCACTTGGCTTTTGGACGACGGGAGGCGGTGGTGGCGGCGGCGACGGAGGAGCAGGGGGAGGAGGAGGATCTACTTCGCTGTCGCCTTCAGAAGCATAGGCAAAGAACGGGATTTTCTCTTTCTTGTAAGTTCGACAAGGACCCATTTTTTGGTGTTTTGATGGGAGGCTTGTGAGAAAACGTGGGATGCAGAAATTTAAGTCTCTGAGTGGAATTTTACTGTGATCTCCATCAACGCGAATAGCCCCATAAATGGACCATCTCTAGCTATCGGAATCTATTCATTTATAAGCATAAATCAAGAACGACAAGAAAGGAATATGATGTGGGAGTCGCCATAATGACTACGCCTTTATATTTGGCTTAAAAACTAAGCTGAAATATTATAATATTAAGTGGACATTGGTCTTGAATTCGAGATTCGCTCCACGAGTCACTACGGAGGGCCTTTCGAGATGCTCCTCTGCAATCCTCGTGAAACCACGAGAGCTTGTCTGAACCTTCTGTCCTTTCGAGAGCGAGATTCTATGCTCGGTTAAGAAAACGGGAGTCTCTAGCTCTTTGATAGAAGGGGAGCATCGAATAGGAGGGAGCATCGAACGACACCATCCATTTGCATTGGAGATATGATGTAGACCTGATTGATAAAGTTGAGATTGGGATTTGCTAGGGCATATATCTTGGAGATGTGGGTGGGGCTACTCTCACACGTGAATCATGCTCTGTTGAGGTTCATTACGTATGACTTCTCATGAATGAGACATTTTACATATGCTTTTCACTTACTGATTTCTTTGTCAAATTTTCACTTTCATAACTTAGTGTTGAAGCTAGGCGTTTTTGGTAAATTGCTTCTTGAATGCACAACTGTGTTTGTGTGTATAATTGTGTGCGTGAGTGTGGAGGACAAAGTACCGAACAAATCTTAAACCAATTGCATTGATATTAATTTAGTTCTAAAATTTTCAATTAGAACAATTTAGTCATAAACATTTTGAACTTTTGTCAATTTAGTTCATCCAGCCAATTGTGACTGGAAATTATGACATAATGACATAAACACTATGTCTCCCATGTTAACATAGACAATTATTATTATTTTTAAAAACTTTATGAATTCTTTATTACTTTTTTTTGCTTTTCTTTTCTATTTTCTTTCCTTTCTTTCTTTTTCCCAACAATGGGGCGATGACCTAGCCAAGTGACTGTGCAAAGGCCCTTAAGCATGGTCAACAAGGGCCACAACATCCTTGCTTGGATTTCGGCAAGGGCTCAATGCCCTTGCATATGGCCAGTAAGGATAGGGGTGTCAAAAAGGTCTAGGTCGACTTGACCCAACCCTAAATTTAGGGTATTTTTGAGTTAGGTCAAAATATTATCTGAGTATGGAGCCAGTATCATTTAAAGCCGGGTCAAAATGGGTCGGCACATGTATTTTTGACACCGGGGCGGTACCATGCGTTTTAGATAAAATAAACAAAGAAGAAGCAAACCCCTCTCCGTGCGTTTTTCATCCGTTCCTCAACTCGATCCTCCCTTCACTGACCACCGACCAGTCCTCCCTTCAACGTTGGCTTGTGATTTGTTGTGATTGGTCCTATGCTTGTGGTCTTGCTCTAGAGATGGCGAGGTTTAGTGTTTTGTGAGTTCTTTGTGGTGCTTGGCGACAAGAAATTCTTCTGTTTGTGGTTTTCCAAAAGAATCGAGTGAGGTGGCTTCAATCAAAGTGAAGCCCCACGAATTGGTCAGTTCCCCTTGTGGGAGAATTTTTGAAAGAGGCTAAACCTTTCATTGAAGAGGGGGTCCATCCTCAGAATTTGATTCGTAGTGAAATTCATGTCATCTAATGCGCACCTGTAAATAAGAGCAAAGACACTGGAGTTTAGCTTATGGGTTTTGCTAGTGTTGTGCTGTGCTTGTAGTTATAAGACACAGTGGCTGCTTCGCTCATGCATTTTGAGTTTTGGATGCAACTTTTGTTTACTGTACATAAGTGATTTTTAAGAGGAGCAATGCCCGTTACAGATATATCCCCCTTGCTTTCCTTTTTGCACAGCCGTTTTAGCTGTGTTTGCCTGCTAACGACAACAGGTCCTCTATTCTCTGTTACTTGTGTGTCTCTGTTGTTACAGATCATACATGGAACGACTGTATAAATGTAGGTGATGGATAGAGAAGAACAGAAACAGTTCTGATCTTTCTCTAACCTGTGTCTTGAGCTGGTGTGATATGCACTCTACAGCTTTTTGATTTGTCCTGAAGGAACAATTTTCCAAATCAAAACCCACTTTTCACTCAATAGATCATCATCTCTTTTGCCCTTTAATTTCTCAGAATGTTAATGTCTTAATTTCCTGGAAATAGGAATTGTTCTTGAGGAGATCAATACATATGGATATATGACCCAACCCAATTCGACCCGACCTGATTTTTTTCAGGTCTAATGCGTTTCGAATCGGGTCGGGTCAGAGCATGACTCGACCCGACCCAACCCATTGACACCCCTAGGTAAGGGCAGGGAGGCCCTCACCCATTGTAGGGGAAGGCCATGATGCCCTCGCCTAAGCCTGGTGATGGTCGGTCAGCTCCACAACTGGGAAAAATGGGAAGGAAAGAAAAGAAAAAAACAAAGGAAAAAAAAAAGTAATAAAAATTCAAAAAGTTGTCCTCATTGGCCTAGCCATGCCGAGTATGACCATTAGCATCTATGTTAGCAATTTCTGATCAAAATTGATTGAATAAACTCAATTAACACAAATGTAAATGGTTTAAAATTAAATTGATCTAATTAAAATATTTAAGACTAAATTAATACCAATGTAATGGATTTAAAAAAAAATTATAATACTTTTCCCGCATGTGGACAAAAGTAATATGGTACTTACAATCACGTGATGTAATAGTCAGCATAATCAATTAAGTACTAAACCTATTGTATTGATGTCAATGTAGTCTTAAACTTTTTAATGATGTCAATTTAGTTCTAAACATTTTAATGATGCCAATTTAGTCATCAATTTTTCGAATTAATGTCAATTTAGTCTTAAACCTTTTGACTCAATGCTAATTCAATCATTCTACCTAATTTTGGCTATATTTTGCTAACGTGAATACTAGAGACTTAGATGGCACTATTGGTGCTGCCATAAACAATTTTTAGTAATATTTTAATAATTATTAGATTTTTTTCTCTCCTTCCTTTCTTCTTCCTCTAGACAGTGGTTTAGGATTAAATTAGTACAAAATCAAAAGGTTTAGGATTAAATTGACATAAATGCAATAGGTTTTAAGACTTTTGTAACACTTTTCCCTAATATGACTTACTAGTCGGTACCCACGTATTGTTGCCGAATGACTACTTTTATGCAATCACAACGGTCAGCGCAAAGCATGATTCAGTAATCGAGTCTATTCATCATCGAGAAATTCTATGATATCTATCTCTAACGGATACCAATAGGGTATTGCGGGAAGTGAGACAAAACGCTCTTGATGAGAACTCTTCTATGGCCTTTCAGGAACGGTGCAATGGAACGCGTAGATCTAATGCGAAGCTTTGGATCCGAATTGGACGGGGGTTCGGCCCGCTCTTGGACTTTCAATTGGAGGCCCGTTCGCGTTGGGTGGGGAGATGAGGAAGATCTCAAACCCGTTGGAGATTTGCATCACGGCGAGAGTGGATCAGGACTTTGTCGAAAATTTCGCCTTGACATGATCCGCTCATTCGAAATAAGAATATTTTGATCTCCCGCTTGTTGATGCTGTTAGGAGCAGCAATCAATCGGGAAAGAGAGGAAAGAAACCCCGTCGTTACTAAAGCCCCACTTTTGATGAATGCCGGACATGTCGCTCGATTCAGCATCTTTCAGTAAGGTCGTGGCGTTTGGTAAACAAATTTTGGGGCCACTTTGAATGAAGGCGGAGAGCCAAAGGTCAATGAGGCTCACCGAAGGTCAGTCATGAAAGTCGAAAATCATGCTACATAAGGATGGTTATTTTCTGCTTCTTTTGTCATAGTCATGAAAGTCGAAATTCATTCTTTCTCTCTCGTCAGGAAGTCGCATTTCCCGAAATTTATTGCAAAACATACACTTCTTCTCATGGAAATTGGGACTGACTCGATGATTTTTTAAGCCAGACTGTAGCATTGACGAGAAGAGGGTGTGACGAAGTATTTTGATGAGCGATGAATGTTGGTTGTTTTTTTTTCCTCGAAATGACCAAGAGGACCGATTTGAGGTTTGAGATTTGTTATACTGAGTTCTGACCAAAAGAAGAAGGTTTACCAAATCATACCAACCATAATCGAATCTCCTAAGATAGGACAGAAGACCCTCTATATATAATTGGTAATTTATTAGATGACCCAAGCGTGGTGTTAATTGCAGTTTTTAATGCCCCCCTCGTAGGTCCACTCCATTAAACCCGCCTGCGATCCGGAACAATTATTCTCGAGCAACGAATCAAGTCAAATCATCCGACCTGGAACCTAACATTTTTCATTTGTTTCTGGGGTAAAATTCACATCGCAATTCAGATGCGCTTAGACGTCAGCGATCACGGGGGGGGGGGGGGTCGACCGGTCTATTGCCCCGTATGCTGTGACTAACTTTAGCAGCATGCACAAGTCCTCCCCGGAATTTAATAACAAGAGTCGTCCCGACTCGTCTCATTGACTCCCCTACCAAAAAAAGCTCTCCACCTTAAATCAATATACAATCCATAAGTCCTCCTCGATCGAACAAAAACTGGTAGTGGGCATCCTTGCGACACCCACCACGCCTTCTCTTTGAAATATTATATCACATTGGAAAAAGATATGCAAAACTCCCATTCGATTATATTAATCTAAGGTTTTACTAAAATAATACTTTCCAAGATATCAAATGAAAATCCCCCCCTCCCCACTAGTCGGACGATTCACTCCCCACCAAATCTACAGTCCCATTCTTTCTCTCTCTCTCTCTCTCTCTCTCTCTCTCTCTTTTCCTTTTCTTTCTTCTTCATTCTTCCTTGCCCCTCAATCAACAAGGTCTTTCTTTAGTACCAGAAGTCATAAAAGAAATAAATTTAAAAAAGGGGGGGAAGCCAAAATAGTAAACAAAAGAACCCCGAAGACAAAGGAATCCAATTTCCCCCACTACCCTCCTCCCCTCCTTGAGAGCAGAGCCAAGGCATCTTCGCGTTGACAATTTGAGCCCCTCCCTCCCTAAAGCATTAGCCTCGGTGTCGCTTCCTTCGCGTTCAATCAATCAACAGCCGGGGGACCAAGAAATCGCCGTGGACCCCCGGTTGGATAGAGAGAGGGGGAGGGCGAGAGAGGGGGGCTTAAGAAGATTCGAGGACCAACGGCGCCTTCACGTCGGCGACGGACTGGGAGTGGTTGTGCTCGCCCTCGTAGGTCACGATGAGAATGCCCGCGTCGTCCAGGGCTCGCTCCACGTGCTTCCTCGCCGGGCATCCTCTCACGCTGCTGCACTTGTAGTAGCCCCTAAAAAGGAATAAAGAGAGCGAAAGACACCGTCAATCATTTGGATGGAAATCAACCATCTACTCCAATTGAGGGGAAGGGACTGGATCTTGTATGGTTGACTCGGAAGTCAAGCTCAAGATTCGGGTTCTTTTTTAAAACCCAGTTTCAGATTTGGTAAAATTGGGTCCATGGAGATAATCATGGATGCGTCGCTCCAAGCGAGAAGAGACAGGTGTATCTGGAAATGGAGGAGCAACGTGGGTTGCTTTTTCGGGAACGTGGATGGGTAACGTGTGCTGTGTGGGGGGGAGAGAGAAAGAGAGAAAGAGAGAGAGAGAGAGAGAGAGAGAGAGAGAGAGCAGGGGTCAACGGGTCAAATGAGTCAGACTGAGTGAGAAGCCGAGTCATGGTGCCCGAGTTAAGCTTCCCAAATCATCGAGAAGATCACAGGACAGGACAAGTCTCGACCATCGGGTATGGCGATCGAAGGGGGTCAGAAAACGAGCTAAATAACAAGTACGAGTCGGTTAACAGGATCCATACATACTTCCGTCAATCGACATGATGCTTCGTCACTGACGTAGAGATATGAACCGACGCGAACAAAAAACAAAGTAAACGAACACGAAGACCGACCTTGGGTGAGGAGAGCCTTTGATGGGCTTCTGGCCGTACTTCCTCCACGAGAAATCATCTGGTGGGATATCCGCCATTTTCGAACTGATTGCAGGGACTCTGACCACTCTCTTCAACCTCGATTTCCTGCAAAAACCGATCCAAATCTCGTCAATTTATTTCACACGAGCCCATTTTTCAAAATCACCCAACTGCTGTCAGGACAGAGACCAAAATTTTCAGCGTACCTCTTCTTCGAGCAATGGCACTTGCCGGAGGACGACGCGCACTTGAGAGCAGTGTCGTCCATGGAACTGCACTTCCTCTTCAGTGAGTACGACAGGGGAGGCTTGTCCGCCGACGAAACCTGCGAGAGATGGTGGGTCATCTGAAACCCCGTAGAAGAGAAGGATCTCTGCACGCTGTCCGTCTCCCCGGTCAGTGAGGACAGGAACGAGGAGTTCGCAGCCGAGATCGGCGGCGAGCCCGAGAAATTTATAGTCGTCGGCGTCGCGGACTCCTTTCTCTCCACCTTTGGAGCCACCGGGATCGGGTTCTGTGCGACTTGGTGGTGGTGGTGGTGATGGTGATGGTGGTGGTTGTGAGGCAGGGGAGGCAGCCGCTGGATCGGCGTCGGGCAGTAGACCTTGAAAGCCGAGACCGGCTCGGCGCTCTGCAACCGGGCGCTCCCGACCGGGTTCTCCGCCGGTCGGACCGGATTAAGCGCTTCCCGGTTCTCAGGTAGCGGGGCGACGGGGGCTCTCCTGAAGCGGGCGTGGCCGGTCCGCGCCCTGTCGAGCAGCGAGATGACCTTCCTGAACTTGTTGACGGCGGCGTCCGTGGCGGCCTCGATGTCCACGGCTGGGCTGGGGCCTCCGGAGGAGGAAGAAGACGGCGAAGGCGAGTCCTGACCGGCCCGCCGGCCGCCCCCGCCGGCGCCGGAGGCGGAGGGGGAGGAGGAGGAGGAGGAAGACAGCATCTTGATGAGATTCTCGACGCTCTGTATGCCGGCGGAGGCGGCCTCACGGAGGGCGCTCTCCTCCTTCTTCACCGCGAAGCCGCCAACGCCGTCGCTGCTGCCGTAACCCATCATGAGCTCCACGGCCATATCTCTCTCCCTGGAGCGGCTAGAGAAGGAACACATGAAGAAGCCGAGTGCCCGGGGGTGGTCTATAAGAAGAAGAAGAGGAGGAGAGGATGGGGGAGGTCGCAGGACATAGAGAGATAGATCTCTGACGAAGAAAAGAGGGAAAAAGCAAAGCGACGGTGAGGAGAGAGAGAATGAAGAGAGGAGGGGAGAAGAAAAGCAGGATTCGAGTCAAACTGACGCCCCTTCGCCTTTCCTCTCCTTTGGCATTACAAGGCATCTCCTTCTCTCTCTCGTCACTCGGGGGCCTCCTCCTGTCGCTTCTACGTTAATATTGTGGTCAAACGGTTGGGCCATTAGGATAACTCCACGTGGCGATCCATGCGGGGGGAGATTGACCAGGGCTTTTCAATGCCGGGGGTGGGGGAAGGTGTGGGGCCCGCGGCGGGGAAGGGGGGAAGGAGCGATAGATAAGACCCTGTTGGGAGACCGTGTAAGATTTTGAAAATGATGAGAGGGAGAGCGATAAGGTCAAAAGGAAAGGCGAGAAGTGATAATGATGATGATGATGATGGTGGTGATGGTGGAAGGAGAGCCGTTTGATTGCGGGGCGAAGGAGGTCGGGTTGGTGCCAGTGAGGAAGAGTTGACCTTTACCAGCTTTTAATGCAAAAGGCAGGAGGCGGAGGGGGTCTCCCAAAGTCGGAGTTGCCTCCCCTCTTTTACCGGGAACCGGAAGCTACGTCAAAGCCTGTACCCGCAAGTCACATGGGATTCTCTCTCTTTCTCTCTCCCTTGCTTTCGCTCTTTCGGTCAATTCTCGGGGCCCACCGGGCACGAGATGCGTTTCGAGCCGTTTATCTCTCACTTTCTCTCTCCCTCATTTTTTCAACATCGGCGAAAACAAAAACCCTTTTTCCATCTCTCTCTCTCTCTCTTCCATCTCTCCTCCTTTATCCCTTTAATTTCAAAATTCGTGATTTTTTTTGACACTATTTCCCCTCCACTCCACTCCACTCCACTCCCCTCCACCCCACCGGGCAAATGGCCTGATAAAAAAATTTGGGTGCCATCGGGAATCGAAATCGAGTGCAATTTGGACTTTACATGCTCATCGTTGACGTTGCATCGTTTATGCTTTTCTTTTTCTTACAAAGATATTTATGCCCCCCCCCAATACAAGGATAAACCCAACACAAAAATAAAGGAAAAAAAATAAAAATGGACGAATCCCCCGTCGATTCCACCACTTAGACACTAAACCGACGAGCCATTGGCCTTGATCGTCGTCACATCATCAGCTATAACATAATGGGATAATCATATCAAATATTCCTTTCAATTCGCAGCGCACCTTCCACGATTCGGTTTTGACAAAAAGAAAAAGGCAAAAAAAAGGGGGGGTCTTGGGTTCTTGGTCTTCATGCAAATTGCTTTGCGGATAAAAAAAAAGGAGTCGTTACAGGGCATCAGTAAATCGCACAGTGGGGATCGACGGCGGCTAAGGTGGACGAACGAGGAAGGAGGCTCGAAGATCGCCCAGGTTTGACATGTACCTGCGATCTCTCTCTCTCTCTCTCTCTCTCTCTCTCTCTCTCTCTCGTCCCCAAAGCGTTTCGGGCGTTCACGCAATCTTTGTCTGTAATTTACATTGGAGGGAGAGTCAAATCCAAGGACGCTACCGCATTCTGACTTGAAAGCCTCCTTAAAGGAAGACTTGCGTGCACACACCTTTGGCTTTTGTCCACGCGTCTGATTCGCCGACTGGGGACGCCAGCATGAGCCCGATACGCCTCCGGAAGCATTCACATGTATCGCATCAAGCGGATCGGGCGATATGGATTCATATTGATATAGAAGCAAACATGCAAGCAAAGTCACGTGTAGAGTTAGATGAGGAATATGGAATTATCCGAATAATTTGTAAGATGTCACGTTAAGTAAATGAAATTCCTTGATGTCATCCGTGAGTAAGATCCATATCCAAATGGTCATCATTTCGTGGTTACTTGCACAACTCTTTCGACTCATGCAAATCAAGTCAAGCGGTTACATAAATTCCCGATTAACACCTTCAATTTCTCCAAGTTCGTAGACCAACCTCTCTCTTTCTCTCTTTCTCTTTTTTTGGGGAATAAAAGGACAAGGCATCTCTCAAAGTCAAGTTTTTGTTTTCACATTCTTCAGCAAGCAAGCGAAGCAGAAAAGGACACGAAGCATCGGAACCAATAAAGGGGACGACCAAAGACAAACAAAGGACCTTCCCCCCCTCCCCCCAATCTTCGCCTCTCTTTCATTCCTTGCATCATAAACAAATGTCGTGTTGACCCTCGTCGTCTTTCGTTTTCCATATGCTTTCACGCGGTGTGAATCTGGACTCGTGAGGGATTTCGATCGTATCAGATCGGTACGCATGTGAGCCGATGCGCAGCCCCCGATGTGGAGGAGGAATAAAAGAATATAAAAGAATATAACTCGAGGGCGGGGGAGAAAAGAAAAATTGCGAAACCTCGCGAAAAACCAAAGTGACGTGCGAGACCTGAGAACATCTCTGCTCTCTCTCTCTCTCTCTCTCTTTAACATAAAATAATAGGAGGAAAAAGCTTGAGAAAGTTGACGAAATGATGGGGGGCAGAGCACCATCATCGATTGACAATAGATTTGTCGAGATCCATCGGCGAATGGGGACGCAAAGACGCAACGACCCTCGATCGACAAAAGTCTCCTCTGCTGTCCACTCTGGGTCGTGGACTCATCGGTCACGGGCCTGTCAGAAGCCCCCAGTCGTCGCCAGGAATCCCCTCCCACTTCCCATTTGTTTATCGCAAGTTCGACCCACGATCGAGCTGCTTCTCCACTTTTCTTTCGAGGAAAATATCACAAGGGGTCCTCCTTGTGTTACTGTTCGATTTCTTCGGTCTAATCCTTATTTTATGTTTTTTTCCTTTTATTCTTTTTCGATTTCGCCCTTGTTCGGTGCATCCATGGAATTTCATCAGTGCATCACGACTAGTTCTTTCATTTGTCTTTCTTTTCTTTTTTAACCAATTTGCTATACACGTGATCTTGTTTCATGATTGTATGCAAAATTCAGCGAGAGCGAAAAATTCACTTATGTTGTGTGCTAGGGCTTTATGATGAGAGAGAGAAAGAGGCTCTGCTCAGAAATTAAAAGCGTGCGGAATATTCGCAATTTCTCAACATGAACTTATCAATTCTTGCTGCAATGTCATGAATCTTCCGAACTCTTTCGTTGTCCAGGTAGAGGTCCCCTCCCTCTTCCTCTCGAACACGCTTCGATCTCTCTTTTCCTTTTAAAGGCTTGTGGACAAGTTGACTTGTGTGGTGTGCATCGTGGGTTGACTCTTAGTCAACTAGAGTCAACCTGAAGGAACATCCGAAGGAGAAAGGAAACAAAGCATGTTTGAACCCGAGTATGATTAATGTGCACGAAAGTTTCGTCTCTTATTCGCTTCTCTCTCTTTGTGCTTCTTGCGCGTGTCTACGACTTCTACTCATGTCACATATTTAGTGTGAAATGAATTTGTGTATATGTTTATATCCATCATGTCGCTATTTAATCACAAGATGGGGTAATGGCATAGATAAGTGGAGCCAAATCGAAACAATGTGATGCTTGACCTTTGAATCTGCCATGTATGGCTTGATACTTGACTCCAATTGCTCAAGCGTGAGCGCAATGTTTGATTGCTTGAGTTCTAAATAGATAAAAGAATTACCCGGCTCAGCCTCTATTTGAGAATATATTTTAGTGTAAAACTCAATTCACTCTCAAATGCAAAAGATAAAAACACTATAAGATTAAAGAACCTGTATTTTATGATATTTAAATCCAATTTTTTGATCAAGCTCACAAATTTCTTGAGTCTAAGAGTTTTCAAGCTTGAGCTCGACTACATAGGTATAGAGCCATTCAAAATAGAGATGATCGATTCTAGTTCTAGAATTCTAGACTTCGAGGTCGAATAACTTGCAAGTAGTTTCCCTTTATATAATAGAGTTATTTGGTTCAATGATAGATCAGTTCCTACCTTGAAACTTAGAATTGGACTGGGCATCATCAATTCCTAATTGTGGAATCGGACCCATTCAAAACCTGGAACCAAACCAAACCATTCTAGTCAATCCTAGAATCTGTGATTTCTCCTCTCTTTCTAGCAGGATTAGTCCCTAATTGTGGATTTGAACCCACTAAAAATTCTCTCTCTACAAGTGGAGTTCCCAATTTTGAAGGGTTCGATTCAAAATAAAAATATATAAAAAAAGAAAAAAAGCAATCTTAATTGGTTAGGTTCCTTACGTGGAACTGGATCGATGTCCGCCTATTCCCAAGTTTGATTAGGACCGATGCAGACCCTACCAGGCACCGCCTCGAAAGACTTGACTTCTGCGAGTTTTCCCTTTGCGTCTACTTTTCCGTCCATCTACTTCCAAACACAGTGCGAAAGAATTTGGGCCTACGTCTTCAAATCCAGCACATAGGCCGGGCTTTGAGTTTCTCTGATTGGGCTATCTTTGCATGGATCATGCTGCTGGTGTCATTTTGCATCGACATGCGATTCGCGTCCTGGAGAAGACAAAGGGGCACAATCGAAGCCTAATCCACTGCGGGTGGTCACGGGATAGCCTCGCTAACGACATTGATTTCCACAGCCCTTTGAAGCATCAACACGACTCGCTAATTACAAGAGGGTGTTATAAATCAGATTAGATTTAGGAATCGTGCATGATATCTGAGGATTATGTCTGCCATGGTCAAATCAGCACAAGAGATTGATCCGATGAAAGCATGCCGTCATTAGAAGAAACGATTAATTGCCCTGACATGATTTGCACTGTCAACAAGAGAGGAAAATAAGAGAAATTGCGACTTGTCGAGAGGTTTGCAGCCTGTCTCTCGTGTAAGCATTTAGTACCCACTCTAGTGCTGATCCTGTGAATTAGCAAGAGCGACAAACCCAGACAGTTTCTTTACTTAGGGAGAAGGCATTCGTCTAGATGAAAGTCCTTTTATTTTTTATTTTTGGTTCGAAAGGTGAAGGTCCTTTTATGAACACCAGAGAGACGCGGTTTATTACTTGGGGAGTGAACTTAATTGATTTGCATATGAGGTGTGAGAGCAGCTATTGGAGTGCTCTAATGGCGATCAGATAGGTAGTAGAGTAGTTATAAAATAAGGCTATTTCTGCACGACAAAAGTTTCTACACCAGTAGCGAGATCTGCATAACTGGTGGAATTCAGCCTAATTAAGCTGCTAGAGCCGAAAAAGAGGGCATAGGCGCAAAGCGCTGAACCTCTATAAATCGAACTTGCAATGTTGCTGGTCCTCATTACTCGCGGAAGCTGAAATTTTTCACTCGAGGTTGGCTCTACAAAATCTGTTAGTTCTTACAGCACTCGTTTGTTTAATTTTTTTTTTTTTTCATGTGGTTTGGGGAATCAACTCCATCCATTCCTTTGAAGTCTCTGACGTTTTGCTCCCTAAGCTGAGCTAGCCAACAACAACAACATCAACACAGAAGTGATAAGAGCACGGGATTGGGATTTCAGTGCTCCTCAACCTGACAGTCGATACTTCATCTTCCGATCACATGAAAGCGGATCTCCCTCATCTGCAGAAAGAGCGAGTCCTATCTGCAAAGAAGAAGTCGAGTGGAGACGGATCTGCGGGGACCCATTTCCCTCCCCCAGCGCCCATCTTTTGGTGCTGGGAAAAGAAGTGGAAAAGGAGTCTCTCCGAATCTTCAGAATCTCTCGAAAGTGAAGCGGGGAGATCCATGTGACTCTCGTTGTTCAGATGATGCCGATGAATGATTGATCAAACAGGCCGGGGAGGTAGAGACCGGTGACTTTGGATCGTTGCGCGTTATTATGACTAATGAGGGAGCGGCCACCGTCTGCCCACGTACGTACCGCTCTTCCTCTTGATGTTTTAAATGTTCCCAGTGGAACCCTCTTCTTTGTTTTGTTAACTGCTGCGTCAGTGTTTCGCCACGACGGGCGGGATCTCCCTTTCTTTACCTGACGATAATGTTATTTGGGTATAATAATGAAGACGATGGTGTCTTTCGTATAGATAACGGAGCGTTTGCAGACAAAGAACGATTTGCTGCCCATCTTGATGAATGCAAAAGACAGTTTCTCGAAGGGGAAATACTAAAATTGTCCTGTTATGTATCCATGGGAGAGCTCAAGGTCGCATTTCAAAAGCAGAAGATCATTTCGCTATCACGTGGCCGTGTCCTCGCTTTGGCGATCATGCTTGTAGTTAAACTTGTATGCACATTTGCAGAAATCGGTATCAATGCAGCCATGGTCTTAAAGAACCGAACCGAAAACCAAACCGACATAGAAAATCGAACCGAACCGAACTGGAATTTCATAAGTTTTCAGTTCAGTTAACCAAAAAATAACCGTTAACATTTTTAATTCGGTTCCGTTAACCGAACCGAATCGAAATTCTTAATAAAAATTGAATAATCTATCTTCTTTATCATCTCTTTTTTACTTAATTTTCAATAAGTAAAGTAAAAATAGGAAAACCGAAAAACTGTCCCGAACGGAATCGAACCGAACCACATTTTCGGTTCGGTTTGGGACAGTTTTGGTTCAGTTCAGTATCATCTCTTATCGGTTCAGTTCGGTTCGGTTCGGTTTTTTGGTCCAAAAAACCAAACCGAACCAAACCGTTTACATCCCTAAATGCAGCCATGGTCAATTTTATACATAGCTCATTAGTCGATAGGATACCGTGCAGCATCTATCCATAACAAATGGGTAACGTCGAGTATGGATTTGGAAGTCATCGTCAACTTTCGTCTAAGCCTCTTTTTCATTCTTGTCATACATTCAAAAGGATGATAGTTCCTAATCTTTAGAGTAACATACTTTATGAGAGGAAGGGTCCGTGCCTTCATTTTGTCTATAGACATTTTCAAACTAAGTTATTAATTCTATACATGTGATGTTTCAAATCATGTGTTTCTCATATTTTAGGTGAAGTTCCATAACGTAATGTAATGTAACCAATTTGACCACTTAGAATAACAAAATAACTATGATTTCACCAAAGTGAACGTCAATGTAGTATTTGTGACTAGGAAAAATAAAGCCATAGAGATCGAGACTCTATTCTCTCCTTTTCCTTTTGTGATTACATGGTGCTGGAGCCAACTTTTGTGTACGTTGACTATCCTATTTAGGGCGATATTAAGAGGGTGCTCGCCATATTGGCCTAGTTTATTTAGGATTTAGAATCGGCTAAGACCGCAAGAACAAAAAAAAATTCCCTTGCTGTCCCATCCGACACTGTCCCATCCGTATTCATATGATGCTAAATTATTTTGCACGGTGCATTGTAGACGGATATCAAGATTTGACTGGTCTTTGGCAATCCTTGGGGTTGTATGCTAACTCGTCTCTTCTTGTAGAGCTCTACAATTTTCTGACCTTAATGATTTTTACCAGGTACCGTGTATTGATGAATTGACCTATCAAATGGGCTCGTTACAAATGGGAAATGCTTGTATTACTTAGAAGTGCTTTTAATATAAAATAATGACATTGCAAGTACATCAACATTTATCCTTTTAACAATCTTATACACAAACCTTTCTCTTATTAAATCAAGTAGCTACATTTTTAAAGCACAGGTCAATACGAGGGCTCTGTTGATATTGTTGATGAATAATGTCAATGTGGAGAGTATATATTAACTGTCCATATTGACGCCAAATGCAACTCTTAAGGCGATGTCGCGCCAACAGAGACAAAGATATGTTATATGGCCAAATTTGTTCAACTTCGCGCGCTTGCTCCCTTGCTCCCTCCCTAACACCTAAACGGAAATGACATAGTTTTTCCTTAGTAAGCGAGTCATGTCACCAATTGTGCTTAAGCTTTTGTTGAATATGTGAGCTAAGTTAGCAAAATTACATGACACGACAATTTATTTAGCAAAGACATCATATTGAGCCAAATTTAAAAAGTCGAGAAGTCAATTGAATCAAAAATAAATTTTTATGTACTCGATCATAAAATAAGCAAAAGTGCATGCTTTTGCGTTATTATCACCCATTTTGATATTCTACTATTTATCTCATCTAAGTATATGATATAAGAAAATCATGACACATACCATGACAAAAAACCTCAATTCAAGTGATTGGTCATCTTACTTAGTTGAAAAGCCAATGAGTGCTATCATGCGTTGGATTTGTGATTGAGCACCTTGTAATTAGAATTCTAGTTAAGGCAAAGAGTGTGCTTGTTGTGCGGACGGTGGATTTGCAATTAGGAGTCTAGCGGGCGAATGAACTAAGAGGGTTTATCAAACACTAGCTATCCATCTTAATACCAATGGCATCGACTCATCACTCAGGCCAAATTAAGGTGGTGTTTAGTTTAACTTTTCCAATGGGCTTGGAAAATACAAAAAACTTTAACCTAAACGGCCTTCATAAAAAGCAAAGATAGAGAAGTAACTTGGAGAGAAATGCCGTTTGGCATAAACATATTTGAAAAGCCCCTTGAGTAATTAGTTTAAGCTTTTTAGTTTTTAATTTATTTAAAATTTGAAAAATTAATTTCTACAACTATTCTCAATTAAAAATAGAGTATTTTCTTTACAATAAATGTGATAACATATGCCTCAATGAAAGAAATTAAGAGTAAGAGTCGAAATCTCCATCGGAAGCTAAATCGTTCTTACTTTTATCCCTTAAGAAGATGGGAATTCAAACCATTCACCTCCTCATTTTCATATGAGAAAGGTAATTATTATGGCAAATCCCAATGGTTAACATAATATGAGTATTAAATGAGTCATAAATAAATTTATAATTTATTACATTTCCTCATATTTCATCCCAATAAATATCTTTCTCTCTCTTTCGACCCAAAAAAAGAAAAAAAAAGAAAAAGAAAATATATATATATATCTCTTCCCACCAGAAAAGGAAAAAAATCTCTCTCGACCAAAAAAGGAAAAAACCCTCTCCCTCTTCCGACAAAAAAAGGAAAACAATCTCTCTCTCGACCAAAAAAAGAAAAAAACCTCTCCCTCTTCCGAAAAAAAAAGGAAAAAATCCGACCAAAAAGGGTAAAAAATAATCTCTCTCAAACAAGAAAGAAAAAATAACCTCTCTCTTCCTTTATAACCCCATTATCATCACTCATCACCCGCACACCAGATTCATACCTTCATCCCAGAAAAGCCTCATCTTCAAACGCGCGAGGAAAAGATGGGTCCAGTCCAGCGAACCGAGGCCGAGGTCAGGGCTCTCTTTGAGTCGTGGATCGTGAAGCATGGGAAGGTCTACAACGTCCCAGGCGAGAAGGAGAGGCGTTTCGAGATCTTCAAGGAGAGCCTCCGGTTCGTTGACCAGCACAACTCGGAGAACCATTCCTACACGGTCGGCCTGAACCATTTCTCTGACCTGACCAACGAGGAGTTCAGGTCCAGGTACACGGGGTACATCCCAGAGCCCTAGTTAGCGTCAAGGATCAGGGAAGCTGCTGTGAGTATCTCTGCTGATTCTATTTTTTTGATAACTCATGAATTCTTGGAAAAAAAAAGTGAGTTTCACAAATCAGATCAAAATATGAGAGAGAGAGAGAGAGAGAGAGAGAGCGCAATTTGTAGTTGAGTTCAACGTAAAAATCAGAAAATTGTTTTCATTTTAGAAAATCACGTGAATTTTCAGGTGACTCAAAAAGATTATTATTTATTAAAGAAAACTGCCGATGCTAATAAATTTTAAATTGGGAAAGTATGTGAGCAACTGAAAACAAAAGAAATGCCTACTAAGCCTGCGCTCCTTTTAAGGTTCCTAGAAAATTCCAAGAAGCCATTTTTTAAAAAGTATACTTATTTTTGGGTATTCGACTTAAATTTAAAAATGAAGCAAAGAAATATTTTCCTTCGTACTTTTTTTATTAATTGATTTTTATTTTATTTTTTCTTTTCTTTTTATTTTCGTCTTAGACGAGCTTTGGCTCACCAATCTAGCGAAGCTAGCGACCAAGGCGAGCGACAAGCCTCGACCTAGCCAAATCGATGAGTCAAAGACTTGCACACCTTGATTTGACAAGGTCCAAGTTCGTCGCTAATAGTGAGCAACGAAGTCTGTGAAATAAATGTTAAAAAATTTAAAAAATATCTTTTAGATTTTATTTTTCATAAAATTAACAAATCTAAATATTTATTTTTTTCATTAGTTATCCTGAGGTTGATTATTTTTGTTGTTTTTATAGCTTCGTAAGATTTATCTGTTTTTGTCGGACTTTCCCATTTCCTCATGCCTTTGCAGTAATCATTTCTCGCGTTCAGAGGCTGGGTTTGGTCGGGATGATAATCTAGAAGGATCGTGAAGGGCGGGCAGTCTCGTCCTTATCATGTTAATATATTAGCTTGCGTTGATTGATCTTATTGCTATACTTTTCTACAGTGTGCTCTTCTATTGGACCCGATGATTTTACATGAATGCCATTTTCGCTCTAATTTCGGACCAAATTCATACGAATTTCTTACTTTGTTTTTTGACGTTACAAATGCCCAGCGGTTGCGACAACGCTCTCCCACAGAACGAGATCAAGAATCCGCTTCAAGAAACTAATGAAAGCAAATAAATAAAGGCCCATGCGGTCCTAGGAAATAAAAAATTAAACCTTGGAGCAATATTGTATTGATCTTTATATTTGCCAATGGTAAAGTTCTCCGGATTTCCATGAAATGCAGAGGTGTTATTATGTTCAGTGTACCGTATTGATTTATAACTCAAGGCACGAGCAAACTTGAACTTTTATTAAATAATATGACGTAACTTGAATGGCCATTGCAATGATATCATCTATGACTTTGTATAATCATTCATAACTATTCTAAAAATTTAAATTATCTGGAGGAGTCATAATTTATTATTCAAATAATTTGACAAAGTACATAGTGATTTCTGCTTTTAGCTTTTAACAAAATCTATTGAGTTTTTCCGTCCCATTATATCGAAATTTTATAGGCATAAGTAGGTGATTTGAGATCTCGAAAGGTATTGTGTTGGAGGATAGCTTCCCATATGCGAAACCATTCCCATATTTTTTTGATTTTGTTAATTTCTTAAAGAAACAATTAAACACTAATCGACCTTCAGTTTTTACCTCTCAAAACGCCTCTCTCTTCACTCTTCGGTCTCTCGGCTTTCGACTCTCGGATCTCAATCTTCGACAACGTGGTCTCCACTATTTGGTCTCAGACCGCTGCTCCCTCTAGCTGAGAGTCTTTCATCAAGAAATGCCCGATTTCTTTACCTGTTCAGAGTTTCCTATTTTGCTCTTCACTCTTCAATCTCTCGCTTTTCTTGCGCTTATTCCGCTCTCGCGGTCTCGCTCTTCACTCTTCGTTAATGCTTGGCCAATAATTTTGCAGTTTAGCTTTAAGTGTGAAGGCGGCCATATGTTTGTTTCTACACATGAAGAGCATGCGATGTATTTCTGATTCACAAGTCCCTTCCTTAGTAGAGTCTATCGTTGTTGGTATTCCTCATTC
The DNA here is from genome assembly GCA_014858505.1 of Corymbia citriodora subsp. variegata. Lineage (NCBI taxonomy): Eukaryota > Viridiplantae > Streptophyta > Magnoliopsida > Myrtales > Myrtaceae > Corymbia > Corymbia citriodora. Next base: position 10,750,009 of record CM026418.1, read on the forward strand.
TTTTTCACCCCTGAGGAAGAGGAGCACCAGTGCCTATCTCATTACTTGGTCATTCAATAATTGCCAAGTGACCAGTTTCCCTAAATCATCATTCTAGTCCGATCTCCAATCGCAAAAACCAGGAACTAGCCCTCTTAATCTAGTTCCCCATTCTTGAGTGAGACTGGATTGAACTAAGAATCAATCAGCCCAAATATGCAACTTGGTAAATTTAACACGATGATAAAAAAGAAAAAAAAATTAGTAGATTTTTTATAAAAAAAAATGGTAAGATACAAATTATAACAAAAGTTGGTAAGTTCACAAAGTTATCAATTTATTACCAATAAGTTACCAGAATCGGGTGCTGGGACATTTGGCTTTGAAAGATTTTGCTAGGGACGTAGATCTATTTTTCCCTTACCCGTCCACACCCGAAAATGGGCAAAGCAAGCTTAGTTGCTGGTACATTCGAGGGAGGCACATCATTATGTTGGGATCTTTTGCATATAAAATGACAGAGAAGGGAAAGGGCTCGTAAAACCATGGCAAAAATGTGGATGCTGTTAAACTGGCGATTTTATTGCATCGAATATGATTAAAATCTTCTTTGGCCATCCCAAAATAAATCTCGTCATACCAGAAAAATATGAAGTGTCGCGACCTACTAAAATTAATTTCCGAAAATAATAATAATAGGTTTAGGGGTATTGTTAATTTCGAGCCGATGGCTCTTCATTAACTTGGGCTCTCCCAAGCCCATACCCCGCGCGACGTTGGGTATTCATATAAAACTTTCAAACAAGGAGTCGCCACTAGTCTATTAAGGTCGACTAGAAACCGAGCGAGACATGGGAGTGTATCTCGCTTTTTATGCAACCAGAGAGTCTAGAGTCGGGAACTTGGTTACGTTAGTCATGCGACTAACGCTCTTTCGGTACCTAACTTGATTGTGTATTAGTGTGGTCATGGCAGCACGTTCAAAAGAAGCCTATTGTAGAGCCCTAAAGGCTTATTCAATTTTGGTCTTTTTTCTTTTTAAGGGTTTTCTGAATTTTTGCAATTTTTTCTGATTTTTCTGGATTTTTTTTAATTTTTGTGCTTTTTTAATATTTTTTAATATTTTCGAATTTTCTGAAATTAAAAAAAAAGCTTTTAAGATTTTAAATTTTTTTGGCTTTTCTGAATTTTTTTTTAAAAAAAAAGACATTTATTAATGTTTTTGGAATTTTCTAATTTTTTTAATTTTTTTTTTGAAATTTTTGAATATTCGAAAAAAGGAATAAAGTAAAATAAATTAAATTAAACTTTTAAAACCTTTCTGAAATTAAAAAAAAAACATTTTTTTTAATTTTTAATGATTTTTCGAATTTTTTTAAATAATTTTTTAATATTTTAAAGATTTTTTTATTTTCTGAAATTTTTGGATTTTTTTTTAATTAATTAAAAAGTAATTCGGACCGGGTCGGGAGACCCGGCCCTACTAAATCTACCCGGCCCCTATCAGACCGGGCCGGAGCAACGACCGGGCTGGCCGAACTGCCCGGTCAAAAAATATTTCAAATGGCCCAACAAAAATAAACAAAAGGCCATTTCTGATTTCTAAAAAATGCCTAAGTTCATATTAGGCCCACACAAAAATAAAAATCAGCCGGCCCAGCCCTCTTTCTATTCTTTTTAGCCAGCCACTTTCAGCCCACACCAAAAATCAGCCAAACTCTCAGCCTAGGCTCACTCGAAGCTCAGCCCATTTTTAATTTTCGGCCTCTTTTGTTTTTCTTCTTTTTTTTTATTTTTTTATTATTTTTTTTCTTTCCCGGCCTCTTCCTACTGCGGTCATCTTCAACTCCCGACGCACGCTTACTGCAACTCCGCCAGCCGCACCGACGCTCCCGCGACTTCTCCGCCGGATTGACGCCGACACTGCAGCCACTTCGACGATGTTGACCGTCATCGGCCCGACCTCCGGCGACGCTCAATCTCCTATTTCCGGAACCGAAAACAACCTTCGCCCCCCCCCCCCCCCTCGCGATACACAATCATTTTGCAAAACCACGTGAAAACACCATGAAAATAAACAAATCAAGCACGTTCATCAAGCACAGAAGCGGGAGCACATTGATCTCGAGTCTAAACACGGATTCACTCTCGGTATTTTCTGGGACATTTTATCAAATACATGGAGTGCATCGACAGTAGCGAGGACCTAAGCATCATTCGAGACATGGATTCGGTAAGACCAATCACACAAGATTTAGGCAAGAGATTAATCCAGAGACAGTCTATACATTCAAACTGAGCATGAACATAGAGCACACATTCCTGGTATCGGCTGAACTAAAACGAGGGGAGTATAGCGTCCGACAGAGAGAAATAGCACGAACTGACTGCGGAGGTGCCCTACCGACTCGGAGACGGCGAAGAAGGCAAGCTCTAGATATAGTGGACTTAGTCAGTCGCCACGCATGCCTCCGAGCCGGGATCCTCGGGATAGAATAGTTCAAGACTAAGGAAGGTGAAGGCGAGACTGACCTGGAAAAATGAGTCGAGGAGGGAGAAACGCCGCGCCGTCGACCGAAGTTCAGGCGTAGTGGTCACCGGAACGATCCTCCGACCCTCGCCCTAGCTCTCACTCTCTCCGTTTCACCCCATTCTTCTCTGGTTTTTTCTTTTCTTTTCCTTCCCTTCGCTTTCTTTTCTGGTTTCTTTTTTCACTGCTGCCTCCCTCGTTTTTCCTTGCAGAATCGCTGCCCCTCCTGGCGCTCGTCGATCCCCCCTTGCATAACCGTTTTTCCACCCCTCCAATGGTCTCGTGACAGCACAACAAGGGAATCTTCCCTTGCTGGCGTCACACGAGTGACGTCGCCTTCGAGAATGGTCGAACGTCCTCGTCGATCCCTCGCTCGTGCTGCCCTTCTTCATGCTCCTGTTCACGTGCGGAGGGGAGGAAGGAGAAGAGAGGATGGGCCGGGCCGAGGGAGAAAGAGAGGGGGGAGATGGGCTGGGCCCAGAAATGGGGAAGTAGAGGATTGGGTTAGGCTGAGCCCATCCGATTTCTCTTCTTCTTCTTTTTTCGATTTCTCTTTCTCTTTTTTTTTTATCAAATATTTTTTTCTTTTCTAGAAATTAATATGTATTTATATAAGCAAAATAAATAGGCAATTAAAACAAAAATAAATAAAAATTCGGGTGTCAACAGCTGCCCCTCTTTGAAAGGGAGCTCGAAGAGATTCATTTCAAAGACTAGGTGACACCCGACTTTTACCGACGAGCCATGGAAGCGTGGATTTATTCCATTCTTCTTCTTTCTTTCTTTTTTTTTCTTTTTTTGTTGTTGTTGTTTTTTTTTTTTTTTTGAGGTTTTGGCTCGTACGAACGAGTTTCAACCCAGTTAGTAAAGTCTCACCGTGTAACAACGGGTTTCGACTATGTTACGTGTAAGAACGAGCTTCGACTAAGTTAGTAAAGTCTCACCGTGTAAGAACGGGTTTCGACTGGGTTAGTAAAGTCTCACCGTGTAAGAACGGATTTCGACTTGGAATGAGGTCTCACCGTGTAAGAACGGGTTTCGACTTGAAATGGGGTCTCACCGTGTAAGAACGGGTTTCGACCGAATTGGGGTCTCACCGTGTAAGAACGGGTTTCGACCGAATTGGGAGTCTCACCGTGTAAGAACGGGTTTCGACCGGAAATCGGGGCTCACCATGCGTGTAAGAACTGGTTTCGACTTGAAATGGGGCCTCACCGTGTAAGAACGGGTTTCGATCGAAATGGGGTCTCACTGTGTAAGAACGGGTTTCGACCGAACTGGCAAAGTCTTACCGTGTAAGAACGGGTTTCGACTTGAAATGGGGTCTCACCGTGTAAGAACGAGTTTCGACCTGAAATGGGGTTTCACCGTGTAAGAACGGGTTTCGACCTAAATGGGGTCTCATCGTGTAAGAACGGGTTTCGACCGAACTGGTAAAGTCTTACCGTGTAAGAACGGGCTTCGACTTGAAATGGGGTCTCACCGTGTAAAAACGGGTTTCGACCGAGAATGCATGGTTTGAGGTTGACCATGAACCAATGTGAAAATTGCATGGTTTTAGGTTGACCATGAACCATCTGGAAACTGCATAGTTTTAGGCTGACTATGAACCATGTGGTTTTAAGGAAGACCCACAAACCCTATCAGAAATCGCATGATTTTCCGGTTGACCATGAACCATGTGGTTTAAGGAGGACTCACGAACCCTTTGGAAATTGCATGGTTTTCCGGTTGACCATGAACCATTTGGAATTGTGGTTTCACTGAGTGAACCTGTCAAATTCAGCTTGAGTAGATATCATTAGAGACAATATCAGAAAAAATGCATTGACAGTGTTGTAGCATCAATTGCGTAAGCGAATCAAGCTAAGTCCGATCAAATTGAAAACATTTGATTTTTTGATTTTTTTGGTATCATGTACCACAAAATTGTCATTAAGCTTGAAAGATATCATTAATCATCAAATCCCTTTAAAAGAAAAATCATATCAGAATGATCATGCTCATGAAAGAGGTTTATTAAGCATGCCAAGCAAGAGTTTCTTAGTTAGAAAGGGCTTATCACATGCTCTCAAGAAAGGCTATTTAATCCCATCCATTCATGTGGGAAGTGATTTGATCACTCAATTTACCTCATATTTCCAATGTCGAAGGATTTGAGAATCATTCGCAATAAGTACATCTTGACCAATCCAAAAGGTCTTTCAGAAGGACCGTAACACGGGTTTGGTCATGGCTTTAACGATGGATAAGCGTCATTGGTCATGAAATGAAACAATTATCTGTCAACATCTTCACCAGGTTTACAAGTCAAGAAACCTTAAGATAAGATAAGACAACCTTGCCCCCACTTCTTCGAGCGGTAGCTTCTTTGGAAAATCCTTATTCTCGCTTGAATCATCCCAATCTGAAGAGACTTCGGGAAATGTTGTAATGTTGGTTTGGTTATGGCTTGAAAGGCTCAGAATTTTTCACAAAAAGGGATTTGAAAGTTGGTGATTGTCATGGCATCATGGTCATATCACTTAATCTTTTTGAAAGCACTTGACTTTTGAAATCTGATTTGTCTCGAAAGTCCTTTGACTAAGCAAATAAGAGCTTTTTCCTTCTCGATTCAATTTTTTTTTTTTAACAGGCATTGGCCTTGCTTTTACCAGGCACACTGCTTTTTCATGCTCCTTAGTTTTCATTGGACTTTGCTCTTTTGAACTTTTTGAGCTTTTAGGACTTTCGAGATGCTTTGTACATTTTCATGTAAATGACAATTGTGTTGGACAATCATGTGCCTTGCCCCAATATAGGGAGATAATCACCACTTGGGTTTTAGAAATGAACAATCCGGCTCAACTTGGTTTAAGCAAAGGGTATCAGTGTTTGGATAGAGAAAAGAATGCTCTTCTTCACCTCGGGATGTTTCAAGCTTCATAAGAATTCACCTGAAAATACCACAAAAAGATTAATGCAAGTGAAAGCAATGAAGTCTTTTTCATCTTTTCACCATATGATGTCAACCAAAACTTCCAAATTTGCCCCATTGTAGGGGTGGTTCTTGACAGGGGTATTTTTGATTTCTTCGCATTTAAGGCTCAAATGGGCTGACTACGGTCACTTGTGGTGTTTAAGATAGAGAAGAGAAATGCCTCTTTTCATTTTGATCCATGTACTAATTGCGAATGACTCATTTGTCCTTAAACGACACAGATTTTCTTTTTCGCTCAATTCTCATGGTATTTAAAGGACGTGTTTGGAAATGGATTGCCTTTCATCATTCTAGGCATTTCTTGCTTGGTATGATTAAACATCTCAATTTCATTTAGTCGAGATCATCTTAATAGATTAATCTCCATGGGGGATTTTGATTCAGAATGAGTGATCCATCAAGCGGACATATAATTTTGAGATAAGAAAAACAATGCTCAGAAACTTTGTGAAAAAATTATTTTCTCAATTATTTTCTTCTTTTTTTTTCTTTTTCTTTTTACTTGCTGCAAGTAAAATGCGGAATTTTTTTTTTTTTTTTGTTTTTGATGAAAATTCTCAATTTTTTTCTTTTGATTTTGAAAAGAAAGGTACTTACCTGCAACAATGCGACTTAGTAACCCTGTAAAGAATAGGAAGGAAAGTGTTAGTGCAAGAATCCTTAGAGATTGAAAAATTGGAAACGATACACTATTACTCTTCACTCGTATTTATAACTCAAGTGCCGACATCGTCCTCTTGGATATTTGGCAACCCTAAATTACCTTTCACTTGCATTTTTTGGCATCTTTCTTTTTGTGCATTGATGTTTCCCTATCAAAGGAAAAATGGATCATTTTAGAGACAACATCAACATGAGCAATTGGAATCGATACAATTTACCCTTCATGTGCTTTTGCTTTTTTAGGTATGAGCATTTATGCTGTGACATTTGAGGGTAATACTTCTTGGATGCTTTGCCCCATTTATCGCCTGTGAAGAAAATGATTGGGCATGTTATTTCCACACTCAATTGGAAATCATTTAGGAACGAAATACATCATTTACACCAAAATAGATGATTGAGCCTTAACATGCTTCTTTGGTGGAAGACACTACTCCTGCAGTCAATGCGCATATTTTCCTACAAAAGATGGGACATGTTATTTGCATTCCAACATTGAATTGGACTAATTTAAGAATGATACATCCTTTTGGCATTGAATTGATTGACTCCATTTCAACATGCTTCACGGGTGTGATTTACTATGCTTTGAGTGACTTGTGTTGATGATCACCCTGCGACAAAAGAAAATGAATTGTGTTATCTCCCTATTTAATTAGGGCTCAATTTAGGAACGATACATCCTTTTGTAATGAATTTTTGCCCCAACACGCGTCATTGGTGAGGAAGAGGAGATATTGCCCGAGAGTCAAATGCTGCTCCAATGTCTTTTACATTAAGACATGTAATTAAGCTTCATCATATCTTGCTCTGGCACATGTTGAAATCTTATGCCCTGTCATGCTCATTTGATGGGCTTTTGTTTCATTCAAATTTACCCTGCATCAAAGAAAAGGACGCGTCATTTCCTTATATTAAAGAGTATCAAATTTAGGAACGAAATACACCCTTTTTCAAAGTCAAACGGCTCAACATCCCAAGGCATCTTTTGCAAAGAAAGGGGAAATATTGCCCCAATGCTCAAATGTGCGCCTTACGAAGTTATAATAACTTTGCCACACATAGCTCTATCATGTTGGATCAGCGAATCTTCGCCTCGTTCGAATTTTTCATCGCTCATGATCAACTAGGTTTAAGAATGCCACGTTGCCTTGTTTGAACATTATAAAACTTGGTGCCCAAACTGTCTTCTTTTCGAATACTTAGCAATTCCTTTCCTTTGTCTCATCATGCAAAGTGATCGACGGACTGGCTTGATATTTGAAGGTTTTGCCTCATTTCCTCGCGAAAAAGCAGATAACAAAGCTGCATTTTGCATCACAAATCATGAGGGATGCATTGATGGTCTCCAAACAAAGTTGATGCCGAAGGAGATTAAAACCAGATTTAAACAATTTGTGTTTTTTGACTACACAACAAAGCCGAATAGGAAATGCTTCAAGTCTTCATGACTGGAAATTGAGATAACTAAAGTTCAACAACTCTTGGTTGTGAAGTGAAACAAAACAAAGCACATCCAGTGCATTTTCAAAACTAAGATTGGTGCGGTCAATTGACGATGGATGACCTTCGATGTCTCTTAGCAAGGCGACTTCGTATGGTTAATCTTCCCCATGACATAGTTCGAAGCAACACACAAATATGATAGATGCATTAGTGATGCCAATTCACGAGCAAGTGAGTCATCGATGGATAAAACTCGCCAAAAGTCTAGTGATGTTGGCATCCGACCTCCAAATAAAGGAATTTCCTAGAACATAACTTGGCTTCATTTAGCCTCTATGGAAGATTGGTACCAGCAAAGCTTCAACACATGCTTGAGGCACTTCGAGTCCTCATCAAGGATTGATTTTCAGTTTCAATGAGTGAGGAATCATGAACCTCCCATGTAATGTGTTCTTAAATGGTCGCTTCTCAATCAGTAGCACTAATATGAGTATATTCATTTTCGCCTATGAAAAGATCATCTCTGTGCATTAAACCTTCAGAAGTGGATGTCATCATCAGTGATTGCCATTCAAGAGGACACCGGATTTGTAGTTGCACATTTCTTCTCCCGACCATGGAAACTTTTTCCAACAATCATGTATAAGATGATCAAGATAAAAGTCCAGAAATTCAGCAAGCTATACTAAGCGTGTTAGCGTGCAATGACTTTATCCAAATTCTAAATAGAACCAGTGAGAAAAATTCTTCTCTCATCAAGGACGTCAACATTGGATTGCATCTCAAAAGATTCGTTCTTTGATGAGGCACGATGCTGTCTTAAAGCTTGAACAAGCTATGAGTCTTTGAGGCAGTGAACTCCCGTCACAACAAGCTGATCAAATGCAATCTAGCTGGTGATCTTTTCGACCCTTAATGCTATATATCTGATAACTCCAAAGATTTGGGACATGATAGAAGGCGATGCGTCAGAAGTGTCCTTTGAATTCATGAGTGCGACTTTCCAAAGAAATCAATGTCAAAGTTGGACTCTCATTCCTTTGAATTCCAATATCAAGACTTGTGAGAGTATTTGCTTGGGATCTGATTCAAATACCAACGTCAAAATTGTTTAGTTCTCCCCTGCAGGAAAATGAATAAACAAATCAATTTCAAAATAAATTGATTCTATTGGAACGATTACGATTTTACCATCCCAGATTATCTTTCCCAAGATTCCCTGCAAAGGACAAATATGTTAGAGAGACAAAATGTACTGACTTTCTAAAACTCATGGAAATTCAATAGAATACACCAACTTCCGAATTGCCCTCGAAGTGAAAGGATGTTTACAAATTTGAATTTCTTTGCCCAGAAAAATGAGTCAATTGGGCTTATAATCGACTTGAAATTGAAAACATCATCCTTAAAAAGAATAAAGTCACATAGGAAATTCAATACACCCCTATGAGATACAAAAATTCTCATCCTAAAGTTAAAGTCCACTTCTTGGCATGGTCAAGTGATAAAAGTTCAAAGAATGGTCATCACGTATCCTGCAAGAAGAAGAAACAATGTCAGTATGTGAATGAAAAAAAAATGATCTTCCAACAATGTCGCCTCTTACAATGAAATCGAGGCGATGACACATGCCCCAGAACTCCTATTTCAAGATTTCAATATTTTGCCAAGATTTGATTGTAAGAGGAGACATCATTAAAAGATCAATCCGCGATTATCAATTGAATGCCCACTCTATTCCCAAAAGTTTCAAATGCAAAATGTGACATTAATTTTGAAAGAATGATTTGTGCTTTCACTGTTGCCAAAATAAGGTGATTTTTATTTTGAGAAATCTATATACAAAATGTGATTTGGATTTTCGATCTCAAAATGTGAGAGGGAAAGAATTTGATTAAAAGTGTGAATTCAAATTTTTTTTGTGCCCCAAAACATAATCATGAATTGAATAAATTTTTTTTGACGAGATGTGATTTTAAGCCCATGATTGGAAACTTTAACAAAATCATCCATTGTATAGGGCTAAATCAGAGATTTTTGAAATTAACACTGAATGTTTGCCAACTTTCCCAATTAGGAGCCTACACACTGAGGGCATTCGATTGATCTCCGCAAATTAAAAATCAAAATTTCAATAAAAAATGAATAAGTAAAGGAAGAAATCATTCTTACCAATGGCGATGATTTTTTTATTTTTATTTTCATTCACATAGACATGCACATGAGACTGTGGGTCGATTTCTATTCTAGACGGCTCAAATGAAGCAATGGGATTACCAGACTGAACCAGCATGGTCGCGGTTGGGTCGGGGTTCCCATGACTCCGGCTTTGTCAAAGAGTCGACCCGTGATACGCGGTTGCAACCGGGGTGGAAGCTCTCGATGTCAGAAGAATTTCGGAATTGAGATGGGCGACTCATACTACATGATGGTAGTCGGAGTGGTATCCATCTCAACACCATCCTAAGTGATCCTATGCGGCCCAGGTCCGGCGGCAAGTTGTGTGTGCTAAAGTGTAGTGCCATGTAAGGGAGACATGCACAACAATTTATACAGCAACCAACACTTCAAAAATTTAACTATACACTCATTCACATTCGCCACCCTACAAAACAAAGTGTTAACAAACACTCCACCCCTTATTACTCCAATCCTGCACCAACATTTAACATGAGGTTAGTGGACTTACCTCACATTCTCGAATGCGCTGCCAAAGAAACACATTAGATAACACACAATCAAGCAAATTAGGCCTAAGTCCTCTAAGGTTTAGAACCAGTCCCCAACGGAGTCGCCAAGCTGTCGTGACCTACTAAAATTAATTTCCGAAAATAATAATAATAGGTTTAGGGGTTTGTTAATTTCGGGCCGACGACTCTTCATTAACTTGGGCTCTCCCAAGCCCATACCCCGCGCGACGTTGGGTATTCATATAAAACTTTCAAACAAGGAGTCGCCACTAGTCTATTAAGGTCGACTAGAAACCAAGCGAGACATGGGAGTGTGTCTCGCTTTTTACGCAACCAGAGAGTCTAGAGTCGGGGACTTGGTTACATTAGTCATGCGACTAACACCCTTTCGGTACCTAACTTGATTGTGTATTAGTGTGGTCATGGCAGCACGTTCAAAAGAAGCCTATTGTAGAGCCCTAAAGGCTTATTCAATTTTGGTCTTTTTTCTTTTTTAAGGGTTTTCTGAATTTTTGCAATTTTTCTGATTTTTCTGGATTTTTTTTGAATTTTTGTGCTTTTTTAATATTTTTTAATATTTTCGAATTTTCTGAAATTAAAAAAAAAAGCTTTTAAGATTTTAAATTTTTTTGGCTTTTCTGAATTTTTTTTTTTAAAAAGACATTTATTAATGTTTTTGGAATTTTCTAATTTTTTTAATTTTTTTTGAAATTTTTGAATATTCGAAAAAAGGAATAAAGTAAAATAAATTAAATTAAACTTTTAAAACCTTTCTGAAATTAAAAAAACATTTTTTTAATTTTTAATGATTTTTCGAAATTTTTTTAAATAATTTTTAAATATTTTTAAGATTTTTTTTATTTTCTGAAATTTTTGGATTTTTTTTTAATTAATTAAAAAGTAATTCGGACCGGGTCGGGAGACTCGGCCCTAGTAAACCGACCCGGCCCCTATCAGACCGGGCTGGAGCAACGACCGGGCTGGCCGAACTGCCTGGTCAAAAAATATTTCAAATGGCCCAACAAAAAATAAAACAAAAAGCCCATTTCTGATTTCTAAAAAATGGCCTAAGTTCATATTAGGCCCACACAAAAAATAAAAAATCAGCCGGCCCAGCCCTCTTTCTATTCTTTTTAGCCTAGCCACTTTCAGCCCACACCAAAAAATCAGCCAAACTCTCAGCCTAGGCCCACTCGAAGCTCAGCCCATTTTTAATTTTCGGCCTCTTTTGTTTTTCTTCTTTTTATTTTTATTTTTTTATTATTATTTTTTCTTTCCCGGCCCTCTTCCTGCTGCCGGTCATCTTCAACCTCCCGACGCACGTTTACTGCAACTCCGCCAGCCGCACCGACGCTCCTGCGACTTCTCCGCCGGATTGACGCCGACACTGCCAGCCACTTCGACCGATGTTGACCGTCATCGGCCCCGACCTCCGGCGACACTCAATCTCTCCTATTTCCGGAACCGAAAACAACCTTCGCCCCCCC
>CM026418.1:10761876-10867197 GCA_014858505.1 Corymbia citriodora subsp. variegata
TGGGACATTTTATCAAATACATGGAGTGCATCGACAGTAGCGAGGACCTAAGCATCATTCGAGACATGGATTCGGGTAAAGACCAATCACACAAGATTTAGGCAAGAGATTAATCCAGAGACAGGTCCTATACATTCAAACGTGAGCATGAACATAGAGCACACATTCCTGGTATCGGCTGAACTAAAACGAGGGGGAGTATAGCGTCCGACAGAGAAGAAATGAGCACGAACTCGACTGCCGGAGGTGGCCCTACCCGAATCGGAGACGGCGAAAGAAGGCAAGCTCTAGATATAGTGGACTTAGTCCAGTCGCCACGCAATGCCTCCAAGCCGGGATCCTCGGGATAGAATAGTTTCAAGACTAAGGAAGGTGAAGGCGAGACTGACCTGGAAAAATGAGTCGAGGAGGGAGAAACGCCGCGCCGTCGACCGAAGTTCAGGCGTAGTGGTCGCCGGAACGATCCTCCGACCCTCGCCCTAGCTCTCACTCTCTCCGTTTCACCCCGTTCTTCTCTGGTTTTTTTTTTTCTTTTCCTTCCCTTCGCTTTCTTTTCTGGTTTCTTTTTTCACTGCTGCCTCCCTCGTTTTTCCTTGCAGAATCGCTGCCCCTCCTGGCGCTTGTCGATCCCCCCTTGCATAACCGTTTTTCCACCCCTCCAATGGTCTCGTGACAGCACAGCAAGGGAATCTTCCCTTGCTGGCGTCACGCGAGTGACGTCGCCTTCGAGAATGGTCGAACGTCCTCGTCGATCCCTCGCTCGTGCTGCCCTTCTTCATGCTCCTGTTCACGTGCGGAGGGGAGGAAGGAGAAGAGAGGATGGGCCGGGCCGAGGGAGAAAGAGAGGGGGGAGATGGGCTGGGCCCAGAAATGGGGAAGTAGAGGATTGGGTTAGGCTGAGCCCATCCGATTTCTCTTTCTTTCTTTTTTTCGATTTCTCTTTCTCTCTTTTTTTTTTTTATCAAATATTTTTTTCTTTTCTAGAAATTAATATGTATTTATATAAGCAAAATAAATAGGCAATTAAAAAAAAATAAATAAAAATTTGGGTGTCAACATGAAGATTCGGTCGATGGCTTAGTTGCAAATATTTGTGGGATGTTTTTTCTCGAAGCAAGCAAGAGTTGATGCAAAATCCACGTGGATTAAAACGTATTTGTTCTATAGGATCACCGGACATTTTCAAAAGTGGAACAGAGTATTTGCCAACAGAGGGAATATGAAAGCATTGAAATTAGACATGTATATAGTATTTGCTTTGTCCATGATTTTTTGATAGGATTTAACTAGGGTTTTTAATTTTATTTATTTATTATCTTCATGATTTTTCTCATTGATTTTATTGAAATAAGGCAATTTGTTAGATTTTCCTAAATTTGTCTTTTTTTTCTTTTTATCGTTTATGTTATCATCTACAAAATGATGTTTTAAATATGGGATTCTATAGCCACTGGGAGTTACCCTATTTGCCACTCTTTCCACGTGATAAGGAGGAGGTAGGGAATTCAATTATCCGCCTTCTCATTGTAGTTGAGGTGGGGACATTTAAAAGCACATGTTGGAATACAATGTAAAAATTTAAAAGTGAGTTAAGAGTTAGAATATATAAAGGACTAAAAAAAAGAATTCTATCGTCACCACCACATAGAGAGAGAGAGAGAAATTTTAGGGGCAATTCCATGAGAATGGCGATGACACTTTTTGTGGCAGTGTCTCACTATTACTCCTTGAGGCGCCAACCATCATAGAGGCCATATCTCTCAAAGTGTTCACTTTTCTTCAGATTGGCTTGTTCAATGGCTCGAGATCTACCCAATTGACACCAAGAAAAGTGGCTGGATTCCTTTAGTAATCAACAGTGCAAGTTATAATTGGCCATTGTAGTTCCCTTCACATGATAGATCAGACTATTGGGATACATGAATACTGAACATCAACATGAGATTGCTGGCTTGGATGTAAGAAGCTCATCGCTTTCACTTGAACAACATGATACTCAAATGCAGTCTATGTTATAAGTGAAAAAACCTCATGCATGTTAATTGAGGAAAGAGTGATCAACCTTGTTTCTTGGTGGGTACACTTTGAAATTGTCAACACCCTCTTCAATACATGGGCTAAATTAAACATAGGTTCATATGAGCTTCTCCATAATCTGAGTGTTTTATTGGAGAAAAATTGATCATTTGAATGTCTTTGGTGATATATTCTAGCAATTTGTCCTACGTGACTTTTTCATTGAATTTTTAAGTTTCACATGGCATCGAATTTTTTTTCCTTTTTTTGAAGTCCAACATGGACAAAGCCTTAAGTTGAATCCTTATTGAAAAATGCCATTCCCTTTCATCTTCTTTGTGTTTTTTTTTTTTTTTTGATAACCCAGGGAACCCCGCACCCCATCGACAGCCGAAGGAGTAAACCCTGGGGGCCGCACGTGCTAGCCATCACACACGTGCAACCATATAAGTCACCCTATCCCAAACTCTCGACCTTTTGCGAGAGAAAGAGAGCGCGAACCAGCAACGCCACCCAGGTGGGTGGTAAAAAGGAATTCAAATTTAGGAATCTTTGTGTCATCTTTATCTTTGGCTAATAATTTTACTTTTTTCTTCATTTTCTTTTCCAATCAATTTTTCAACCACATGTCCCATCGCAGTCAAAACAAAATTGAAAAAATGAAAAAAAGTCTAATTAAATTCCTTCTCTCTCTCAAGTTATACTGCAAGCTTTGTGAATCTGCAATTGGATACGACGGGGCTCGAGCGACCCTGGTGAATGATTTTTGTCGTCTCTGGAAGCCAAATTGCAACAACGTTGAAATTTGCATTCCCAAAAAGAATGAGCAAAAAATTGAAGAGGTAAAGAAAAAATCAATAGCAAAACGATGGTTTTCCACTTCTTCATTTGTATATTGCCCCAAAAATTCAAAATGATAATTTGCCCCAATTTGAGGAATTAGGGTTAGATTTCACTTTTAGACAAATAGTTGGCCAAACAATGTCGTTTAGGTCCAATAATGCTGACTTTATTTTGCTGGCAAGTCTTCCCTTATCGGACAGTTTCGCATTAGATTTTCTAGCCCCAGAAATCATTTATGATACTGAGTGATCATATTTTTACCAAAGTGTCACTCAACTAATCGCTTAAAAAAGTTTTGGCACTGGTAGAGTATCGTATGAAAGTTATATACTTTTTTGCATGTTTTCCCATGATTTTTAAGTCAAACTAATTATAGTAATTGAATCATTAACTGGTTATAGTTACATCAAACATGTTCTGTTCTTGTAGTTCAAAGCACATTAGTTTTTAGCACTTGCTGAAGTTATCAAACATGCCTTGAGTTTCTATTTGGTACAACTTTTCACACAACAGTTTCATATGTGAAAAGAGGCCTTGTGGCTTTATAAATTGTTTGGCAAGTATCGCAACAGTTTCATATGCGAAGAGGCCTAGTGGGTTTATAAATTGTTTGGCAGGTATCGTATAGCTGCAGCAAATTCACATTTACACAATCTAGCCGCTTTTAAGCAGCTATCATATTCAATGTGCTGCAACAGTAAAACAAGTATTGCCAAATATACAAATCACAACATGTCATAACACAACCGCAAGACAACACGACCACAATTCAATCACTTTTAGGTAAATTGGGTTCTTAGCTATAATGGCATTTGTAAGGACATGCGGATTTTTAGAGTGCTAAAACTTAGCACGAATAACATTTAAGTGCAAACAGTTACGAAAGATATACTAAAATAGCAAAATGGACTAATTAAGTGCCAATGACAAGAAAATTCGGCCAAAATGCCGAGATTGCACTTTTCAACAAGCTGAGGTCGAAACAATGTCGTTTTAAACGCTAATGCAACTAGATTAGCCTAAAGCAATGCCATATTAACCTTAATTCAATTTTTTTATATAAATATAAATATTAATAATATTAAATTTAATAAAAAAAGTGAAGCAACAACATAACACAAGCAACGACTTCCCTACCTGTGGCCACCACCCCGTTGTCAATGGGGCAACGTTGATAGCTATGAGAGTCATTAGCACTTGGATGAGGGCTAGCGACCCTCGCCAACCGAAGGCAAGGGCCTGCCTCACCAAACGTTGGGAGGGGGCAGCAATCCTCTCCCAAATTTGGGCAAGTGTCGCTTGCCTTCACCTCGACTTGGGCAAGAGTCACCGCCCCCTGCACAGGCATCAATGACTCTCTCCTACATCTGGGCAAGGGTTGTCCATCCTCACCTCAGCCTAGGCAAGGGTCGTCCATCCTCGCCTCAGCCTAGGCAAGGGTCGTCCATCCTCGCCAAGCACTAGTGACCTCGCCCAAATTTGAGAGAGGGTTATCACCCTCTCCTAGCATCTCGCCTTCGGTCAGCGAGGGTCATCAACCCTCGCCCAAGCACTAGCAACCCTTGTTGTCCATCGTTGTCGCCCCATCGACAATGGAGCGACAACCACAAGTAGGGGAACCCCCTACCGCCTATGCTACTAGTTTTTTTTCTTAAATTTCGTTTTAAATATTGTTTAAATAATATTTATATAAAAAAACTAAACTTAAGGTCAAACGGCATCATTTTTGGTGAAGGGAAACTAATGTGGATCTCTAGTGAGCCACATAGACAATATAAATTATTAAAAAATTGCAACGTCGAATTTCAACGGCCTTCATCGGAGATGACACTTAAGTGATCCATATTTTTTAAAAAGAAATGGAACTTAAGTATACATTTCTTAACATTTTGGACTTAAGTATTATTCGTGTCAAATTTTGGCACTTGGGCTATTCTTTTGCTCATTTGTAAGTGATGAACTTCTTTTATTTCATGAAATAGACCTAGAAACCCTCCATATTCGAGATGACCCAAAACAGAGATGCTCTTGCAAATTCCAATCATTTCAAATTAATCTATATATGGCTTAATTGCTTTTTTCCCTTCTTCATGAGACATAAACAAATACTATTGATGTATCATCAAGGTGGTTAGCCTAATAAAAAAAGGTCACGTGTCATTTCACAAAATTACAAATCGATTCACATGATAAGCAAACCTTCCTAGCTGTACAATTATGGGAGTTGCGATGATGGGCTGACCAATTTTAAATTTTTAGGCCTGACTATTTTGAGGAGGTCACCGAAGCCTAGCCTTAGTCGCTCCTCTTATTTACTTATAGAAAGAGTACTATCAAATTTTTACAGAGATTTTCTCACCAATTAAAGAGAGGCCTAAAAGAAAAACAAATTTTCCCTAAACAGCCATCAACTGACTAAGGAAAGATTCCAAATAAGGGCCCTTATTTTAAATAATGACTCAAAGTAACTTCATTTTTTCAAATATGGGCTTGAAATGGTTATAACTATTTCACGTAAGAGTCTTACCTCACTAGTTGGCCAGCCTGCAATATATTTTGACTGAAGAAGACCCAACTCATAGCAATCATGTTTGATATTTGAGGATTATCTATACCAGGTCAAATCAGCACGAGATATTGATGAGATGATCCCATGAAAAGAAATGTCATTATCAGAAGAAGTGATTGATCGCTCGGACATAATTTACACTATCGATAAGAGAGGAAAATAATAGAAATTGTGATTTGTTGAGAGGTTTGCAAGTCTGTCTGCTGATCCTATGAATTAGCAAGAGTGACAAACCTATTTTATATATATGAGAGTTTTTTTACTAAGGGAGAAGGTTTTTGTCGAAGTGAAGGTCGTTTTATAAACACTAGAGAAATGTGGTTTATTAATTGGGAGCGAATCTAATGAGTTTCATGTACGAAGTGTGAGAGAAGTTGTTGGAGTGCCTCTAATGGCGATTGGATATGTAGTAGAGTAATTATAGAATGAGGCTATTTCTGCACGACAAAAACTTTGACACCGGTAGCGAGACGGCATAACTAGTGGAATTTAGCCTAATTAGGCTGCTAGAGCTGAAAAAGAGGACGTTGGCACGAAGTGCTGAACCTCTATAATTCGAACTTGCAATGTTGCTAGTTCTTATTACACGTAGAAACTGAAATTTTTACTTGAGGTTGGCTCTACAACATCTGTTTAGTTTTTAGGACTCTTGTTTGTATATCTTTTTTCATGTGGTTTGGAGAATCAACCCTATCCATTCCTTTGAAGTCTCTGTCGTTTTGTTCACTAAGCTGAGCTAGCCAACAACAACAACAACACAGAAGTGAGAAGAGCTCCAGATTGGGATTTCGGTGCTTTCGGTGCTCGCTCGCTCAAGCTGATACTCGACACTTTTATCTTCCAATCACATGAAAGCGGATCTCCCTCATCTGCAAAAAGAGCGAGTCCTATCTGCAAAGAAGAAGTCGTGTGGAGACGGATGAGCGGGGGCCCCTTTCACTCCCCAGCGCCCATCTTTTGGAGCTGGGGAAAAAGTGGAAAAGGCGTCTCTGGGAATCTTCAGAATCTCTCAAAGGGAGTGGGAGATCCATGTGCCTCTCGTTGTTCAGAAGATGCTGATGAATGATTGATCAAACAGGCCAGGGAGGTAGAGACCGGTGGCTTTGGATCGTTGCGCGTTACAATGACTAATGAGGGAGTGGCCACCGTCTGCCCACGCACGTACCGCTCTTCCTCTTGATGTTTTAAATGTGTTCCCATGGACCCCTGTTCTTC
This sequence comes from Corymbia citriodora subsp. variegata, assembly GCA_014858505.1. Taxonomy (NCBI): domain Eukaryota; kingdom Viridiplantae; phylum Streptophyta; class Magnoliopsida; order Myrtales; family Myrtaceae; genus Corymbia; species Corymbia citriodora. Next base: position 10,768,520 of record CM026418.1, read on the forward strand.
TTTTTGGTTGACTGCTGTGTCGGTGTTTCGCGACAACAGGCGGGATTTGCTCTTTCTTTACCCGATGACAATGTCATCCGCGTATAATATTGAAGACGATAGTGTCTTTCGTATGTAAATAACGGAGAGGTTGCAGACAAAGAACGATTTGCTGGCCATCTTGATGAATGCAAAAGACAGTTTCTTGAAGGGAAAATACTAAAATTGGTCCTATCGTGTCCTATTGTAGTGAAACTTGTATGCACTTTTGTAGAAATCGGTATCAATGCACCCATGGTCAATTTTCTACATAGCTCATTAGTCGATAGGATACCGTATAGCATCCATCCACGACAAATGGATAATAATGTCATGTATGGACTTGGAAGTCGTCTTGTCAGCTTTCGTCAACCTTCTTCTTCATTCTTGTTATGCATTCAAAAGGATGATAGCTCCTAATCTTAGATTAACAAACTTTAGAGAGGAGAGGGTCCGCGTCTTTAATCTATTTATGGACATTTTTGAACTAGGTTGTTAGTATCTATACATGCAATGTTTTGAACCATGTGTTTCTCGTTTTTTGGGTGGGGTAGGTTCCATAACGTAATATAGTTAATTGATTTGACCATGTAGAGTAACTAAACAATTATGATTTGATACCACGTGATGTCAATTTAGAATTTGTAACTAGGTACAACAGAATCACAGAGTTTCGGGTCCTATTCTCTTTCCTTTTGTGATTTAGCAACCAGGTGTTGTTGGAGCCAACTTTTTGTGTACATCGGCTATTCTATCTAGGGTGATCTCAAGAGTGTGCTCGCCATATTAGTCTAGTTTATTCAGGATTTTATCTTTTCAATGAGGCTAGAACCGGCTGAGACCGCAAGAAGAAAGGTAAATTTCCTTGCTGTCTCATCCGACACCTACTGGTCCACATTCATATGATGCTCAATTATTTTGCACGGTGCATTGAAGTCAGATATCAAGATTTGACTGGTATTTGGCGATCCTTGGGTTGTATGCTAATTTGTGTCTTCTTGTAGAGATCTACAATTTTCTGACCTTAATTATTTTATCAGGCTCTCTGTATTGATGAATTGACCTATCAAATGGGCTCATTACAATTGGGAGACGCTTGTATTACTTAGAAGTGCTGGTTAATTTTAATATAAAATAATGACATTACAAGTACATGAACATTTATCTCTTTTGCAATCTTATACTCAAACTTTTTTCTTGTTGAATCAAGTAACTCAATTTTTTAAATGTAGGTCAATATGAGGCCTCCGTTAATATCATTGACGAATAATGTCAACATGGAGAGTATACATTCACTATCCATATTGACGTCAAATGTGACTTCTTAAGGCGATGTCACGTTAACAAAGCAAAGACATATCGTATGGCCAAATTTGTTCAAGTTCTCTCTCCCTCTCCCTCTCCCTCACCCTCACCCTCACCCTCCCCTAACGCCTAGATGCAAATGACATAATTTTTCTTAAGTAAGCAAGTCGTGTTGCCAATTGTGCTTAAACTTCTGCCAAACTATACAAGCTAGGCCAACAAAATCACAGGACATGGCAATTTATTTAGCAAGGGCATTACATTGAGCCAAATTTAAGAGCTAAGAAAGTTGATTGAATAAAAAATGAATTTTTAAGTACTCCATTATAAAAAGTTTATGCATTTGCGTTATTATCACCCATTCTGATATTCCTCTATCTATCTCATCTAAGTAAATGATATTACAACATCACAACACATACCATGACATAAACCTTAATTCACATAATTGGTCATCTTAATTGGATGAAAGGCCAATGATTGCTATCATGCATTGGATTTGTGAATGAGCGTCTTGTAATTAGAATTCAAGTTAAGGTGAAGTGTGTGCTCGTCGTGCGGGCGACAGACTTGCGATTAGGAGTCTTTCACCCGAATGGCATGTGGCAGTAGATGAACTGGGAGGATTATCGAACACTAGCTATCTATGTTAATACCAATGGCATCGTCTCACCACTCAACCAAATTAAATATCTCATAACCATAGAGATAATAACATCTACTTGTCTTTCTTTCAAACTAGGGCTTATGCTTGACAAGGAAAATTAAGAATGGTGACATGTATGGTGCTTGTGCTTAGTCAGACGTTGCAATTCTCGTTAATGTCGAAGAGAGGATTATCGAACACTACCTTACGGTAATTGCAACATCCCTTGTCCCTTTAGCACGACAGGCATGGGCACCGTTCGGTGGGGAAATCCGAAAAACCAGCACCCATCTTAGATATTAATAGATGTCTCTTTTCAAGCAACAATTGTTCCTCTAGGAGAATTGTCCAAAGAGTCCTAAATAAAATGCAATTTTACCAATTCAGTTTAAAACATTTTTATCTTCTATTAATTATGTTTGTCTAACCAATTTTGATAAGAATTCACTGACGTGGATGTTAGCTGTCCTATATATCACAATTAATGCTGGCGTGAATAATTTTTTATAATATTTAAATTTTTCATTAATTTTTCTATTTTTTCTTTTCTTTTTTCCTCCTATTCTTTTTGCTGGTGGCCGGCAAGGCCTCGCTGGGTGTCACCTTGGCCCAGGCCCTCGCTGCCATAGGCGAGGGTGATCTCCATCAATGGCGGATCGCACGACTACGTCCCGATCGGAGTCTCTCACGTCCTCAAATCCGAGAGCTCCTCGTCCTCGTCTTCCTCAGGCTTCATGGGCAGCTCTGCTATATTATGAGGAGTTCATCCCAGTCCTGGCCAATGAGGACGAGCTCGCGCAAAACCAAATCTACTTCGTGCTCCCCAAGTCGAAGCTCCGACACCGCCTGATGGCCTTGGGCATGGCGGCACTCGTGGCGAAGGCGAGCATCGCGATGCGAAGGGCGTTGAAGGAAGGTTGGGGGCCGGCGGCGGAATTGCAATGGAAGCATCTTACCCCATCAAAAATGGCCCCAATCCCCGAACCCAGGGCCGTCTCCCCCGTTTCCGATAAAGCCACCGACCACTTGCCATCGTTACTACTCATGTCCCGAGAGCACAACTTGCTGCTGCATCTGTCAGTACGCCAACTATTGCTTCGCCTGGGGATGCTGCCCGCTTAAGGCCGCCACGTGCTGCCAGGACCATGAAAGCTGCTGCCCCCATCACTACCCTGTCTGCAACGTATGTGAGGGCACCTGCTTGATGGTAATAAACCATAAAAGCCCTTGCTTTGATCGGTTAATATTCCAGTACTGACCTCATTACTGTACGAGGGTATTTCTTTTTACATGTTTGGATTGAATTTTTCTGGTTTCCCGCAGAGGAAGAACAACCCTCTCAGTGTTGAGGCACTGAAGCGTACCCCAGCGCAGTTTCACTGGACCTACAGGAGTGGTGGCAAGAAGAGCAACGCGTAGCGAGAAGGTTTGCCTTTTAAGTATTGGGATGAACAGCTTTGCCAGAGTGAAATAGTTGCAGCGAGTCACTTTGATACGCCTACTTCATTTTACTATACTAAGGGGATTGTTTGGAGTGACAGAAGGGAAAAGGCTCAGTAAAAAAAAATGGCATAAATTGCGGTTGCTGATGGCTAGTACATTTGATAGCTAACATAGATCGTTTGCTAGTACATTTGATGGCTTGCCTATGGCACATCGGCAGCATGCCGATGGCACGCCACTCGCTCCTTAGTAACTCACCGATGGCTAAGGCAAAGTTAGTATTTTCATTGACATTTTTGGAATTATGAAAGTTGAGTGAGGGCAAAGTTGAAAGAAAAAATTCTGTGCATTTCAGAAATGCAGCATTTCAAAGCACCTCAACGTCTAGTGACAAAGAGGAAGGATGACACAAAATATGGACGTTGTACACTGGCAAATTTAGTGGATTGAATATGATCAACGTCTTCTTTGGCCACCCCAAAATTGATCTCATCATACCAGAAAAATTTGAAGGTTTGGTCGATGGCTTAGTTGCCAAAGTTTTTTTTTTTTTTTTTGGTCGAAAATACGTGCGTTTCATTAGAAAGTAGTGAAGTGGGTTACATCGGAACACAAAATATCTAAAAGGCTCGATGGGGGGTATTGGACCCAATTTTCCGGTAGTCTATTGTTGCGCTGGGCCTTGACTACCCAGTCCGCGGTTCTATTGGCGCTCCTCTTGCAATGGATGATCTTCATGGGCTGGAGTTTTCCTAACAAGGCCTGGGCTTCACTAACAAAAGTCCGAACTGCCCAGTTGGAGTGATCTGCGGTCCTCTTCTCCCAGCTCCCTTGATCTGTAAACTGACTTATCAGACTAACTAACTCTTGCTGATCACTTTCTAACTCCCATCTCTTGTCTTTGTGTTCTGCAGGGTTGCGGTTTACCAGAAGTCTTAGGGTTTCCACGATGGCTGCGGCTTCCGCTTGGATGGCCGATTCGACGCGGATCGAGCGAGCGAATCCATCAGTCAGTCTTCCGGAGTGGTCCCTGCAGACGCCGGCGACCGCTGCTGTTCCAGATTCGGTCAAGAAAGACCCATCGACGTTCCATTTGAAGCATCCACGAGCTGGGGGGGTCCACTGATCAGGTGAGTGCTGGCTTTGCGTGGCTTCTTTCCTGCTTTTTAACGCTCCTGTGCTGAGGTTCTGATGTTGGATTAGTGCTGCTTCAAGGGTATTGTGCGGGTGGGGCTGCTGATTGCGGAAGACGAGATTGTTCCTGCTGCGCCAAATTTGCCAAAGAATCTGGGTAAGTAGCTCGAAGGGGACTTTTTTGTGTTTGAATTGGTTGATCCACTCTTCTATGCGTGTGATTTGGCGTCGATTAACTCGGATCTGAATGTCAGGGTTTTCCCAAACGAAATTCGTCCAGGGACACAAGAGGAATAGATGCTCACTGGTCTCGGGGTGTTTCCGGCAAATGGCGCACTAATCATCAGGTATTATGTTTCTTCGTCGAAGATTTGCTCGTGTAGGTAGTGCGTTGTGACATAGCTGCCATAAAAAATGCTTGAGTTTCGGCGGTGTATTGACGAGCCATATTCGACGCCAAAGCGAGTTGGGTATCTGAAATGAAGAGGATGCCTCCTCCTGTTGTTGCTGATATTGTTCTGCTTGTTTACTGTGATATGCGCTCTTTACCGTGTATATTCCTGTTTTAGTCGGTGTCCAAATGATTTTATCCTCTTGCCGTGTTCTGCTTAGGGGAGTCGATAGGATATCTTCTGCTATTTGCTGGTCAAATAACTCCCTTATGCGATTTTCCTTCCATGTCATCTGGTCCTCATCGACTAGTTCCGAAACCATTTGTGGATCATCCCTATTTGCTGGCCCTCCAAGTATTCCTTTAGGTAGCCACTTGTCCTCCCGTATTTTAACTTGCTTACTATCCCCAATAATCCACCGGAAAGATGGTAGTATAATGTTCCTCCCGGCTAATAAACTTTGCCATCCCCAAGAGGGGTTACTGCCCCTTGCTGCCTGTAAGAGATGTCCACGTGGATAGTATAGACCTTTAAATACCTTGCTCCATAGGGTATCGGGCTGCTGAATTAAACGCCACACTTGCTTGCCAAGCATGGCTTCATTAAACATGATTAGGTCCCGAAAACCTAGCCCACCCATTTCTTTCCTTTTCTTCAGTGTTTCCCAACTTCTCCAATGAACTCCTCTATGCAGGTCATTCGTTTTCCACCAAAAATCAGCGACTTTCCGTTCAATAGCCCGACAGATGGATAGCGGGATTTTGAAGATAGACATAGCATATTGCGGAATCGCTTGCACAACTGCTTTGATCAGCACTTCTTTCCCTGCCTTAGACATTAGTTTTTCTTTCCAGCCCTCAAGTTTAGCATTAACTTTAGCTAATATCCAGGCGAACATCTCCTTCTTTGACCGCCCCCAATCCGATGGAATGCCCAAATATTTTCCTGTTTTTTCCAATTCAGGCACTCTCATCTCGTGAGCTAGTCTTTGTTTCAGTGCTTGGGGGCAATCTTTGCTGAAAAATATGCCTGATTTATTTAAGTTAATAGCTTGTCCCGACACACAGCAGTACTGATTCAAAATAGCAGCAAAGTTCTGACATTCTATTAGTTTCCCATCCATGAATAGAATTAGATCGTCTGCAAATAGAAGGTGGGACAGGGTAGGACAGTCCCTATTCAGTTTGATTCCTCTGATACTTCCATCCTCTTCCGCTTTATGCAGCAACTGGGATAGCACATTTGCAATTATGATGAATAGATAGGGGATAGTGGATCACCTTGTCTGATTCCCCGTGATGGTTTGAAAAAAGGTTGAGGTTGTCCATTCACTTTGACACTATAGGACACCGTTGATACGCATTGCATCACCCAAGTAACCCATACATTGCTGAACCCCATTTTGAGCATGCACGCCTTTAGAAAATCCCACTCAACTCTATCGTAGGCTTTTTTCATATCGAGTTTGAGGATTGCTTGGAATTTCCTTCGTCTCCTTCGTGTTTTCAGCTGGTGAATCACCTCTTGCACAAGTAGCACATTGTCTTGTATCAATCTTCCTTGGACAAAAGCACTTTGTTCCTTTGTAATCAGTTGAGGTAGGAACTTCTTCAATCTATTTGCCATCACCTTCGAAATAATTTTATATGCAAAGTTGCACAAACTGATTGGTCTGAATTGGTCCAACTGTTCTGGAATTTTAACCTTTGGTACCAAGGTTATAAAAGTTTTATTCAGCTCTGGGTCTATGCTACCAGTCTCACAAAACTTTTTAACTTCTTTGTAGAGATCTGAGCTGATTTCAGACCAATGGTGCTGGAAGAATTTTCCATTTAGTCCGTCCGGTCCTGGGGCCTTTAACGCTCCCAACTGGAAGGTGGCAGCTTTGACTTCCTCTTGTGTAATGTCTGCTGTTAATACTTGATTCATCTCGTCCGTTACCAAGCTTGGGAGCTGAGCTAAGACTGGTTGGAGGTTTCGCTCCCCCACTGAGGTATAGAGCTCTTGGAAAAATTCTGTGGCCATCTCTTTTATTTTGCCCGGATCCCGTATCCATTCACCATTCTGATTTTTCAGCAAAGATATTCTATTTCTTTGCCTTCTTTGCACCATTGTAGCATGAAAAAACTTGGTGTTTCTATCCCCCCATTTTAGCCATTGAACACGGGATCGCATACCCCAGTACACTTCCTCTTGTCTCCACAATCTTTCGATCTCCCCCGTTAACCATAGTACTCTTTCCTTGTCATAGTACATGTTTGGGCTATTTATCAGCTGTTGCAGTTCTCCTTTTAGAGATCTTATCGTATTGTGGGCATTAGGAAATGTTTTCTTGCTCCATGACTGAAGTGTTTGAGTGAGCTGTTTAATTTTCCTACTCAATCTTTCCGTTTTATCTGTTTGCTTTGTCCAGGATTCCAACATGACTTGTGCATAATCCTCTGCTTCAGGCCAGTATGCTTCAAATTTAAATTCCTGCTTTCGTCGTTCTATTTGAGGAAAGAACTCCATTAATAGTGGGCTATGATCCGAGCCTACCGCAGGGAGTGCAAACACCTCCGCTAATGGGAACTCCACCCTCCATTCTACATTGCAGAGTGCTCTATCCAGTCTTTCTTTCACGAACTCAGCTCCCTCTCTGTGGTTGGACCAGGTAAATGCACAGCCCTTACTTTCTATGTCCATTAATTCACATGCATCCAAAAACTCTTGAAATGCTTTCAATCTGTAGTTTTCTGCTATTCTCTTCCCCACCTTCTCCCACACATACAAAACTTCATTAAAATCTCCGAGACATACCCAGGGATCTTGGTTGAGATGTCTAGTAGTTGCTATATCAGCCCATAACCTCAACCTGTCTTGGAACTCCGTAGGTGCATGGATGAAAGACACTCTCATAGTGTGATTAGTTTCCTCATTAATGCATTTAGTATGGATATAATGTGGAGAGCTTGAGTCGATAGTAATAGATACCTGGTCAGTCCAAAAAATCGCCAATCCCCCAGCAATACCTCTTGGATTGATTATGAAACTATTAGAGAACTGTAATCTGCATTGCACTCTCTTGCACACTTCCTCCTTGTTTTTGGTTTCCATTAAAAATAAAATAGTGGGCCTTTCTTGAGCCACTAGGGCTCTAATTGCTTGGAATGTCAGGGGTGAGCCCAACCCCTGACAATTCCAACTTAGTATCTTCATTTGTGACTCGGTGGCTTATTAGGGCTAGCCACCAAAGCCCAGCTGTGTGTTTCTTCCTCCGTGAGAATAGGAGTATCCAGTAAAGTTGTTTCATCAATTACTTGGTTACACATTCCCTGTAGTTCATAGGGAGAGTACCTTTTCTGTTTTTTCATGGCTACATGTTTCAACCCTTTGCCCTTTTTTTCAGCCATATGTCCTGTGCTGTGTTTTGTTCTTTTAAGTGACTGGCCTTCTTCTAAGATCACAAGGTCTGCTCCGGTCTGGTTCCAAGTCATTTCTTCCTGGGCAGCTCCTTGATCCTGTCCATTTTGGATAAAGTCATCATGAGTAAGCATTACCCCCTTTTGTTTTTCAAATAAAACCAGTTCTCCCTGGGTTATCACAGGTTCGGATGGTTCATAGTCCTTCAGCAACTCCTCCATTGATTTCTCATAATAGACATCCCAGAATGGGCTGTGTTCATTAGCTTCGACTTTCATCCAAGGGCCAGACAGCATGTCTTTTCTGTTCAAAAACAGTTCTTCTTGGTATGGAGTTTCAGTACAGTGCTGTGCATAATGTCCTAACCTTCCACATGAATAGCAGTAGTGTGGAAGTCGTTCATACCTAAAGTCCAGCCAGATATTTTTTCCTTTGTTACTAAATATAGCTCCCGGTTTCAACGGTTGTAGCATATCTATAGCTACTCTGGCTTTCCCTACCATATAGGGCATGTACCCTTTCGCCTCGATTTTCACTTCTAATACTTCCCCAATGTCTCCTGCTATTCGCTCCACCACTTCCTCTGAAATCCATTCTGCTGGTAGCCCATGGTATCAAATTTATAACATGCTGGAGGGGTGTTCGGTAACCAGGGCTTTAGGATTAATAAGTGACTTGCGAAAGACCAGGGTCCCATTGAAACGACTCTATCTTTTTCTGTTTCCGATGCAAAACGAAAGGCAAAAATTCCAGGAGCCAACAGGTTAATGTCTACATTTTCTATCTTCCAGACCCTGCGCATTGTATTCTGGAATGCTTGGAAGTTAATTTTTGGGTTCTGGTATAGCTGCCCAATTAGGGTTTGCTGGCATTCTTTAACCTTTGTGGCTGAGATTACATCATCTACAGTGGTAATGGATTGATTTGACCATAACTTACCCAATCTTTTGCAGAGCATTGCCAAGCGAATATCCTCATCATTCTGTGACTCCATGATTGTTGGAAAAGCTTGCACCGACTCCACTGAAGATGGGTTCTGAGTGTTGATGGACAGGGGGCTGTGGGGGACGCTCGATTGTGGGGTTAAGGGGGGTATGGGTTCTGCGGTAGTGGGTCTTTCATGGTGGGTTGTGATGTGGAAAGGTAGGAGTCGATTAGGGTTTCTTTGGAGAAGCAGGAGCTACCAAGCAGGTAGAGAGAGCTCTCACAAGAGAGAGAGGGCCATGTTCTCCTACTTAGACTGCTAAATGGCGGTCAGGGTGATCTACCAATACTCCTTTCACATCCTTGTTCCATAGACTTGCCCGTATTCTATATCCAAATATCAAACAAACTGTTACCACGAAATGAAAGAATGTATGTATTATTATGACAAACGTATCTGCATACGTTCTCCATACGGTGACTGGCTCTGTCTACCATCCTTTCTTATACATGATCTACATGATTTTCCCTCGCAAGACCTCTTTGCTCACACAATTTTTCTAGTTCTCACTTCCTCTGAAAATACGACCACAGATCTAAAAGTGGGCTGGGCAGATCTAATCTTTGTCCAATCTGGGTCAGACCAGGCGTTGAGCGTATGTCAAAGTCTTGCGGTCTGGCAAATTAGTTTCAAAATCGTTATTATACCATTATAAAACATTACAAAACCATAACAAAATAATGGCTTTCATGGCAAACCTGTTACTTTCAAATATTTCAAAATTGTTGAATTATCCAACAATAGTTACAACAAGTATAGATAAAAAAGAGAAGCTAAATAGCTCTTAGAATGCATCGATCGATCAATCCGTCAATCTTCTATTTCATGAAAATTTGTCAATAAGAATATACTTTTTTTAGAAAAGCCACCATTACTGTTTTGTTTATTACATGAGATATACTAACTATAAAAAATTCCGAAAATATAATTTGTGGATATGAAGGAAGTGCAACGTACTCTATGGTCGATCGTTTGTTTTTCAACGCTTTGATAATAGGTTTTATCTCTTTTGATAAAAGAGCACAAATTTTGAGGGCAAAGAAATACATTTTCCACATGAGAATTAAATTTCAGACATTCCACGATATACCCAGTTTTTTTTTTTTTTTTGTCGAACACGATATACCCAGTTGAATTGTTAATTATGCCCCGAAATTAATTCCCGTTGATTGAAATACGATCCATAATTGAATTGCGTGGCAACCCAGACCATATTAGGAAAGTTAAAATTGAAGTTTTTCCAACAGATCCTGGGTGAAGCAAAAAGGTTATTAATTTCCCACGAGACTTCATTTTCTTATTGAAGACAGAGTCTTCGTTGACATCGGGAAATGGCTCATAATATTTCACATGAAAATATTTTGCTGTGAAGTTTGGTTTTGTGTGCATAGTGAGTGTGCTTAATATTCGTGAAAACTTACTCCAAATAGGAAGAGCGTTGAGAGCTGTCATTCAAGAGAGATGAGCGCTTGGAAAAACTCCTTATGATTGATTTCTGTTGATTCAGATTTAATCTAAAATTAAAAAACAATTATGAATGAGTGTAATTGAACCACTGTAATCTTATTATTACTAATTATAGTGGAACCATCTTGTCTATCTCTCTCCGTGGAGTAGGCACCACGAAAATCCGTCATATAGGTTTCATTCCTATAATTTATTTCTTACTTAAAATGTTTTGTTTGTTCACGCTTCCGCATTAGTTGTTGTTTGCATCTAATTCTTGTCAACCCGCCATTAAAGGTAAAAACTAAAGGAAAACTACGATGGTCAAATGAAGCAATTGCAAGAGCAGTCCCAATTTTGTGTGAGGTCTCCAGTGACTCCCAAATGGCTAGCTCGGCGTCCTTGAAAGTCTCTAACGGATGGATTGAAGACTTCAATATAAAAGGAGAAGCGAAACTAAGGAGAGAGTTAGACACATTGAATACTCCTTGTACAATCTAAGTTAGAAATCATCTCCAATTTCATTTTGTATTGCATTCTGTATTGGTTTAGCACTGTAATAGCTGATAGTCAAGTGTATAAGTATAAGCATAGTGAGTGTGTCTTAATAGTGTGATTTATTATGTGATAAGAACATCACTAACCAGTGATAACTTGCATTGCTAATTACTAGTGGAATCCGGCTATTGTTGAGGTTTTAGTTTTAAAGTGGACGTAGGCTTGGGTATAACATTGAACCACTATATATTGCTATGAGAGCTACTTCACTTTGTTTACATACTAGCATCAAATGTATTGTCGTATATCTGACACTAGCTTGAGGGGTGAATATTTGATATTTCGCAAAAGTTTTACCATGTCATCACCCAACCTATTCAACCCCCTTCTAAGTGGTATTATTGGCCCCAACAAGAGGGAGGTTTGTGAGGCAAAGCTGTCTGTGCGAGAGAGAGAGTCATAAAGTGTCTAAGTGAGATTGGAGAGAATGGAGAAAAAGAGAGAGATATGGAGAAAAAAGATGCCAAGAGAAATATTAGAGTTTTTCAACTTTACAAAACTTGTTCCAAATTTGATCCAGTTAGTCCAATTCTCGAGTGATTCTTCCCTCGGAACTGGAAACTGGTTGCACAGCCCTACCTTCAGGGATATATAATTACAGGCTCAGCAATTGCATCAAATTTGTAAGAGTCAGATCCGACAAGGTTATGACGCGTGCGTCTTGGGAACATGTCTGAGAGAAGAATGAACATTCTGAGTAAGGGAAGTCTTCTGTGTGGGCAGAAAATCAGGAAGTTGAACTTGTGCGAACATGGCATGTGTGACAAGCAGCACCTAGTGTAGTTCAACAAAATAGTTCACATGACCAAATATACAATGGACTACATCGATTCAAATTTGTGGGGGGCCTTTCAGGTACAATGGAAAGGAGGTGCCATGTAATGCTAACCTTTATTGATGACTTTATTCTGAAAGTCTGGATTTACTTCCTAAAACACAAGAAAAAGGCTTTTATTTGTTTTAAGCAGTTTAAGCTCTTGACAACAAATCAAATAGGCAAGACAATGAAGAGGCTTACAATACACAACGGGTTAGATTATAAAGAGTTTGATGAGTTATGTGGAGAAACCAAAATTAACTAATGGGCACGAAGGGTGAAAGGTTAGGGACGATAAATGATGCCAACGACAAAAAAGTCCAATTATAGTCCCGATCACAGGTTAGAGTTTTGCTCTAATGGAATTGCAGAATAGATCAATTGACTTTGCTTGAGAGTACTTGGTGTTTCCTCTCGAACATTGGTTTATCACGAGTTTTCTAGGCTGAGGCTGTGAACTTGGCATGTCACTTGATTAACAGATCTCCAGCATTAGCAATTGAGTTACAGATTCCATAGAAGTGTAGACTAGTCAACCTACTCAATACACTAGTAGAGATGTCACATTCGATGATTCAGCAATGCTGTGGCATAGTAAGGAGACTTAGGCAGTACAGACGGATCATGGTGTTGAGAGATAGGTGCAGTTTCATGTGGATACTCAGCTGTTAACACATAAAGATGGTAAGGATAGAGAACTTGAACCAAATGCTAGTGAGGGCATGACTTAGCCCAAAGCAAAGGATAATATTTCTGGTGAGGTGGAGCTCACACAGAGATGTCATATTGTGTAGCGATAGGCAGAGAACATAGAGAAATTAGAGAACCATAGAAGTATGATTATGCATATTGTGTTACTTCTAATAGAGTTGCTAATGCCTTGTCTACTATAGAGGAGACAGAAGACTCACTCTCACATCGAGAGATGGTGTTTGGTGTAGACACTCGGCAGTGGACTAGTACAGTGGGAGAGGAGTGGAATCTCTTTAGCAGAATTAGACATGGCATTTGGTACTACCTTAAAGGGGTAGAAGATAGTGGGATGCAAGTGCATCTTCAAGAAAAAGTGCGACAGTTCCAGTTCGGAGGTGACCACATATAAGGCACACTTAGTAGCAATGGGGTCATAAAACTTGAGGGCATTGACCACATAGCTCAATCAAAGTGCTACGGCGGGTTGCTATAAACAACTCGGGGTTGAAGCAACTGGATGTTAAGATGGTTTTCCCACATGAAGATATTGAAGAGCAAATATGCATACAACAATCGAAAGGTTTTTGTCATTTCGGATCATAAAGACAAGGTATGCTTTCTTAGAAGATCCATCTATGGCCTTAAACAACTTTTTAGGCAGTGGTACAAATGTTTGACTCTTTATGACAATTTAGTAGCATAGCAGGAGTGCTCACGATAGTTGAGTGTATTATATGAGGTTGGACGGCGGCAGCTACACTTATTTGCTGTTGTATGTCAATAATATGTGATAGCAGCTAAGCACTTGTTTGATATCGGTCTGTTGAAATGGAAGTTGAGTAGGGACTCTGAGATGAAAGACTTAGGTGTAGCGGATCATAGGGTGATTACATATGTAAAGTGCTGAGGTTGTTTAACGTGCAATATTCCAGACCGGTGAGTACCTTATTAGTTGCGCACTTAAAGCTTTAAGTTGACCTTGGACGACAATTGAAGGATGAGAGGGAATATATTTCTCACACTCTATGTTAGTGTTGTTGGTGTTACTATATATGCTATAGTTGCATTAGGTCAGATATTTCCCATGTTGTTGGTATTTGGTGCAGGTATATGAGTACTTCTAAAAAGAAATATCAGGAAGTTTTTAAGTGAATTATGAGGTCACTGAAAAGGGAAGCACACATTGTTTCGGCATCTAAGAAAAGATGAGCTTCGAGAGATATACCAAAGTTATGTAGATACAGATTTTGCAGATAATTTGCATGGACGAAGGTGTTTAATTGGTGATGTGTTCAGTTTCGTGGATTGTGTCATGAGCTGTCAAGCACATAGTCGATGGTTACTTTAGTGACAACTAAAGTAGAGTATATAGAGACAACTGCAATCAAGGAAGCTATTTGGCTTAAATGTTTGCTTAGTTTTCTAGAATTGTAGTAGGAGCAGATTGTTGTGTACTATAACAATAAGAGTGCGGTACATTTGATCACGAGCGACGAAACGCATTGGTGACAGATACCAATTTATACGTGATATGTATCATAGGGAACCACATCCATTTGAGAAAGTACATAAGGCAAACAATCTAGTAGACATGTTAATGAAGCCAACCCTACTGATCAGGTTACAGCTCGGTCTTGGTCAGCATCTACGATGGGTGAGGAGCGTAGATGGGCTTGGGAGACACGATAATCAACGAGGATGAAGCTACACTTCTCAACGAGGTGGAGGTTTGTAGATTATAACTCCAAGTAATGCCAATTGATTTGAAATATGACAAAAATTGAATTACATGGAAATTTGAGCCACATTGGACTCTTGCCAATTGGATCGTGGGTGATGCAAAAAGGGAAATTAATTTCTCCGAAGAACTCCTTTCCTTCTTGAAGGCAAAGTCTATGTTGATTGGAGAATGGCTTATAGTTTTTTGCATAAAAATATTCTATTGAGAGTGTGAGAAAATTCATTTATAGTGATGGATTCTTGTAGGTTCAGGAGCATAGGATCGGGAAAACATTTATAAGTGAGTGGGATTGAGTAATTGTAATCTCATCTTTACCAATTATAGTGGAACCTCCTTGTTGATTTCTTCATGTAGAGTAAAGCACAATACAAAACCCACTAAACCCACCGTGTTCAAATTTTAATTTTATGATTCATTTTTAACTCAAATAGCTTCGTTTGTTCACATTTTTATGTTGGTGTTATCACCAAGTTCAGAATTTTGATTCACATGCATTCTGAGGAGCATTGTTAAATATACTAAAACACAATTACGAGGATTAGTTTATAACATTTGTATGCAAATTACAAATAGGCATTTCAATACATAAATAAATCCACTATCCAACAAGAGTCCACCATATCAAGTAGGCCTCTTAAGAGAATTGGCAAAAAAGAGAGTAGGCATTTAAAGATGAGCTACCACCATCAAGAGGAAAAGATATTATCAACTATTAAAGTAAAGGAAATTGGGGACACGGGTTAAACTCACATAGAGACAATTAGATTGTCCAAAAAGTAGGTAAGTACAAATTATTGAGCAATTTTACGATTTGGTCGACACCTCAAATTTTGATGTGTTAACAAACATAGTTGGTAATGGATAAAGGTTCCATGTCTTAGCGATAATCCTTCTTATTTTCATGATAGATGATGAAATCTTTGCAAATTCCATGAAGAAAAAAGAAGTTGCCAACTAGGAATGATGTCTTTTTGACTCTCCCCTGGATGCCTCATGTATATTTTTCTTCGGGTGAAAAGTAATTGTTAGTCTAGGGGGGATTGACAAACGATTAACACGTTTTCGTCCCACCCAACATGCATAAAAAACAGAGTCGATGTGGCCGTTTTGGTCAACTTTGGCTCACCTCGCGAATCATTTTCTTGATCTGAAAGACGTTTCCAATCTATTCTCGCACAAGCCTTCCGATGACACACTGCACCAATCAGATATCATAGCTTAAAAGTGCTTCTGAGGTTATTATATTTCATCCCAAAGTCAAACTTTAAGCTAATATCCAGTCCTTTCCTCGTGACAGACCGGCAATATTCCCCCTCTGCCAATCAGCGATAATGGCTTGATCACGCCTCTAAATTAGATAATCTTGTAGCAAGTTAGCTTTCGGGCTTCGTCAAATGACTCAAATTCAATAATTTTCGCTAGTACTTTTAGGATAATCGGGTAGATGATGGGCACCAATTTCCCAGAAGTTCAGATGGAGAAGAAGAGCTCATGAATTGATGGATGCGTAGACTACATTATTTTACTCCATGTTGATGGTTAGAGGAAACAATCGTGCCACGCCCTTTTGACTCTTTCTATTTTCTTTTAAGTAGATATTGATTGTGTATTAAGAACGACTTTTACTTCTACTTGTCATTTTCGTCGCAATTATGATTAAAGATGCACTGAAATAGCTATTAGAGTTAAAATGGAATAGGCAATGATAGACCTTTAGAATGTTAGGTTGGAGGGCGAGACTGAAATTCTCTTAAGTTAACAATTTTTTTCTGAATTTATTTTGTTAATGTCGGAGGATCTTTCAAGCCTCGAGGGTGAGAGCCACCATTGGCCCTCCTTAGGCATCCTGTATTGGTTTTAATAGTGCTTATCTTTGAAATATTATCTCATATTACTTGACGACGGGTTTTAAATGCTCTTTATATTTATCTAATCTCCTCCACCTATCAGCTCGAAACATAGTGTTGTATTAATTGCGAATGTGTGTCCATCCCCCAATTTGCATGTGAGAAAGGGTGTTATGGTATTATCCCGCATTACTTGACAATGAGTCTTAAATGTTATTTATATTCATGTGTTCTTTCTTCAGCTTTAATCTAATTTATGTTTTTGAGTTAGATTTTCTAACGCTTACATTGTTTGATTTCAATAATAAGATATCTATTATTTGTTTGGGTTGACACAGTAATAGCAAAGGAATAAGTCATCTAACAAACGTCCTGTAGAATAATTTTAGTAACTACGTTAAAAAAATTGAAATAATTTCTTCAGAAAGGACCGCAATCACCTTTTTTGACTGTTGTTTAAAGTTGAACCAGACAATTTGCTAGGACACACGTGGTTTTTGTATTATCTTTCGATTTTAGCTTTGGCTTTTGGCTTTAATTGGCATGTGACTTCTACCCAAAGTACAATTGTCGTGAATAAATTTCCACATTGGTTAGCTTCAACAATCTAGTTGCATTTGATGCTATTTTAACTTTTAAAGGTCATTTGTTTGACTAAATGCCATATATAAATCGCGAGTCAGAGTTTGCGTTAAGCAACTCCTGACTTTAGAGAAAACCATAGGAATTAAACAAGTGCATGGGGATTTTTGGATTTTGGTGAAGAAAACCATTACTTTCACGTAATGCCTTTTGAACTAATGATCACTTCCTTTTATAATGACTTGCTATTTTCATGAGCGAGAGAGAGAGAGAGAGAGAGAGAGAGAGAGAGAGAATCCTGCAGGTTTCCCTACAAGCTTGGTTAAGAAGGAAATTTCCTTGAACATATCCTTTTTGATCTGTGGGTTAACCCATCCTTACTTAGATACATCAAGGAACTCAAGACAATGTAGATTGTAGCCCCTTTATTTGCAAACACATAGGGCTATGCTTATTCAAACAACACATGATTTTTATCATCAATTCACAAGTTAAAAATTGCGAGAGTACGATTGAACATGAACTATATCCCATGCATGTCATGCGGACTTCTTTGACTCACGGAGTTTCTTCTCATCGGAGAGTAGCTTCGCGAACCTATAAGAATTTACACCAAAATCAGTTAGCCTTCTCAATGCTAATCAAAGAAAATAAATCTCAAAATTCCAATCTCTTTCCTAATGATGTTATCGTCCCACACATGCGTTCGATATTTACGAGCAAAAGTTTTAACCTTTTGAGGGCTTCCTCATTGGTGCCGGCGTTTGGAATGGGTTCGTAGTGGCCGGTGCCGAGATTAACTCGCGAGACCGGCTTCTTCAACAAGTTCTCACCAACTTTCACCAGACCCTCCAAGTTCTCCTTCGTGGATGTGTCAACCGAAGATAAAGTGCCCTTAGAGTGTCGTCCTATAGCAGTGCATTCAATTCTCGTAGCATGAGTTGGTACCAAGTCTAGATCATTGGAAATCATAAAAGTAGGAATTCACAAAGAGGGCAAAGTCAGCGAAGATCTTACGTTGATGCGGAGGTAACCGTCCTCGCACTGGTTGGCCTTGAAGACCACGGAATTGTGGTAATCGACCATGTCGGCGCTCCCTTGAGTGTAGACCTCTATCAAAGGGCTCGAGCCGTCCTCGTACAGCCAGGAGAACAACCCCCACTTCGAAGCCTTCTTGGCATCGAACTTGAGCTCTGTCGTGTCCGAGCCTGTCCCCAGTGAAATCACCAGCAGTCGAGTGTAGTCCATGGGCGCTTTGATGTGCGAGAAATCTGGCTCTTCCTGGAAGATTTGCTTGGTCACCTCGCTGATGGCGACCAATGTCTGGAAAAGAGGAAAACGTTTGAAACATTCCAATATCTTGAATCGAATCAAGTACTAGATTTAACACCCATGTAACGTGTCTATCAACTAGATATCATGAGAATTTTTAAACAAAATTGAGGCTTTGTACTCTTAGTTGATCCAATTAGTTGTCGTTACGCTTTCGACTTTTCCACTGATGGTTGATCCGCAGCTAATCTCTATAACTATTAATAATTTTTATATTGCAAAACCGGTTCTTTGTAGGCTGCTCTTGGAATGCAAATCTCGAGTGCCAAACCCTAATAAAACTAAAAAGAACCTATTTTGTTCTGTTACTTTGTGGTACCCCTTTCGACATGCATCGGTGTAAGGTTCAATCCACGCGAATGGTGACAATGACCCCACGTTACATTGAGAAGGAGACGATTTGATTCGAACACAAAGTACCCGATTCTCCAACCAGGTGCAGACTTGACCAGTCCTTGTATGAGACTTCTTTGGTAGCAAGGAAAAATAAAAAGAGTGAGAGCGAAACAGATCATCACGTTGGTTGCGGCTTGCCGTTGGCTAGCCTGTCATCTCACGATCACTGTGGTATCTATGACTTTGTTGATAGCAGCTTCGGAGGTGTTATCCGTAGGTTTCACCTTAACAAACCATCCCCATCGTTGGACCATGGACGAAACATAGGATTTTGATTCGACGAGGAATTGTTGCAGCCGATTAATCTAGACCGCATATAATCCTATGTAATCTGCAACAACCTCATAGGAATCTACCTACTTTATTTAATTTATTTAAAAAATCGTGTTTGCTAGCTTATATCCCATCGACACCTCATTTTCAGTCTATAAAGGCCTCGGATAGTGTAACGCGAGGTTGATTTGATAATTAAAGAATTGAACTTACTCGTCTAGATTAGGTACATGTTTAATTCTTCTTACTATTCAGTATAATTCATGTTTCGGCCGTTCTTCTCGTGCCTTGGTTCATGTTTCCCAACTTGGACCATGAAGTTAAGACATATTTCTCGTGTTAACATTTCTTTACTTAAATTGAACTTTCTCAACATAAAAAAGAAAAAGATATAGTAAAGGCACTCTGTATCATAACTCAGTGATCCTATTTTAGGCGCATAGTTTTATCTTGACAGTCTTCGATATCAAATAGGACATACTAATTTATAATCTTGTATATACCTATACCTTTTCTTATGTGTATCTATCCATGTATGTGTGTATTAATGTGTGTATCTATGCATCTAAGCGATGATCATGTGTCTTCATTAGACATACTTACCGGATTGTTGGCGACCATACCACCGTCGATGAGATTAAGTTCATGGGCTCGCCCATCTTTATCTTCCGTCTTGAAATAATGGGCGGGGAGGTACGTCGGAGCGGCAGATGTGCCGATGCAAATGTCAGATACTTGAGCGTCCAAGAAAGAATGTGTTGACACCTACACAAGAAAAAAATCCATTAAAGAAAACATTTCCTATGACTAGCGCATATGTTTGTAGTTTTCCTCTATTGAGACAAGGTAATTAATTATAATTGTCTTCGTCAAACTTTCATTGTCAATAATCCCTCTTTCAATCGGAAATCACTAGTTAAAAGAAAATAATGATTCCATCACACACTTTCACTCTCCAAAAATTCTACACCAGGCTATAATTATTTGAATATTTCACGAATCACATGAGGTAAGTTTCAACATGAAATTGGGATTGACAAGTCTCGCTTAATTGGTCATATATCCAATAATGCTCACATGTCATCCCGATAATGAAAAGAATTCTTGAAGTCGAATTAAATATTTTCCTCCATCCCTAGTTGGAGGAAGTTATTTTCGAATCATCCATTCACACATAAATCTAACTAAAATACGGATACCATTGATGCCTATGTTTGCAACTCTCATCGGTCAAAAGCCTGGTAACATTCTCTTAAATTAAGATTGAGGAAAACATGACCCATCGGACTTATACCAATCTACAACTGCACTCTCTCTGAAAAAAACCATACAGGAACTCACCTCATATGAAGAAAACAAAACTGGCTGAAGCTTTTTGATATCGAAAGTCGGGATGACCACGCTGGTAAGGGTATCGTGCAATCTCGTGCTCCCAAGTAATCTCCTTATTAATTTGTGAAGATAATTTCCACTGTACTTGGGGCCGATCAGAGATCTGATCGTGTTCAAGATCGAACCCAGACTCCCACTTTATTTTTTGAGATAAAAATAGCGGGAGCAGGCAGAAAAGAAATGAACAGACTCAAATCAGTTGTTTTTAATATTATCAGTGAGCTTAAAAACGATAAAAAGAAGCTTGATAATTCAAATTCAGCGACATGAGAGGCATGTCGATGATTGCTTACCATCCTTGAGGGAAGATTTTAGGACAATTCTCCAGGTAAAACGGGACTATTTCTTTCGCAGCATAGAGAGGACGGTTGTGAGCATCAGGTGCAGCTATCATGGCCGTGATGAGACCTCCTGTGCTTGTTCCTGCTATTACATCGAAATAATCTGCAAGCCTCACACCTTCACCATCCAGCTCCTGCACCAAAAAGACTCAGTGACTTCTGGATTGATGTCTACTCAAGAGATGGTGTGGATACCGGCGATACCCCACGTTTAAAAATAAAAGAAAGGCATCTCAAAAGCTGTTTCAATTCAAACCCTAATCAGGTTTTTTTTTTTTTTCCACTTCTGTTTTCTTGATCATCATAGCGCAATACTTTTGCGTCCACTTTGTTTTCCTGTCGTATAACTGAAGTTGGGCTTCCCCTTTGTTCATGTTAATACCTGGAGTTGGGCTTCGAGGTAACCGAGAATGACCCCTGGAATGATTCCTCGGACTCCTCCGCCATCAATACTAAGGATTGTGATGAGTTTTCCATACGTCGGAGGCGGAATTTTCAATGACTTTCTCTCCATTTCTTTTAGCTGTTAATGCAAGCACTGAGAGAGAGAGAGAGAGAGAGAGAGAGAGAGAGAGATGAATGAACGCGTGATATCTCCATTGATGTAAAGCTCATGAATATATATAGAGGGATGCAGTACGGTTCTAGCTGGGAAAACATAAAGATAAATACAATTGGCCGTGTGGCTTTTGTTCAGCTCTTGCTTGGTCAATTTGAACGCTCCTCTAATGTGAGCATGAAAAAGGGATTAAGATTCAATCGCTTGTTTAGACTGACAAGGTCTTATTATGGGCAAAGAGGTTTGGTCCATGAAGGCAGAGTTAATTGCTTGCACATGTTTTAGAGTGGTTGAGGCGAAGAGGGATCCCAAAAGGACGAAGGTTGGTTTTGAGATGACACACCTATGACTATGGTTGATTGTGGGTTTTTTGATTTGTCAAAATGTGGGAGACCTAATAGACAAGGTTAGTTGGCTGCATATATACATTTAAACATCTAGTTTAAAAATCTAATCCAAAAATTTAAATTGATAAGTTGAGAGAGACTACATATAAATAGTATATAAATTCATAGTTAAGTGATGGAGATATTTTAATTTCTCATCTCACGTGCAAGCTAGGAATGACATGTGAAATGTGACAAACAAGAAGCGGACGTGCAATTGAAATAAACCAGAGCAAAAGTTAGCTCTAATACTATGTTAGAATGTCTAATCTAAAAACTTAGATAAATTGGTTCATCGAAACTATATGTATATAAAGAGTGTGTAAACTCCATAATTAGGAGATTCGAGATATTCCATCTTTCATCATGCTGAATTAATAATGACACCTGGAATTTGACGAAAGGGTGGGTGCGCATGGAAAATAAATTAAGGCAAATACTATGTAAAAAAGTCTAACCCAAAAGTTTAAACTTATTGGTGGAGATAAACCATTTGTATATAAAGAGTATATAAATCTATTGTCAAATGATGTTTCAACACACATATTGAAACCAAGTGCTTTATTTATAATGTAATTTTTTGATAAAATTATCTTGCATTTCTCTTTAAGTTTGCAAATGTAATTAATATTTTAGCATCAATAAGGATAATGTTGCGGAATTAGGACCCAATCATTCCCACCTCGATCGCAATTGAGCTAAGATGGAGTAATTAAACTAGAAACCAAATCTATACACCAAATCACTGTGTTAAGCTCCTATTGTTTGGCTAGGAGGAGTCATAAGAAGACCAAAAAAAAAAATTTCTCCTTGTATATATCATGTAGAAGTGGCCTTCAAGAGGAATTTTACTCCAAATAGGAAAGGAAGGTGTTGGGATTTCTTCCCTAACCGTTTCGGTCAAAAACATTATGACCAACTTAGATGATTTTTTCCCGTAAACGCCACACTTTCTAAATTTTTTACATATTATGCATTGATCTACATCCTCTAAGTCAGGTTGGATTTCATACTCATACTCAAATTTGAGATATAATAATCTATTATCCACCTTAACTCGATGTTCGCTACCAAATTATAATGCTAATCATCAATGCCGGCTCTACCAACACCCCCACAAGCACTCATTTTTAACATATGCCAATTGAGCTTGAGCAAACCTAGAGCTTCACTAAAGGAATGAGGCTTTGCCACCATATCTGTCGGTTTCTCTATTGTCGCGATCTTTTTTACAACAACCTTGCCTTTTGCTATGGCATCTTGGATGAAAAGGTAGAAGTTAATATGTTTTGCTTGCTCATGATAATCAAATTTAAAGCCAGATATAGTGCACCTTGATTGTCATAGTGTATAACAATGCTTTTATGCTCCAACCTAAAGTCTGAGAGCAAACCCCTTGGCTATAATACCTCATTTGCTATAAAGGAGGTCAGTACCATATACTTTGTCTCAATCGAAGATAAGGCAATATCATCCAATAAGAATGCCTTCCAACTTAATGCACTACTTGCCAACGTAAAAACATACCCAAGTAAAGACCTGTGCTCATTGAAATCACCTATGAGACCCAAAGTTTACAACACCTATAGTCTCATTGCCATTGTAGTCCCTCTTGTACACTATACCAATGATTGTTATCCCTTTCGAATATTCGAGGATTCACTTCACAACTGCCTAATAAGTCTTATTAGGATATAATGTAGAGATAAGTTCATTAGAAATCTTATACCTTGTCACGAAAGTACAATTGAATCCTAAAACTTACAAAAAGTATAAGTAAATCCTAAAACTTGTCAAATTGATTTAATTGAGTTCTTCTGGTGACTCAGCCCAATTTGGCTGACAAGTTGACATGGGCTTTTTTAATATTATCTCTCTCTTAGTTGGCAATGATGTGGCTAAATCATAAAATATAAGACTAAAATGACATCGTTTTGGTCTAAACTTGATTTGTAATACTAATTTAATGAAGTTAAATTTAAAAAATAAGCTAAATTAGAGAGAGAGAGAGAAAGAGAGAGAGAGAGAGAGAGAGAGAGAGAGAGAGAGAGAGAGAGAGAGAAGAAGTCAAGTGAGTACGGCTGCTAACCTTATTGTCGCCGCTCCACCATTATCAAGAGGGGCTGACAACCCTTGTCAAGGGCCACCACTAGTGGGGGTCTAGCGACCCTCAAGGGAGGGCCATGACCCTTGCCCATTTGCTGTCCCCCACCCTTGCCAACCTCTCCTAGCAATGGTGTGGTGATGATGGCAAGGGCTTACAGCTGTCCTCGCTAACTTCTGCCTTTTTATTATTATTAAATTTTGCTAATTTTTTAAAATTAATTTAAGTTAAATTTGTGTAAAAATAATAATAGTAAAAGCCATGTCATCGCTACATCATCATTTTCCGTAAGCCAGATTAGACGGGATTAACATAAGGATTTAATTGAACTAATTTGACATATTTTAAGACTTGATTGTACTTTTTATAAATTTTAATACTCAATTATATTTTCATGACAACTTTTAGGAATGATTAACTACTCATAACTTGTGACATATTAGGCTTAGTGCATATCATAATATGCATAATTCTACTAATTGCACAAGAGTAAGGAACACAAGACATATGCTCATCACCTCCTTAATTTGTGGTGATAACTTAATAGAAGTTTAAAGTGCATTGTTGAAGGTGTACTAATAGATTTGCTAACTACATGTTAGCAAACCCACAATGCTTATTCTCGTATAATTGCTCTATAAAATAAATCATGGAGAACTACCTCACGATTTGAAACACTCACGTTTGCTTGAAGAAAACGCCTGATTTAAATTCAAAACCATCCGCACAAAATCGCCGTGTTCAAGCAACTGTCGTGCGGCTAAAAGGAGTCATAAAGGGACCAAAAAACCACATCTTTCTATATATATATCACGTAGAAGTGGTCTTCAAGAAGAATTCTAATCCAAATAGGAAAATAAGGATTTACTATTTCTTTCCAAACAGGTTCGGTCAAAAGAAGTCGGACCAACTTACACGTCTTCTTCCCGTAGCCGCCACACATTTGAAATTGTTTATATATTATGGACCGATCTACGTCCTTCAATTTGGGTTGAATTCCATACATGGACTCAAACTAGAAACATAGTTTAACACAATTAACAGCCATAAAAGTTTAACTGATATCTACGTATATGTTAAAAGGATTACATTTGAACTCAAATTACTACTCAGAGTGCGTTTATTTCACGAAAAGCATTCTTGGAAAAATGTTTTCTCATTTGCTAGTGTCTGATTCACTTTAAAAAAATGAATCAACAAAAAATATTTTTCTAGCCAACTGTAAAAATGTTTTCCTACCAAAGTTTAATTTCAAGGAAACGATTTCCCCTTTGAAAGAACTAGAAACATTTTCCTAGTCGCAAGGTCCTTGATTACTGAAAAAAAGTTTGCCCTTATAACATAAATTTTCTAAAAATGTCGAATTTTTAATTATTTTTAAAAATTTGAACATTTTATTATTATTTCTTTTCTTTTCTTTTCATTTTTTTCTTTCTTTTTTCTTCTTGTTTCTTTTCTTTCTTTGCCTTTGGCTGTAAACTCTAGCTCCTCCTCTCTCCTTCTCTTTCGCCCCCCTCCCCTTCACCGACACTCTAACCCTAGCTCCTCTCCCGTCAGCTTCGTTCCCTCCTCTTCCTCTTCGTCGGCATCCTCTGCTCCTTCATTCTCCTATGGATTCGCTTCCACGCTGGCAACTTTGGTGACAACACTCTTCGACATGTCGTCGTCGACCGCGTTTGGAGGATTGTCATCCTTTAGAATGGCTCAGTCTACCGCTAGCTCTGCTGCTTCTCTGTTCGGTACACCTGTTCCTTCTTTTAGTGCGAGCGCAGATTCGTCCTTGTTTGGGACGCATGTGCCTACGTCTTGAGCGCGGTCAAGGCTCACCGGCCGCTGCCTGTGCTTCAAGCTCGGCAGAGCTTTGGTGGACAGAGTCGGTGTAGAGGGAGGCGAGGTCGTCGAATATGGCGACAGCGGCGGTGGAGAGGAGGAAGGAGTGATGGTTGAGGTGGAGAGGCAAGTGGGAGAGAAGGAAAAAAAATAAAAATAAAATAAAATATTTATTTAAAAATTTAATTTTTTTCTGAAATAAAGTATTTTTCAATAAAATCTAAATATCAAAAGACATTATCAATTATATATCACCAAACAAAAGAAAACTAATTGTATTCCTTAAAAATACTTTTTAGCGAAACAAATGCACTTTTAAGCTCGAATATTAATAATACTAAACAAAGAGAACGCTGTGCAATTGATATTCAGAAACCTAATGTGAACAAAAGTTGTTCGACAAATATGTCGTGACATAGAGTATACTATTAATCGTAGAGAACCTGACAAAATCTGAAAATAATCTTAAACAGAACAAAAATATTCAAAAAGTAACAAGAGAAAACAAGAATTGGCCATATGCATATTAGCGAGTCTCACCTTAGAAGTGACCCAGAAAATTCTCACTGATCAGTTAGTCTTTCCGATTGAAAAAGAATTCAACGGCCAAGTGTTCTTGCTGAGAATAACCTTTCCCAGAGTATACTTAACTAATTTACCCATGCAATGGACTGGTGCTTCCTATATAAATAATCACTTACGAAAAAAGAGAGTCCAGTGATCATTCAAAGACGATGAGTATTTTTCTCATTACAAGTGAACAATTTAAGGTAATAGAGGTTCATAACTTGCTATTTAAGAGAGAGAGATATGCAATCCTGTAAGGGTCATGTTTTTTTACAATCCAAGTCAAAGGAAATTATCTCGAACCCATCCATTTGATTGATGGGTTAAATTTGACCGTTGCCAATCAAGAGGGCGATCGGAGGAAATTTCCTCCAACCTAGCCCATCCTGTAAATGCCCAATTTTTTTGGGTCGAAACGAATGAGTCATTTTATATATTTGACGATGGTGCACAGTGAACATCGATAGCAAGACTCAAAACATAAAAGATCCTACAGGGGTTGGAGACTTGGAAAGCCATTTAGAGGGAAGGGTTCTATTTCGGTGAGCTTTGGCTACCCAATCTGCAGTTTGATTGGCTTCTCTTGGACAATGAGCTAGGGACACGTCATTCCATTGGGCATGAAGACCAGAGCACTCTACAAAGAGCTGTCATAGGGCCTATGGACTCCGGTTCACTTAAGCCGGTTATTACTGATAGGTTATAAGTTCGCAAGTAGATGTGCAAATCAGGTCGGCAGAGTTGAGTTTCTGCCTCCCTCAGAGTCGATAGGGCATGCTTCACCACAAGGGTTTCGAGTTCCATAACTGAAGATGCTTTCTACTTTGAGTGCAAATCCCATACTATTTGTCCCCCGTGAGTCTCCGCAAACTCCTGCAATCGAGCCCTCTGGATCGTCTTTGAGCCAAGAGCAGTCGACATTGAATTTCTAGCTTCCTCGAACCGATGGCGACCACTGACCAGGTGAATTCTTTTCTTTTTTCTCGTTGGTTCTTTGTCCATGGGAGCCATTGATTGTATGGGAAAACACAGCCATTTCACGCTTTCCGTATGAGCCACTACACATTCGGAATCAGTTCATGAGTTGGGGAATTAGGACCACGGGTGAGTACCTCCCTTACCCATTTGTAAATTCTGGTGATACTCAGATGGGATGCTACAATATTAAGTCTCGTGTCTGCCTAGATGTTTATGGGGTACGTACATTAGTAGTACTATAACTTTCGTACGACGCTCACTTTGGTGCTAAAACTTTTTTTTCGCTTATCTAAGTGCCAAATTGGAGTAAAATCATTCACTTAAGTGCCACTTCGCCGGAAACGCTGACATGGCCACCGGAATGCTGACATGGCAATTGGGAAATATTATTTTAATATTTTAATTAATTTTTTTTTTAATTTTTTTTTTTAAGGGCCAGTGAGGGCCACCGTTGACCCTTGCCGGCTGCCGAACTCTTGCCCAAATTGGGCGAGGGGGTCCTCGCCGTTGGCCGCGAAGGCCTTGGGTGATGCCGACGAGGCCATCGAAGGCCCTAGGTGAGGCCAGCAAGGCCGTCAATGGCCTCACCCGTGGCGGCGATGGCGAAGGCCAGGCGGCCCTTGCCCAGATCTGGCCCTGGGCAAGGCCGCAATGGCCCTCGGCAGCCGCGGGGAGGCCATGACAGCCTCCCCCAAGGCCTTCACGGCCAACGGCGAGGGCCCCCTCGCCTAATTTGGGTGAGAGTTCGGTGGCCGACGAGGGTCAATGGTGGCCCTCGCCGGCCCTTAAAAAAAAAAA
This sequence comes from Corymbia citriodora subsp. variegata, assembly GCA_014858505.1. Lineage (NCBI taxonomy): Eukaryota > Viridiplantae > Streptophyta > Magnoliopsida > Myrtales > Myrtaceae > Corymbia > Corymbia citriodora. Next base: position 10,796,485 of record CM026418.1, read on the forward strand.
TCAAAAAAATTAAAAAAAATTAAAAAAAGGTTTTCCGGCTGCCACGTCAGCATTCCGACGGTCATGTTAGATTTTTCTGGCGAAGTGGCACTCAAGTGAATGATTTTACTCCGATTTGGCACTCAATTGAGTAAAAGAAAAAATTTTGGCACCAAAGTGAGCGCCGTACGAAAGTTATGGCACTCGTAATGTCCCAACCCCGATGTTTGTGGTACAGTCACAGAGAGGTTACGTTTTTCCTATTTGTAGTGAACAATTAGTTAGTTTATTGAAAGCGAAGTAAAAATTTCTAGGAAGAATTTCTTTTTTCTTTAGTGACATAATCATAATATTTAATCGTAAATTGTTTAAAGAATCGTATAATTATTAATTAGGAAAGCTATATCAACAAGATAAGAAAAATTGTGTCCTTCGAAATTCAAATTGGGTAGTGGTGGATCACAAAGAGTTTCAACCCCAGCTATCCATACAAAAACAATGTAGACTGTAGCCCGTTTATTTGCAAGCACATAGCGCTATGCTTATTCTAATTCAACAACAGATGATTTATATCGTCATTTCACAAGTTAAAATGGCAAGAGTATGATTGAGCAGACTATTTCTGAAGCACGTCACGCGGAGATCTCGACTCACGGAGTTTCTTCTCATCGGAGAGTTGCTTAGCAAACCTGGAAAAGTTTGGGCTAAAATTAATCAGCCATTTCGATGCTAATCAAAGAAAATAAACCTCAAAGCGGTACAATTTTCACAACTACTTTATTGTATGAGAAATATTTACGCACAAAAACCTTTACCTTTTGAGGGCTTCCTCGTTGGTGCCGGCATTTGGAATGGGGTCGTAGAGGCCGGTGTCGAGATCAAGTCGTGAGACCGGCTTCTTCAACAAGTTCTCACCAACTTTCACCAGACCTTGCAAGTTCTCCTCCGTGGATGTGTCTACCGAAGATAAAGTCCCCTTTAGACTGTCATCCTACAGCAATGCATTCAATTCTCCTAGCTTGAGTTGGTAACAAGTGTAGGTTCATAGAGATCACAACAAAAGAATCCAGATGTTATTGTGATAGTTTGTATTTTATGCTCTTTATATACGTATGGCCTTTTTTTATCTACAAATTCAAGTTTTTGAGTTAGATTTCTTAATATGATATCAGAATCACGTGTCATCCCTAATTCGGTTTGCATATGAGAGGGAGTGTTAAAATATGTGACATATCTATATGAAATTTATGATGCCATCATGATATATATACTCTTCATATACATGTGGTCTCCTACCCCTATTAATTTAAGTTTTTTAGGATGAAATTTTTAACTAAATACACATCTCTCATTCTTCTTCTTCCAAGAGAAAGGCAAAGATGGTCATTTCCCCCTTCATCCATTACTCTAAGGGGAAATGACACAAATGACCTATGAATTTTGACCCAATGTGCAATTTGATCTCTAAACTTTTAAATTATTCAAAGTAATCTTTGAACTTTCAATTTGTTCAATGTGATCCTTGAACTATTAGTACATGTTTAGTCACTAAACTATATAAAAGTGTTTAATATTGTCATTTCATTAATTCAGAGTTTAGTGACTATATTAAACATTTTCATATAATTCAATAATTAAGGTGAACATATATCAAAAGTCTTGAAAAATATTGAATAAATTGAAAGTTTAAGGACCGCCTTTTGCGCATTGGGATAAAATTCAGGACAACATTAAATAATTAAAAGTTCAGAGATCACATTGAATAAATTAAAAGTTAAGGGATCACATTGCATATTAGATTAAAGTTTAGGAACAATCTATTTCATTATCCCTTAAGCTAACTACTAACTATATACTCTTTTTAACAAAAGTTTTGTCACCTATCCAATAGATTTGTCTTAATCCCATCCACTGTCAATGGCAAAAGTATTTCTAAAGCGATGCTAGGATTTTCCATGGTGGGCATCTAAGAAAAGTAAAGCTTCGTAATCTATTCATAAATTTCTTGATGCTTTCGATATTTTAACCGCAATAATGTCAATCACCTAACAGCCGGCCTACACGAAAACGATTTCCTGCGCCTATAGCTGGCAAAAGAAGACATTTCGGGACCACGCCAAGACGGAGGTAATTTAGCGAAAAGCTTACGTTAATGCGGAGGTAATTCTTCTCGGACTGGTAGGCCTTGAAGACCACGGAATTGTGGTAATCGACAATGTCGGAACTCCCTTGAGAGTAGACGTCTATCAAAGGGCTCGTGCCGTCCTGGTACAACCAGCAGAACAACCCCCACTTTGAGGCCTTCTTGGCATCGAACATGAGCTCGGATATGTCGGAGCCTGTGCCGAGCGAGATCACCAACAATCGAGTGTAATCGACGGGCGGTTTGAGGTCGAAGAAATGGGGGTTGTCCCTCAAGATCTGCTTGGTCACTTCACTGATGGCGATCAATGTCTGACAAAAAAGGGGGAAATGTTGGAATATGCGAATACAATGAATAAAATAAATACTGATGTCATGATCTAGTTTAGATCTGAAAACTCCTCTCTCCCGTTTCGGGGAGGTTCACATCCGTTTAAGTCTATATTTGGGATTTTTTGTGTGTATATTTTCTGGGTTTTGCTTCTCTTGGGTTTTATTGACGTACAAATTCAGTTTCAAAACAGATCAGAGGAGTTTCGTGAATGTTTCGCTCTCACTATTAGATTTTTACTTGTTCAATCTTTTTACTCTGTACAGCAATGGTGCTATAGATGTAGAACTTAGGCACACACATCAAAAGGCAAATCACTAACAACTTATGGAGATATTGGTATGTGCTCATTACTAAAGATTTATTTAATGATTGGGCATTGAATTTCGTTTGAAAAAGTCACAACTCTACTATTCAAAGGTGTAACCCCTAACCTTAATTTAATAATTCATCTTGTTATCTATTTTCTTTTAAAACTGTCCAGAATATTAGTTGATTTGCAGTAAGACTGCGTTGTTTCTCTTTTATTGTTTGTCGAAATGAATGAGACATTTTGCAAAAAGAAAAGAAGAAAGGTATTTAGGCTTTATGAATCAAAATGTTGATTCTCATCTCTACTGCTCAATCATTTCATGACAGAAATTGGTTGATTGGATTGGTTCTTTCTATTTCAGCGTTGTGAACCTCGTGTATAAGATACGTTCTCACTTGGATTGAACCAGGTACGAATCGATTTGATCTAGGTATAATATAAATTGATCTAATTTATCCCTTTCCAATCATAACACAGCATGAAATCCAAATGATGAGCAAGGCTCCATCCAAACAAACATGGCAATGACCCCTGATATAACTGTGAGAAAGAGACGATTTCTAATTAAACTCGTGTTTAACCACTTAACCAATCATACATACCGGATTGTTGGCGACCATACCACCGTCAATGAGATTAAATTCATGGGTCTCTTCCATCTTGAAATAATGGGCGGGGAAGTAAGTCGGAGCGGCCGATGTCCCAATGCATATGTCCGATAGTTGAGCGTCCAAGAATGAATGCTTTGATACCTACACGAGATACAAATCCATTGAAAAACGTCAAATATGATACGTTATCTTCGGTCGATCAATATCTATCTGTGCCATTGTTTCCCTTTCATAAAACTATATAATTGATTATGATGCCTTTGTCAAACTGGCTTTCCCTTTCTCAATTGGAAATCAGAAGCTGCCCACCACCTTTCGCCCTTCAAAACTTCTACACGAGGATATAATTATTTAAACATTTTCACGGCATGCGTGTACTCAATCGGGGTAGTTTCAATATGAATATGGGATTGATATAGATCAAATTCAACAATTCACAATCGTCGAAGTAATGTGTGATTGAATCATGTCTCCCTCAATCGATCATATACAAACTAATACTAATTTCACTCCAGCGAAAAAAATTATGAAATTGCGCAAAGGTTTTTATCAGATTAACATGGTTAATGTCTATGTTTGCAACTCTCATCAGTCAAAAGACTGGTTGAAGGAAGTTTGCTCCAACCTTCTTCACCTTGAGATGGAGAAAAATACAGAAAATTACCCAAAAAGTCATGAATCTATTGCACTTTTACCAATTTAGTCGAAAACATTTTAATCGTACCAATTGAATCCTAAACATTTTCACATTTCATCAATTGAGTCCATTCAATCAATTTTATCTAAAAATCACTAATGTGGACATAGGTCATCTTATGTGGAATGACCGACGTTGATTGGACATTTTTAAATAATATTTTTTGGAATTTTTGTAAAAAAAATTTGTTTTGTTTTCATTTCTTTGGACTCAGGCCGGCATGCGTGCATTCACACGGCATGTTTTAAAAAATTGTTTCGAATGTTTTCACGGCATGTGTACACTCACACGGGGTAGTTCCAATATGAATAGGGGATTAATATAGATCAAATTCAACAGCCCGCAATGGTCCAAGTAATGTGTGATTGGATCATGTCTCCCTCAATCGGTCATATACACACTAATACTAATGTGTCTCCCCAATGAAAAAATTATGAAATTGCATAAAGGTTTTTATCAGATAAACTAGAGTTGGGTTTTATATTTTCCTCCATACCTAATTAAAACAAGTTATCCCCGATTTGTCCACCCATATGCAAATTTAATTAAACATAAATATGGTTGACATCTCTATTTGCAACTCTTGTCAATCAAAAACTTAGTCGAAGGAAGTTTCCTACAACCTTCTTCACCTTGAGACAAAGAAAACGGGGAAAATCATTCATAAAATTTTAAACTTATTGTATTTTTGTCAATTCAATTATAAATTTTTTAATTGTGTTAATTGAATTCTAAACATTTTCACATTTAACCAATTAAGTCAATTCGGCCAATTTTAACTAGAACTCACTGATGTGGACGTCGATTATCTTACATGGGACGATTGACATTGACTTGGACATATTTTAATAATACTTTAATTTTTTTTTTTTACTTTTAAATACTTTTTTTGTTTCTTCTTTTCTTTTCTTTGGAGTTAGGCTAACGAGAGCCAGGATGTCCTCACATGACACCCTCACCAGTGTTGGCAAGGATCGCACGACAACCTTTGCCAACCTAAATCCATAAAAGGTAAAGAAAAGAAAAGAAACAAAAAAATATATAAAATGTTATTTAAAAAATGTCCAAATTAGTGTGGGTCATATCATGTAGAATGGCCGGCGTTTATGTCAGCGAATTCCGGCTTAAATTGGCCATATAAACTCAATCGGCACAATAAAAAGATTTAGGACTTTCTAGATAATTTTTCCGAGAAAAACATTTCTCATACGACTTGTACACAAAATAACAGCGCGCTCTGTCCGAAAAAACATACAGGAAACTCACCTCATAAGAAGAAAATAAAACTGGTTCAAGCTTTTTGATATCGAAGGTCGGGATAACCAAACCGGTAAGGCAATCGTGCAACCTCGTGGTTCCGAGTAAACTCCTTATTAATTTGTGAAGATACACTCCATTGTACTTGGGTCCCACCAGAGATCTCAGCGTGCTCACGACCGAACCCAGACACCCGCTTTTTTGTGTCGAAAGAGTAGCGGGATCATGCAGAAAAAAACATGAAAAGACTCAAATCAGCTGTTTCAAAATTTATCAGCGAGCTCAAAAATGGTAAAAAGAGAAGTTCGATAATTCAAATTTAGCAACACGATAGGTATGTCGATGTCGATTACCATCCTTGAGGGAAGATCTTAGGACAATTCTCTAAGTAAAACGGGACGATGTCTTTCGCGGCGAAGAGAGGACGGTTGTCAGCATCGGGCGCAGACAGCATGGCCGTGATGAGCCCTCCTGTGCTCGTTCCCGCTATTACATCGAAGTAATCTGCAAGCCTCGCGCCTTCGCCGTCCAGCTCCTTCACTCAAAACACTCATTAAGTTCCAGATCAGTATCTAATCAAGAGATGGTTTTGCGCAAGGAAATAGTTAAGTCAGAGAGCTACATGACTCATCGTACAATGGAAGGAAGTTCAGAGCGAAAGAGCACACCGTTTGGCATGAAAAGAACAACGAAGAAGAGGAGAAGAAAGCCTTCTCAAAAGCTTCCAGGACTCTAACCCTAAGCATCGCAGTGCGGGAATGTAAGTCTTGCGTCCACTTTGTTTGTGTGATTTGATCATGTTATTACCTGAAGTTGGGCTTCGAGGTAAGCGAGAATGACCCCTGGAATGATTCCTCGGACTCCTCCGCCATCAATACTAAGGATCGTGATGAGTTTTCCGTACTTCGGAGGCTGAATTCTCAAGGAGAGTCTCTCCATTTCTTTTTACTCGTTAATGCAAGAATTGAGAGAGAGAGGGAGAGAGAACGAGAGAGAGAGAGTGAGTGAGACAGATGAACGAACGTGTGGTATCTAGAGAGATGAATGAACGTGTGGCATCTCCACTGTTGTGAAGCTCATAAGCATTTATAGAAGGATGCGACTAGTTACTTGCTAGAATAAATATATGTGGCAGAAATTATCCAAAAAGTTTTAAAACTTATTGCACTTTTACCATTTTAATTCTAAACTTTTCAATTTTATCAATTGAATCCTAAATATTTTGACAATTTGCCAATGTAATCCATCTAATCAATTTTGATCAAAAAATCGCTGACGTGGAGGCCAACCATTCTAAATGGCATGACAGGCATTGATGAGGATAATTTTTTAATTTTTTAACATTTTGAAAAAAAATTATGCATTATTTACTTTTTTCTTTCTTTCTTTCTTTTCATTTTTTCTTCATCAGTCACACTGGCTTTGGCAATGGCCAACAACCGACCAAAGGCAACTACCAATGAGGGTCACCCTTGTTGGCCTCCAATTGCCTTGCTAGAAGCTATTCTAAAGGCCAATGATGTCAGCCTCAATAGCTTCCGGCAAAACTTGCCCTCACCGATTGTCAGGAAGGGGTGATCTCACTAACCTTAGCAAGATTAAGCCTTGTTAGTCGTTGACCATTGCCAAGGCCTAGCAACCAAGGAGAAAATGAAAAAAAAAAAAAAAAGACAATTAAAATTTAAATTTTTTTTAAAAAATATCCATGTTAATGCCCGTTGTATCACGTAGGACGATCAGCATTTACGTTAGCAATTTATTTCTAAAATTGGCCAAATGAACTACACTGACAAAACATGAAAATGTTTAAAACTCAATTGGCAAAATGTTAGCAGGTTTATGACTTTTTGAATAATTTTCCCAACAGATGTGTACCTAGAGGTTCAATCCGGGCAATCATCAAACGCTGAGTATAAACATAAATACATATGGCTGTGTGGCAATTTTATTCAGCTCTTGCTTAGTCAATTGGCGCGTTCCTCTTAAGGGAGCACGTAAAAGGGTATTAAGACCGAATCGCTTGTTTAAACTAACAAGGTCTTCTCATAGGCAAAAAGGGGTTGGTCCACGATAGGCAAAGTTCATTACTTGTTACCCAGTTTGGAGTGTTCGTGCGGCAAAAGAGAGATAGGGCGAGGTGGAAGGAAGGTTGGCTTTGGTCATGCACGAGAGGAAAAAATGATGCACGTGCGAGAGGTGCTTATTCAACGTTTGAGTGGTTATTAGAGACCTAGACATAGACAACACCCGCTTGACTTTTGGTTGATTGAGGGTTTTTAATTTCTCGACATGGAATAAGACCTAATAGACAAGTTTAGTTAAGTATATAACACGTTTGTAGATCCAAAAGAGCCTAGCACTTTATTTAGCAAGTAGATACTTTTGTAAACTTGTCCAGCATTTTCTCTTCAATTCTTGGGAATTTAAGTAATGCTTTAGCCGCATTAGGAGTGGAAGTGGGTTATAATGATTCCCACCTCGATCGAAATTGAGCTAAAATGGAGTAATTTGAGAAGAAATTAACCCTGTTTCGAACTTACATATACTTGACTCAAGGAATTGACTTGTCACGATGTTTGAGCTCGAATATAGATGATAGTTCGACAAAGAGAAAATTGTGTCATTGATTCCTTGACACTCAAATGGAAAAAAAGTTGATTTACAACTATGTCATGACATATAATGTTCTATAAATTGCGGGATTTTTTTTTAAAGAATCATAAACAATATAAAAGTATTCACAGAAGTAATAAGAGAAACTAAGGAAAGGGCGTATATAATGCATTTTAGGAGTCTCACTTTAGGAAAGTACTAATATATTTCTCAAATTTAAACCCGTTGAACAAATATCAAAATTAATGCAAGGGAACCTGTCTCGATAAATAAACTTTTATGATTGTTTGTGATTTTGTTGAGCACGCTAGTCCTACTTCATACATTAAATGCTTTGCATGCAAAAGAAAGAAGGAAGGACGAAGGGAAAAAAAGCAGCTAAAACTAACCATCTAATGAAGGGGATTGGACTTCTTCAAGCCAAGCACGGAAAAGTTGGCCGATATGAAGCTTCATAAGACAATGGTGTAATGATGGGCATTCATTGCATGGGCCATCGTGAAGAGAGAGAGAATGGAAACTGCCAACTATTCTAAAAGCTTAAGCTATTAGATGACGACGTAGTTTATTATTTATATATTCTAACACTCCCCTTCACGCTTAATATGGTCTACTGAGATCCGAATCCAGAGTTTGAGTTGCAAACTTGTGACAAGTATGCTATCCCACACACGGCCCTCTTGGCCTTTAATAGGGACTGCCTGTTAGTCACCAAGTTCTTCCTCAAACAAAGGACTTAGATCCTAGTAAACTCTAATGTATCGGAAATTCTGATGTACAGGATCCCCTAAGGGCAAGTGCAGAGCATATTCCAAGATTTTTCTCAATCACAGTGTTTGTTCAGAACCATTGTTCTGGACTAGGAGAGAATGTGAGTGTTTAGAAGATCATGTTGGAAGTAGAGTACACAACACACTTCTTATTTCACTCGATGGATCTTACAATGGAGACTCCTTGCTCTTATATAGGCAAAGGAGGATACAAACGACAAGAGTAGGCGGACTGGCCATGCTAGGACATAATTGAGCAAACTTAGCCACTTAAGGGCTACACACGTAGGGAGTCCTAAAGAAATCCCGTGACAGGCTATGACAAGTAGTTTTTCGCCTGTTGCTACAGTAAAAACAGACTGAATGAACAGTGAAAACAGACTGGGTGAACAGTGAACAGTATGCTACAGTACCGGTGTACAGTGTTTTCAGGCCGACTTTTTTAAACGTCTCTTCCGTCTCTGGTATTGTAGTGGTCATAGTCCGAATCATCAGAGCTATGATGAGCCAACTGTTCTCTGTAGAAAGCCTCTTCTGCATCTGGACTGAAGCTTTCGTCTTTTTCTCTTTTGAAAGCTCGGATGAGGTTCTCGATTTCTTCTGCCGACAGATCTGGTGGACGGGATGAGCTAGCATCGAAAGTATTGGAGAAAAAGCCGGGATAAGGAGCGTAATTTGGGGTGTCTCCCCAAGGGTCCTGTGAGAGTGGCCCCCCCATGGATCATAGGGGGTGGAGGAGTCTGGATTATTCTGGTGAAAGATTTGAAGAGCCTCTTGGATCTGGTTTCTGGTGGTATCCCAAGCTTCAAGGTGGTCCCAAGAGGCAGGGACCTGTGCAGATAGCCATGCTTCTGGTGGGATGGTACGATTCTCTTGGCATAGGATCCTCTGGAGTTCACGAGATGCTGGTCTACTTGTCGTGACTGAGTATGGAAATATCTGGTGAATTCGAGCAAATTCTTGAAAAACTTGAGGCCTGTAGCTTGATATTCCTGCAATAGAAGGTTTGTCAGAAATCCATCCACATGGATGTGAAAATGTCCATGGTCGGTGGAATAAGACAACGGTGTGTCTTTCTGGTTCAGGCCTTCCTTGGCGATTTTGGACTTTGAATAGTTCTCTCCAATATTGGAGTGGTTTGTACCATGCAAAAATCTCCAAGAGGTGTTTCTGATTATGGGGTTAAGCTTGGCCATCCTTGTGAATAACCTGCAAAATTTTATCAGTGGGAAATTCAATGGCTATAGTGTACAGGTTGAACATGTACCACAATAACCATTTCAGTTCTTCTGGAAATTCTTCATCAGGAGACCATTTGAGAGGGTGAATGAATGGATATTGCGGATGAAGTCCGTCTGGTTTAAGCATCAGACCACCATGTTCACGGAAAATTCGGAAGTGATATTCCCACATTAATTCTGGAAGTCTTTCTTTCAGATTATTGTGGTGGATTGCCTCAGGAACATCAGGAGGGTATTTTAGACTGGGCCAACCTCTTGGAATTTTGTCTGTTCGGTATGTGTCTTGAAATGGCTCTTTTTTGACATACATATTGATGGTTTGCATTGGTTCCTTTGGACGGGACAAGAAATCAGCAAGGACATTCTTAGTTCCTGGAATGTGTTTGACTTCAAAGGAGTATTTAGAAAACCATTCAGCCCATCGTAGCAGTTGTGGATGAGGAACCTGCTTTTGTTTGAACTTAAGCATCTGAGGAAATGAGGACATATCCATTTCAACAAAAAAATGGTGTCCGATGAGATGAAATTCAAACTTCTTGATGCCATACTTTACTGCAAGTATCTCCTTAAAAGTGGAGTGATAATGGATCTCTGCCTGAGAGAATCGACCACTTTTATAGGCACAAATATGCCTATTTCCATCAATTTCTTCGAAAAGAATGGCTGCCCAATATTTGTCGCTGGCATCAGTTTGGAGAATTCGTTTGCCAGTGGATGGAATTTTTAAAGGAGGAAGGTTTTGTAAGAGTTGTTTGAATTGAGCTACAGCTTGAGTCTATTTGGATCCCCATGGAGGAGGATCCTTTTTGAGCATTCGCTAGAGAGGTCTCAAATACTTAGAGATGTGTGGAACGAAGTCTCTCAGATAATTTACAATGCCAAGAAATTGCTGGACTTGTTTAGGATTGAGATCCTTTTCAGGGAATTTTTGGAGTTCCTCAGCAATATGAGATTCAGGGCAGTATGTTCCATCTTTAAGACACATGCCAAGGAATTCAATTTCCTTTTGGGCAATAATCATCTTTTTATGAGAAAGCATGATACCATAGTTTTTAACAATGTCAGCAAAATGTGTCAAGAGTTGACAATGAGACTGTTCATCATGGCTGAACAGAAGGATATCATCAATATAAATCTGGGAGTTTGGAAGGATGGGTTCAAAAATTTTGCACATAGCCTTTTGGAACAGTGAAGGGGCAGTCTTGAGACCAAAAGGGACAACTGTCCATTGGAAATGTTGGTTTGGGATACAGAACCCAGTTTTGGGTCTGTCTGCTGGGTCAATACCTAGTTGCCAAAATCCTGCTTTAAGATCAAATTTTGAATAGATCTTTGCTTGAGCAAGGCTCAAGAAGAGGGAATTTCAATGAGGCAATGGGAATTTATCATCTTGAAGGAACTCATTTAGAGGTTGATAATTAATCACTAACCTCATTTTCCCACGGTTCTGCTCGGCTCGTTTGTTGACATAAAATGCTTCACATGCCCATTGAGAGTCAGAAAGTTCAATGAAACCCTGTGCTAGTAGTTCTGCGCACTCTTGATGTGCGAGTGTGAGATGTTCAGGGCTCATTCCAGAGTGACTAGCCTTTGTGGGATTGATGTCTTCATTCCGTTTAAAGGGAAGTTTGACATAGAAAGAAGAGTTTTTCCACAAAGGTTGGGTGCAAGTTTGGAAAAATTGGGAGTGTGTTTCAGCACAGGAAGAAAATAGACTCTGGACTATTGGATCCAGGACGGCTGGTTGAAGGGCATAGAATCGTTTGATATCTACAAATTCCTTAAATTGATTTTTGAAGCGAAGGCCATGAGACAGAATTCTGAGTTTGGGAAGTTGGGTCAGGATGTCCCACCCAATGATGATATCTTTGTCTGGAGACTGAGAACCAAGAACTTTGGTGGTTATGGAATACTGGGGAAAGAACTGGATAGTAATGGATTTACTGCGATACTTGGTAGCAAAAGTGTCACCAGAGGCAGATTGAAATACCTGGTGTAAGGTTTCCAAAATTCCTCTGGAAGGATCTTTGTATCCAGAATGGAAGAGCTTGCTCCAGTATCGATAAGTGCTACCAAAGGAATTGGTTTATGGTATTTGGACAGAAGGATATAGACAGGGATATACGGGTGATGGACTGGTTCATTGAGTTCAATTTCTGCAGGTGAATCAGGGAAGAATGTGAAGACATCATTCTCAGAATCTGAATCTGAGCTATATGTCTGAATGGCATAAAGAGTATTTTCGGATGGTTAGTCGTCTAAAGAAAAAACGGACTCAATATCCGAATCATCAAGTTGGATGCCGGTGCTGTTGGCGATTTTGTCGATCAAATGGCTTCCTCGCTTGTTTTCCTTTGGACAATTTTTTGCAAAATGTCCTTTTTTGTTGCAGACATAACACCTGTCTTTGTTACGTTTCTTAGAGAAACGATGATGGCTTTTCCTTAAAAATTTCCACTTACTTTTACCTTTTCCTTTGCGTGTTCTTTTGAAGGAAAGTCGTTTGAAATGTCTTTTCTTTTTGCATCCTGTGTAGGAAGGATCAGAACAATCCTTGGGACATTTAATCTTCAGATCGGGTTTGAAGCATGCCTTATCAAGGTGTCTGTTTTCTTTGAGAAAGCTTCGAAAGGCTTCTCTGCGAAGGCAAAGTTCTTCTATGGCGATGTGAATGGCTTGCTAGATTTCACCAAGAGTAGCTTATGTTATGGTCTTCTGCCTTTGTTGGAGAGTTTTCTCAGCGGCTTGGCTGAGTTCTTTTGGGATGGATGCTAAGAAGATGGGTTTGAGATTCCAATCTGCGCTAAGTAGATAAAACAGTTTAATCATAGCTTGAAAATGACGATCAAGATCTTTGCGTTTTAGTGAGCAACATTTCCGGTCAAAGAACTCCTTTCTTTTGAGTTCTTTGGAATCTTCAGGCTTGCCAATGAAATACATATGGATAATATGGATAGCATTATCCAAAGGTTGTGTCAAGAAGTACATCTGATCTTGTTCTGCAGTAGTGTGCCACCAGTCTTTAAGTGCTCCTGTGAAACGACTAGTGAATTCCAAAAGAATATCATAGGTGCTAGGTTCAAAAATATGCCGGGCGGTGAGCCAAGCATGAAATTCTTGAAGCCTAGCAGGCCATTTAAAATATGGAATGTTATCTAGTGTAAAGTAGATTTTGGACGATGAGGCTGTAAAGGACTGGGTAGCGTCCGGTTGTTCCGGATGATGAATTTCGGATTCAAAGAATATTTCTTCATCCTTGACACTATCTGCCATAAAAAAATGACCATTCTGAAGAGGGTGACTCAATTAAAATGTCAGAATCAGACCCAGATGATGTTTCAATCTGGTTCGTGGCAGAAGGTTTGATAACAGCAATAGAAGGTATCTGCTGGCGAAGAAAATTTTCGAGTGGATTGGAAATGGTCAGGGTGGCTGATTTTTCCTCAGGAGGGGGGTTGCCAGGAAGATGACTTCCGGGAGGATGTTCAGGTGTGCCTGGAGAAGGTGGGGAATACTCGGTAGGAGGAGAGGATTTCTTTTGCTTTAGTTTAAGCTTTCGAAGGTTTTCTTGAAGAGTCAGAAAATTATTCTGAGGAGGAGGGGCGGCTGAGCTTAAAACAGCAGCAAAAGAAGAGGATGAGCCAAATGATGACTCTGGCTTTTGTGGCAGGGCAGGAAAAGGAAAAAGGAGTGGATCAAGTGGAGTAAATGACTGCTGACCCTTGAGAATTTGGATCTGCCTTCGAAATTTTTCTATCTCTAGTCTTTGATTTTCCAAATAATGGCTTGGGGGTGTTTGCTTAGTTTCTAGCAAATGAAGCCGCTTTTGGAAGTCTTTCAACATGCAGTAGGATAAGTCAGTGGTCTTATCTACCCGTTCGAGACGTGTGGAAACTGTGCTTAAAAGCTCATTCTAAGCTAAGGCATTTTCAGTTTGCCAATTAAGAACAGTTTCGGCAACAGAAGGCTGTTTACGTTGTCCTTGTGCATCAAGGCCAGTGGGGTTGGGTACCTTGGGTGAGTGCTGGTACCTTTGGTGTGAGTCAGAGAATTTTTCCAAAGGAGGAAACTTCCGGGTGCGGGTGCTGGTTCCAGATGTTTCTGTATTTTCCAGTGGAGGAAAATCATCACAATGGAACATGCATATGCTGGATAGAACAGGAGGTGAGACAGGTTTAGGTATACAGGTGCTTGGTCGAGGTAGTTTCAGGGGACATGAAGGATTCTTTTTTACCCATTTCTGGATTGGCTTATAGAAAGGCGAAGTAATCATGGGTTTAGCTGGTGGTGGTTGAAAAGAGGGAACTGGCTTGCAAGGTGGTGGTGGTGCAGCTGGTGGTGTGGACCTGGATGGCCCATAAGAAACAATGAACTGGTATCTACCTCCATCTTCTCCAAGAGGTCCAACAGTTGGATCGCCATTAAGATACCTTTGATAAAGGGTATCTTTCTTTGGTTTCTTCTTTTTGGCAGAAGGTTTGTCATTGTCATCATCAGGTTTTATGCATGATGGACAAATACAATCTGGATCCCAAAAGCAATGTCCAGTAGGGTCTTTGAAATGATTAATGGGCTGTCCTTGGGGACCAAAAGAATGGACAAAGCATTTGTCATCTGGTTCGCTTGAGACAGGATCAGTGGGACAGGGTGTAAAGTGGAGGATAGTGGGAAAAATAGAAGAAGGTTCCTCTTTGGCTTTGCCGAACTTGATGGTAACAGCGTGGAAATTTAATTAGGGAGGTAAATGGGGCATGGTAAGATTTGAACTCAAGATCTCCAGCTCTGATACCATGTAAGATTTTGTGGGACCACTGCCGACTGTTCTAAAAGCTTAAGCTGTTAGATGACAACGTGGTTTATTATTTATATATTCTAACAGGAAGAAGAGGTGTAATGACGACCACACAATGGTCATGGCCATTCCTCTTCATCTTCTTTACTTATCATTCCCTCGTTAAGCTTCCTCTATAAATCACGAGGAGGAAGCGTCAAGATAGCAAGGGAGAGAGCTTTGAGACTACACAAGAGATTGAAGAAAATGTCCAGAGAGTTCTTCCCCAGAGATTTCAAAGCGGTTATCTTGTTGTAATTACACCCTATAGTGATTTAACTAGTTAAATTCTTGTGAGTGGAATTTGTGTGATTCCTTGAGTAACATTTTACTCGGAATTATGAGGAACTAAATATTAAGTGATTTATTGAATGCAATTAGGGGCTAGAAAACAAATGAGTGTTTGGATACACGGGTGATTGTAATCTTCGATTATATATTTTTTTTAGTTGAATTTCATATTACTCTTATCATGAACGTATATTTTAATATATTGACTGAACCATAAATCTGGTTTCATATTTATTTCATTCCTATTGTCTATGATATGATTCACTATCTCACATTTATTTCACAACAGAAATCGACCCAACCCCCAACCCCCTCCCCCCCCAAATTGAAGTGGAATATAACGGCTAACCAACAAGAGATGAACGGGCTCATGTTCTTTCTTTCACCTTATCGGAGCGAGCCCCAAGCACAAACAACCGAGAGAATTCAGGAGAGGACAGCTCCACTCGTCTGAATGAGGTATGGAAAATACTTCATCTATGTCCAATTCTTTTCTCAACCTCAATTGTCCGAAAATAATGAAGTTGTATTCGTAATATTGCAAAAGTCACCATTACTGTCAACTACTTCACTAAAATAGACTTAAATGTTGGATGCGAGGGTATAATAGTAATTTAGCATGTAGATGTCAAAATTTTGAAAGTTGACTTTATATACACTATAAATTTATAAACAATAATTAATCGGTGATTGAATTGAATAATATAGTTTTGGATAATCATAATATGAAAAAATTTACCAAAAGTATTGGTGTTTTATTTAAATAAGTACATTAAGTGTCTTGTGAAAATCCAAATAACTGGTTAACATAACCCACATTGCTTGCCTATGATGTTTGAACGAGTCTTATATTCATTTGGTCTCCTCATACTTATGGACAGTGACTAATTTAGTATATAATAGATCATTCCTTATCCATTTCCATACGAGAATAATGCTTCATGTTTCATAGACTGATTAAATATGTTCAAGCTATTCTAATTATTATCCTAAAATATCAAAACAAAAACAAAGAATTGCAATTTGTTGGCTAAAGAAAGTGTAAAGAACTTTTGGGAGCTCTATTCAGAGGCTTGCCCAAAAATGAAAAGATGATTTAAGAAGCCTCTCGCTTTTATGTCTTAGCTTGCATCTTGGGTGACAAGTAATGCCAAGGCAAGAGGAGAGGGTAGGTAGTAAGTTCTCGTTGTAGCCACGGCCATTAATTGGCAAGAGATTCATATGCTTGTTGAATTCTTGCGGCAATCTTTTGTCAAGTGTCTCATCCAAAGTCTGCATTATTTTTTAGAATACCATTCATGCAAAGTCTTATCTCTAGCCTAGTAAAGATAGGCAACTACTCTCGGAGAATTCCTAACTAATAGCCTAATACTATGTTTACAAGCTACTATGTTTAAGCGCCTTTTGGGTTGTGTCAATGTTTAGTGTCCCAATGCGGGAGTGATGATCTCTTTCTATTTAATTTGCTCAATTGGTCCAAGACACATATCCTAATTTTTGGAAATTCAAAGGCTCATGATCAAGTAAAATGAAGCAAATTGTATATTAGCAAAATTGTGCACATGGATTCATGTCGAAAAACTAAATGTGCGCAGAGACTTGAATGTTTATGGATGCAGTTTCAAGGAGTAATAGTAAATTATTGCAAGAGGTGAGAAAATTCAATTCAATTTTGGAAAGTGAGATATTTATGTGCTTATTTAACAATAATCTTGACTAAATTGGATTACAATTCTGTCTATTTGTTTTACCTATTTCTATGACATATAAGTCTTAGCAAATAATGGGCATTTCATGGAATTTTTTGACAAAAATTTGAGGTAGAAATCCTTTTGAGTCAGCTTTCTATATAAATAGTAAAAGTGCACACGACATTATTCATTTTGCAAAAGATATTGTCTTGATTGAAGTTGGAGCGCAAAGCATTTAGGGTTACAGTTTTAAATGACTTGATATACATTTAAAAAAAAAAAATCTTTTTGGCTTTTACGGTAATTATTAACATCAAGTTAAAATTCTAGAAGCATGGCTATGGGTATGATTCCAACCAAGATAAACTTTCTTTTCCTTAATCAATGGTTAAGTGTTGGCTCAGTTGGCTTTGGCATTAAGGAAATTTTCCAGTTTAGGAATTAAAATTCACCTATTCAAATCTCACTAACCACTAGCAAATTCTAAGCAATGCCAACTATACAGGCCAAAGGTGATGTGGAAACATCAGATTCTATTAATCAACTCTCAAGTTCAACTTACACCTTGTCGATTAATCCATCACAATACTCACTTCTATAAGCAAATGCCAATTTTAGCTACAATCCAGTTAGATAGTGTCATGAATAAAGAGTCAATTCTATAGGGGAGCTGACGATTCAATGGACTGGCTATAAATTTTATAGACGCGGATCGACTACCAAAATATTGATTTACAAGTTTGTCATTTTCTTCAAGGCTCTCAATCAACTAACTAGCAATTGGAGGCAATGCTGATTGATTTCATTTGCTATTTGATGATCTTTTACAATGGCCTTTTGGCTTTCAAGGGGGGTAACGTGACAAGTGAAGCAAGACTTTTTTGCTAATTAAAATATAAAATGGGCTGATTATGTACACTTCACCGTCAAATTGAGGTCAGTAACTTCTCGTTTCACCACATCAACAGTGTAACCCAATTTCCTTGTGACCGAGTCCATGCTATCTTGAACGGTCGATTACTTGGTCTTGTAATACAAGCGAAAGAACTTGGTCCAATCTCGCGACTAATGCCAAAGTAGCTTTGATCTAATGATGAATGACCAAACGTAATGGTATCGATGACAAGTGGACAATCGTTTTGCTGACCCAAAGATCGGGCATCGAATGACAATTGGCCACACCTTAAATCACTCGCTTTCGTGTGCAAGACTTAATCGATGCACCGATTTTGGGTACACTTCAGCTCTATTAAGTTCCTACGACAGAAACATTGACTTCAATCTTATCCTACACTAAACATTTTTTAATGAGACAATTGTCGCCCTAAAGAAACATTGATCTGGCCAATTGTGTTGGGACAGCCTTTATGTCTCCTCCTTTTAACTTCAGGTAGGTTGCATGTCACCATTTTGTCGCAGAGAAATCAAAATTAATTTTATGTTTCGACATGAGTTGAATGGTTGCTTATCGTGTATGTGCACGAAACCCCCGTAACATATGATGTTTGGAACTGCAAGCTCTTGCCACGACTTCTCAAAGAATAACATCCCCGATCCACGCGAAAGGGTGACATACTATCCATATGTTTATGTGCATGGTTCCTTGCGTCACATTTTTGTGTATTGTAATCTAGGATTCGGGGCTCTCAGGTTAGGTTTTCTCTCTCTCTCTCTCTCTCTCTCTCTCTCTCATATATATATATATATATATATATATATTTCTGTTCATGATGTGTTGCTTAATTATCTTATGATCACGGAACTGCTTGAGTCTGTTCAAAACTCAACTCAAACTTGAAGAGATGAATGCTTGTTTGAATACTCAAGTTTGCTTATACGTGCATGGAGCTAGAAAATTTTAGACATACGGACCCCTAAAATGTCAAAACTTGACACGGAGATACTTAAATGTCAAAAGTTCGGAAATGTAAATTAAGTGTCAAAATTAGAACAAAAAAAATTAATTAAATGCGAACAGCGAAAAAATCCGACCAAACTGTACACATGTCATTTTCCGACGATTTTATTTGCTGACATAGCACTTTTTTTTCAAAACAAATATCCACGTGGCAATTTAAAAAAAGAAATAAATTGTCCAAGTGGCAAAAAAAAAGTCATACCAAAAAAAAATTTCTAAAAAATTGATTTTATTAAAAAAGAAAAAAGAAAGGGGGAGGGATCAAGTGAGGGTTGTGCAGCTCTCGCCGCTGCCGCCGTTGCCACCCCACCATCACCAGGAAGGGTTGGCAACAGTGAGTCGAGAGTCGGTCTAGGTTGTCAGGCCCGAGCTTGTGGCAGGTGACCTGGCTGACTTGTAGTAAGCGGCAAGGGTCACGACCCTCCACCAGATCCGATGAAGGTTGCTGGCGGTCCTCGACCCAACCCTCTCCCCAGATTTGAACAAGAGCACTTAGGCTCTTGCCATAGGTCGGCCAGGGTCACTAGCCATTGGCCATGGCTTGGCAACCCCGACCAACCCTTGCCTCACCATCATTAGCCCTTCTCGGAGATGGTGGGGCGGCGGTGAGGGCTGCACAGCCCTTTCCCATTCCTCCCACTTCCTCTTCTTCTTTTTTTAAATTAACCAATTTTAATATATATTTTAAATGCCATGTCAACATCAAAACGATGTCATTTTGGTTGAGTTTTTACTAACTCGGCTTCTAGCGAGCCATGTAAGCAAGTTATATTATTAAAATAAACCACGTCGGATTTCCGATAATCTTCACTGAAGTTGGCACTTAATGATCCAATTTTAAAAAAAGTGGCACTTAAGTGTACCTTTCTTAACTTTTGACACTTAAGTGTCTTCTCGTGCCAAGTTTTGGCACTTGAGCTATTCTTTTCCAGAAAATTTTATGGTCACGAGATATTATTTGATACTTTGAAGACACATTCACCATATTGTATGTACATTTTTACCTACTTCGCTTATCGTGTTAGGTATAAAGTAAGAGAATACCCCTTCGGGCATCCAAAAAGCAAACAATTAAGGAGTCACTTAAGAATCTGTTTGTTAATATTTTTATTTCTCATAATTTTTGTTTTTTGGTTCCCTAGAACAAAAAAATAACAAAATCCATTTGGTAACATCAGCTAATTTTTCTATTTCCAACAATAGAAACGCAACCATGGAATAGATTAGAACATAAACAAGAAATAGAAAAAAGTTAATTCATATTCTCGGAAATAATTTCTAGAATAAATTATTTTCTTTCTTTTATTTTTTTACTTTTCTTGTTCTTCCTCTTCTAATCAGTCACAGCCGCTACCGATTGCTGTCACCCATTGCGTCACCACCCGCCACCAGTTGCCATCGTCACCACCACCACTTGGTAGCTGCCTAGGGGAGGACGACAAAAAGAGGAGAAAAGAAAATTCTGAAAAAATTAAAAGAACTTCTACATACAAAAAATTGTGGGTCATACAAAAAGTATTTCTATTCTTTTTCAATTTCAAAAATATAAATTTTGTGCAATTACCAAATGTACTATTTTGCTTAGAAACTGATCCAATGAATAAAAATAGAAATTAACTAATTTGAAAAGAAATTATTTTCGAGAAAAGAACTGTTACTAAATGCACTCTTATTTCATTCCTATTTTGTTATCAACTTTTAATTATGTTCCTTGCTTCTTCTTTTTTGTCTTTTCAAATTCTTTTGCTACACGTTTTTTATCATAAAATTGTAAAACAATGACATAGACAATTCTTAAACCTTCAATGCACAATATGATTTTGGAACTTTTTACATTCAATTCAATCATTTAACTTTCAAAAAAACGCTATATATAGTCATTTGTAAAGTACATCGTCTTTTTTTTATGGTTACTAACGCAGTAACAATATTAAGATTCAAAATGATGATGTAGATTTTTGTATCACTTTCCCAAATTAGAAAATCCTCATTTTCCTTTCTTTTTGCACAAAAATAGAGAGAGAGAAAGAGAGGATGTGGAGGTCACCTGTACGCCACATGGATGCAAAAATGGCAAATCTAACATCAATGCTTTAGAAATTATTGCCAAGGTAGCTAACAGTGTTAGAATTTTAACGGAAGGACTATATTAATTGCATTTCTTAAAGTTTAAGGATTAAAATATTAAAAAAAATCATGAATGATATGGAAGATTGAACAGAAGCTCAGACACTTCCCATCTCATCATAGGGCCCATTTGGTTCAGCATTCCCAAGGGGCTTTCAGCCCCGAAAGCCCCTTGGGAAAATGCAAACCTGTTTGGCTAAGTTTTGGAGAGGACTTTGGAGAGATGTAATTGCATCTCCAAGTGTCCTCAAAGTCTTTTAGCCCAATGCAGGTCTAGAGATGCATTTGAAAATGCAACTTGCACTACTGTTCATCTACCAGCAACCACCTGCCAGCGACCACCGGCCACCCTCCGGCCACCCTCTGGGTATCACCGACCACCCTTTGGCGGCCAGATCTGGCCGCTAGTCAAGCTCTGGCGACCAGATCTGGCCGTCGGAGGGGCGGCTTGAGGTCGTGCAACCTCAGGCGGGGCGGCCTGAGGTCGGGCGACCTCAGGAGGCGGTCGCCTAGGTCCGGCGACCCAGGCGGCCACCACGCTACCGCTTGAGGCGGCGTGCCTGAGTCACGCAACCCAAGCGGTCGCGTGACCCAGGCGATCGCACGACCCAAGCACGCTTGAGGTCGCCGCCTCAGGCGGTCGCCTGGGTCGCACGACCTCAGGCGGGGCAGCCTAAGGTCGAGTTGTCGCCTGGGTCGCCAAACCCAGGCGACTGCCACCTGAGGTTGCCTGACCTCAGGCGAGCCTTTCGACGGCTAGATTTGGCCGCCGGTTAGCTATGGCGCCCAGATCTGGCCGCCGAAGGGTGGCTGGCGGCCATGGAAAATGGATTTAAAAATATATATTTTTTAATTTTTTTTTAATAAAAAATTTCGTAAACATCCCTTAGCAAAATGTAGTATTTACCAAACGGCATTTAGGCCAAAATTATTTTACAATGCAAAATTTACCAAATGGTATTTGCATTTCGAGGAACCCCTTTAGCCCAAAGGTACTTGCTATTAGACAAATGTGTAATTTAATATTTTAATATATTAATATAAATCCATTTTGTATGTCAAGATTTTGGACACCAAAAAAGCGGATGCCAATTTTTGGCTTTTTTTTTTTTTTTTACACTAGCCCAATTTTTAGCTGTTCATAGTTGTTATTTCTTTTCTGTTTGCAGACTTCAATTTTCGATTTTTCTTATCCCAAATTTTTTTTATTAAATATTAACCCAAAGAATAATAACTTTTATGTTTCATCTTCCAAAAAATAAAAAATAAAAAATAAAAAATAAAAAGTACTTATGAGCTTCCTCATTAAAGCTAATAAATTTGGTTCTAGAAAGATAATAATAAAAAAATTCTGCACCAGTTAAGATGAATTTGAATATATCAATAATTCATTAACAACAAATGAATATCAAAAGTATAATAAAACAAGTAAAAATAAAATGTACTCTTAACAGATTTATTATCAAACGAGTTCAGATTTTATATCATGCATTTTTTTTCTTTTTTGACAAGCATCTTCATGTATAAATGGACATATATATATGAAATAAAACAGAAAATATGAAAATATATACATTAAATAGACAGCACAAGGCGAATGATAACATGATAGTCCAAAACAACTGGAGCATTAATCTTTAGTAGCATGTTAAGATGTGATCTATGTTTTTCTTAATTTGTTGTTGGAACCTCTAATCATTTCTGTGAGTAGTCACCAGTCGGTTTTCTCTAATCATGAATAATCTTCGAGAGTAAGGAAGGACTCAAATTGTATATAACCGCATTTTCTAGAAATTCTGATCCATTTGTGTCATAAGTTTAGGCTGATTGGCCCAGTTACATGGACTATACTGTAGTTTGACCAGACCCAAAGTCAAAGATGGTTTTGAAAAGATTGGACCTTGACAAAGATTCTCAACCTTCTCAAGCCCAACCATCTTAAAACTTTGTTCAAAGGACTTTCCATGGGCTGATCAAGATTAATAGTTTTATTTAAAACAATGATATTAATATCATAACATTTATATAACATTCACTCTATGGCTAATCATTTAAGCGTCACAACATTTAAAAACCGACCATTGAGTTATATTGACCACTTTCCTTGCCTCAAAATCCTACGTGACAATATTGAAAAAATGTTGATCTTATATAATATCAACATACGAGTCATTAATTTAAATCTTGACGCTTCCTCTTATATTTATTTTGTTTGAACTTTTTTGATTCATTAGAATTTGTGTTTCCTGTACCTGGAGCATCAAGATACTGCCGCGTTGGGATATTTGTTTCTCTAGAATATCTCTAAAAGGGAAAAAGAAAAGTTTTGCTCAAGAAGAAGTCTTATCAAGAAAATTACTAAAAAAAGTTCTAAACTTTTTTTTTGTCAATTTAGTTCTAAACATTTTGTAATTATGCCAATATAGTCTATCTAACCAAATTTTGTTGGTCAACGCTGATGCGAATACTGGCCGACAATGCTAGCTAATGCTAATATGGCCAATTTTTAATAATATTTTATTTATTTTTCTTTTTTCTTTTTTTCCTTTTTTATTATTCCTCCAGCCAATTGCCAAAGCAAAGGCCAGCAAGGCTTGACCTCACTAGCCAATGGCGAGTCTCACTCTTGCTAGCCACCGGCAAGGTCTTGTTGATCTAGTGAGGCTTAACCTCATTAGTGGCTAGCAAGGGTGAGCATTGCCATTGGCTGGTGAGGTCAAGTTTCACCAGATCAGTGGCAAGCTTGGCCTCATCATGGCTAGGCAAGGTCGAGCCAAATCTATCAAGGCTCGACCTTGCCCTCATCCATGGCTATCGTGGGCGAGACTCCCCATCAGCCAACGAGGATGAGCTTCACTGGCCCTCGCCTCTAGTTGGTCATTAGGTTTGGTGATCGACTGGAGGAAGAAGAAAGGAGGGAAAAAAAAGAAAGAAAAGGAAGTAAATAAATTCAAAAAAAAATTATTATCAAAAAATTGGCCACTTAGCACCGGCCGGCAAAAATTAGCTAAATAAATTGAATTGACATAATTATAAAAAATTTATGACTGAATTAATAAAATTGCAAATGATTTAATACTTTTTTGGGTAATTTTTGCAATTTTGTCTCATTGAGGTCTTTTTGTAGACAAGACTGATTGGCCCAACAAAACAACTATATCAATCTTATGGTTACATTTCGACCAAAAAATAAAAAATCTTATAGTTACATATCGGATTCATGCCTATTCAAGGTCTTCTTGTATGAAGATAGTAAATGTGGGGAATTTTCTATCTCTAGCCAGCTCTATGTAATTGTGCTTATTGTTCCTCTTTTCGATGGTCTATATGGTATTGTTACGCGGGCATCCAGAGTTTTAGTTTTATGACGGGTTATGAATGAGTGAAAAATTTAGGACATATGCTACAATATACCGGCGGTCCATTTTTTGATAATTTAAGCTTTTGGGAAAAAAAAGAAAAGAAATTGCCCGACATCTCTTAGAGTCAAGCCCTCATGTCAACATGAGGTTATTGGAAGTCTATGAATCTGCGTCGAGTGAGTTTATCAGACTACCGTTTCTTTTAATTTTGACATTTTCAAGAGAGCTAAGTCTTATCCAACAATTCATGTAGAAGTGGTTGGGGAATAAATTCAACTCTATTTGGCAGAATTTTAAGAGTCACTTTCTTCGGCATTTTGACGAGGATTTCGTGCCACCATCTGGTCTCACAATATGTGGTTGAAAAGCTCTTTCTGTCGAGTTTCCAACCCATCAAGTTTCATGCCATTTGGGTTCTTCTGGAGGATGCTATACTCGATTTATTAAGCGCTGCTCAATTTATCCAAGAACGAGCCTCTGAGCCTTTCAAAAATTTTGCTGGGTCCTATGCATAGAATTTTGTTTCGAAAGTCATCTTGACTTAAGAGTCGGTCAATCTTCTTATTTCTAATTTGTCAACGGATTGCTGGTCATGTAGAATAAAAGATAAGGTATATTGGAATTTACTTATTCGGAGGATTGTTCCGTGTTGAGCCTATTTACGTTTCAAATTGACTATGTAATTCGAAAAAAGTCACTCATCGTTGACCGAGATTAGTCTCTTCTTCTCTCAATAACAACTCCGTTAATTTATGATCGATTTTTCTTTCTCTTTTTTTTTGTTTTTTTTTTTGTTAAATGGCTAGATTTTGTGAGAAACTAGAGATAACTACATAATGATAAATGGACATGTGGTGGCAATTGAATTGGTAGTGATAAAGCCAAAAAAACATGAGCATGAGCATGAGCAATTTGATTGTTCACCTCTTTTGTCGCTAAGGTGACTCATGCCTATGCAAGCGTTGGAATCAACCTGATTTTCCCCACTTCCATTTCAATCAGGCCATCATGCTTCATTCCGAAGACTGCGACCACGTACGCAACCTCTCTCTCTCTCTCTCTCTCTCTCTAAGCGGGCCATTCGAGTCCGTTTACAAGACCATGAAACAAACAGCTTCGGACGACTTTCGTTGTCAATTGCATCGTTGCGGTGCTCCTTCGAGACGGTTCAACCGTTGTTGTCACTAGCGCACTTCATGGGCCTTTTCAGCTAATTCTAAAACCTTAGCCAACGCAGCGGGAGCCAAACATTGGAGGATGCTGATGCGACATTTGCAAGCATCGTTAGAAAGCCGGTAACAATTTCCTTTCCTCTTCGCAACAAGTTGAACCACCCGATTTCAGTTGAATCCAGAAGGGGACAACTACAATCTGTCGAGGAACATAGTAAGATATCCCGATCGATGATTTGTCGTGAATCACTTTGAATGATTTGTCATGTAATTACAACTCGGTTGCGACAAAAAGATCAGCCTCGAGAGAAAAAAAAGAAAAAGAGAGGAATAGAAGCACTTGTTAAAAAAGCCACGGAAAGCAAATCATTCTACCTGTGTGGGTCTCGGAACGGAGAATAACCCTACGGATGAATCAAACATCATTAGATCATGTGCACTTTTACGTTAGGTTGCTTCGATTCGATTGTCCAAATGTGTGTGGGGGCTCAATTTAGTTGGGGTTTATGCTAGTGTTTTTTACAGAAGCATTGTCAAAAAAAAAATCCTAAACTTATTATACTAGTGCCAATTTAGTTCCAAGCATTTCAATTTAATCAATTTAACCCTAAACCTTTTGATAATTTACTAATTGAGTCTGTCGGGTTAATTTTAACTGAAAATTACTAACATGAACACTAGGTGTTTTTAATGGCATGGTTGATATTGACATGAACAATTCTTACAGTTCTTTACATTTTAAATTTTTACTTTCTTTGCTCTCTTTTTTGGGCACAGTGGCCAACGACCCTCACCTGCTACTGGGCTATTGCCAAGGCCCTCATTGACCATGAAGGCCTTGCTCAAATCTACGTGAGGCCTACCTATCCCATGATTGTTAGGGCTGTGAAGTCCTAGGCTGAGGCCAGGGGAAAGTACAGCGCAAGTGTCAAAACTTGGCACAAAGGGACACTTAAGTGCCAAAAATTACAAAAAGTACACTTAAGTGCCACTTTTTAAAAAAATTGGATCACTTAAGTGCCAAGTCGCCGGAACCCTGTCGGAAATCCTACGTGGCAATTTTTTATTACTTTTCTTGCCTACGTGGCTCGCCGGAAATTGAATCAGCCAAAACGACGTCGTTTTGGCTGATGTGGATTTAAAAATTATTAATTAAATAATATTAAATAATTAAAAATATATTATTATAAAATCGATTTTAATTTTTCAAAAATCTGATGTGGACAATTTTTTTAAAAAAAATTGCCACGTGGATTTTTTTTATTTTGAAAAAATGTCACGTGGATTTTTTATTTTGAAAAAAAATGCTCTGTCAGCAAATGAAGTCGCCGGAAAATGGACACGTGGCAATTTGGCCAGAATTTTTCGCCGTTGGCACTTAAGTAATCCATTTTGCTCCGATTTTGACACTTAAGTATACCTTTTTGTAACTTTTGGCACTTAAGTGTCCCTTTGCGCCAACTTTTGGCACAAAGAGGTCCGCATGTCCTGAGGCCATCATGGTCTCATTAGCCATAGATGAGAGCGCAAAGGCACTCCCTAGACCTAGGCGAGGGTCTTCATGGTTGGCCAGAGTCACCAACATAATGAATAAAATAAAAAAAGCAAACATAAAAAAATATAGTAAAGAAATTCAAAAATAATAAAAAAAATCAATTTTTTACATGATAATTGCAAAAATCATCAACATCAGTACCAACGATGCTATATAAGACGACTAGTATTGTTGTCAGCAATTTTTGACCGCCAAAATAACTTAATTAGAAATTGTCAAAAGGCTTAAAACTAAATTGGCCTAATCGAAAGGTAATATAAGTATAATAGATTTAAATTTTTTTGGGACATTTCCCCTTTCTTAACAAAGAGAGAGTAAATCTTGTTTCTTCTTAAGCCTAACAAAAAAAGAGTAAATCTCGACAGACACTAGGCAATTGACGTAGCGAAGAGACAAGCAAGTTGCAACTCACGAGTCACAAGTAGCTGCTAGGTATGTTATTAATTTTTCTAACTCTCCTTCACAAAGCTCTAGGCATCCATTCGTTGAGTAAACGTCACAACGGTGAAATTATTTATTGTAATTTGAGTATAGAAAAATGCATGATAAGTCATGATCCATCATGTAGCTAGAGTCCCAAGAGCCTTGTATCTTATACGTAAGACCTTACATGGAACTATATAAAACTATTTATTGGTTAATTTAATTGAATCTTTCTTAAAAGTTAAGACTTTAACCCTCGATCCCCGAGATGAGAATCCTCCTCAAGTATTCATAAAACCCTAGTCGGCAGCTCGCCCTATTTGCATCCGAAAGATTAGGGTCAGTCCTTTTATTTCCCGAAAATATAAAAAAAATATCTTCTCAATAGCCTTATCTAGGTTTTTGATATTCATATACAAAATCAGATAGAATAACATATAATTTGTTTGATGTTTTCCCGTTTAGGCACGCACTTTGAATACATATAGGATAACCCTAGATAAGCGCATGTATATATATATATGAATAAGCCTAGATAAGTGTAGTGTGACCGGGTCCAATGACTCCAATGACCATTCTCACATAAGCTTATAAAATGTTAGATTGAAATGAGATAGATCTCAATCAACCATTGGATTCCAGTTGTTCATATCAGAGAATAACATAACCCATTATCTACATTATATTTAGTGTTTCTATGTAAAGCGTAATATAGAATGAAAAAAAATGATGATATCTTATCAATTCTATCTTATCGAATTCTACTCTACCCAATTTCAAACATTGAAAAACATAGTTGAGATAGAAACCTACGAAGGGAAGGAGAAAAAACTTAAATCACTTAACTCAAGGTCCAATAAAAAAAAAAACTCAAGGGGGCTTAAATAAATAAATTTGGATAAGATTTTATAAAAATAATATATATTTCTTAAGAATCAAGTGTTTCAGGGGGCAAGTCCTGTCAATTGGTGATTAGACAACAAAACACGGAGAAATTATTAGTTTTCCTTTTTGGTCGGGAAGGGAAATTATTATTCATCCATTGAAATTTAGCGGATGGTTGAGGTATATCGCATTTCAATTTAACATTAAAAATACTCATTTAAACATATTTTCTTGAGGACATAAGAATCACCCTTAGAATATATAAAACGTTTACCCATACTCCTTCTCCCGGGGCAACCCAACAAAAGTCAAAAGTCTCGTTGCCCAAGTGGAACACGGCTGGTCCCACCACAGCCCCCAGCACACGCCAGAGTCCAAGAGCCCTTTTAACACATTTTTTATATGGGAAAAACATTTCAAAAGAATTCCTTTTTCTATTATTTATATTTTTATCTTTGAATTAGGTTGAATTAGGTTAGAGAGAGAGAAGAGAGAGAGAGAGTACGGCACCTGGACCGATCTAAGTCCAAACCAAATTAAACGGCCCAACTTCTGAGTTTGAACAGCTGAGAATTTGAGGACAAAAAGAAAAAGAAAAAAAAACAGCTCAGAATAAGAAGTAAGATCATGCAATAATTTGAAAAAAATCATCATTGCTGTTATCCTTTTCGGCCAGTATACGCACTCATCAGATAATTAAATATATTCCGGATCCGGACGAAAAAATAAAGGCGAAGGCTACTTATGGCTTTGATTTCCACGAGGCACGAACGTCTGAAAAACGCACTGTAGCTGGCCTGCTGCAGCTGAGTCAGCCTCAGTCTGTCTGTCTGTCTCTCTCTCTAGCTCTGAGTCTCTTGACTCTGTCTCGTCAGAACTCGTTGTATACGGAGAAGAAGAGGCTCGAGCTCAACTGGAGAGAAGTCTGGGCTCTAGCGGTGGAAATTGTTTATCTTTTTGTTCCAGACGCTTCTATCTTCTCGTCTTGTGTCTCGGGTTCCTAGCGATGGCGGAAGTCATATATTTGTTAAACAAGGTGGGATTTTTTTTCTCTCCCTGTTCTCTTTTTGTGGTAATGTGTGCTCTTGTTTCTGCTTGCTTTGTTGAATTTGTATCAGATTCTTCCCTTTCTGGACCGAAGGAGAGACGGGTGTTCTTAAAAAAGTCATCTTCTCACTGTACTTTGCTGAAAGATTGTTGCTTTTTTCCTTTTTGGGTGCACGAAGAAGCATTTATCTTCCTTACCAAAAAAAAAGAAGCATTTATCTTTGGAAGCAGCTGATTCGTTTTTGTTATTGGCATGTGTTTTGAGCGGGGACGAG
Organism: Corymbia citriodora subsp. variegata; assembly: GCA_014858505.1. Lineage (NCBI taxonomy): Eukaryota > Viridiplantae > Streptophyta > Magnoliopsida > Myrtales > Myrtaceae > Corymbia > Corymbia citriodora. The sequence continues at coordinate 10,826,016 of CM026418.1, forward strand.
AAGAATAACTCATTTTGTCATCAGAAATGTTTAATCTCGAATTATAGCGATCTTGTTGTGCTAATCAATTTATTTCCCTGTTACAATTCTTGGGTAGTTCGCTGATTTGGGGTCAAAACTTAGAACCCGCCATCAATTCTTCTTGCCCTTCCCTGCCTAATTGATTGCGTTAACTTCACATGCATTAATTTCATCTAGTCATCTTCTCTGCATAGTTTTGTGATGGTTGTTGCTAACTCCAGATTGCGAGGAGATTATCATGTTTCTGGTTTGGTGAGTTATCAATTTTCATCTGATAGCATTTACTCTGTTTTCTTTTTTTCTTTTTCTTTTTTTTTAATGCTTGACAGGACACTTTGATCGTTAAACCTCCCAAGAAATCGCCTCTAGTTTACAGGATGATAGTGTTGGCATTTTCAATGTTCTGTGGGTTGTACGTATGCTCAATCTGTCTGAAGCAAATAAGCCGCCATGCCAAGCCAAATCTCTTAAACATCCAAATCACAGAGGAACCTTGCGAGCTTCATTGCGTGAAACAATTTGATAAACCTTCAATCCATTATCCAAAACCCAAAACTTTTAGCAGGTAATAAATGACATGACAAAACCAGGATTTCGTTTTTGATGGGATGATGATTCACTGGGTTTCGCCTGATTTTGGTTTTAAGTGATTCCAGGGCTGAATGTGCAGATAATCCAGTGCGATATTTTGTTATCATATCGACACAGAGATCAGGAAGTGGGTGGTTTGAGACACTCCTAAATAGCCACGCCAATGTGAGTTCCAATGGGGAGATTTTCTCCATCATGGATCGGAGGAAGAATGCTTCCTCAATTTTACAGACTCTTGACAAAGTTTACAACTTGGATTGGTTTAGCAGTGCTTCAAAGAACGAGTGTTCTGCTGCAGTTGGCTTCAAGTGGATGCTTAATCAGGTAAATATCAGGACATCATTTGCGAATTTATACAATTGGACTCAAATTTTTGAACCAAACGGATCAATGAAACTATTGTAATTTGGGTTATGTGTCACTGAAAATAGATTGTACGAAGAAGGCAGAGATAGAATATTGTGGTGTTACAGGATCAAAGAGCACCAAATAGTCCTTTAGAGCATACAGCTCTATACTATGAATACTTTAGCAAAGACACAATGAATCGGTAAAGAGTCTTTGATACATGCAATTCTGCTGAAATCTCTAATTTGCTACTAATAGCAACTGCATGAAAGGAGATGCAACTTCAAAAATTGCAGAATTTCTGGAAACCCCAGGATTTACATGTCAAGGAGGTTTTTTCTTAGAAAACTTCCTGGTGTAGAAACTGTGTCCCACTTTGGCTGACAAAAAGAAGGAATGGAAAGGTTGTGCATACATCAAATCATCATCTAGGTCGATGGTTATAAAAAGATATCTTTTTATTCAAATTGTATGGTACAAATAAGCCTTTGAAGGTATATAATATTTGTGAATGCATATCACCTAAGCTTATGATAGTGTTGGGCAAGCATATATTTTTCTTATTTGGAGACTATTGATGCAGCAAAATGTTGCTTCTTGTCATATTGTTGGATGATAATTCAAGGAAATTGAGCATTTCTTGCTTCCAATTCATGCAGGGAGTGATGGATCATCATATAGAAATTGTACAGTACTTCACCCGTAGACATGTTTCTGTAATTTTCCTCTTCCGCAGAAATCTTCTGCGCCGCATGGTTTCAATGCTTGCAAATTCCTTTGACCGCTATGCTAAACTGTTGAATGGAACCCACAAGTCCCACGTGCATTCTCCTCAAGAGGTCTGTCTGTCTCTCTTTCTCTCTACAGACACATTCACCCAAAGGGCACCCGACCACATGCACACACTGGCACTAACCCATCTTCACATACTGATACACGATACACGATACACAAATAACAGTCCCCTGATACTGACTGCAGGCTGTGATACTCTCGGGATACAAGCCTATGATCAATTCCTCATCCTTGATCAATGGTTTCAAAGAAATGGAGAGAACAGTTTCTGAGGTTTTGACATACTACGATACCACAAGGCACATTGTGCTCTACTATGAGGATCTCATGAAGAATTGGACTGTAAGTGCCTTGGGCTATGATATCTAGCAAGCAGCTTAATTTGAACTGACCACTTATACAGCACAGTATCTGTGCTCCGATATCCTGCAAATATAGCTCAAAGTCTATTACTTTCTACTCTAAATCTAGTTTATGATGACGAGCTGAAGTGTTTTGTTAATTGGGTGTGATCATGTCTCATTTGAAAGCTAATGTTGCTATTTCACTTTCATAAACATTGGCGTATCTCCTTCATTAGATTGACATTCATTGTCTGCTATTGTGCAGAAGCTAAAAGAAGTACAAGAGTTCCTCAACCTGCCAACAATGGATTTGAGGAGCCGCCAGATCAAGATACATAGTGGGCCATTGTCGGACCATATCAAGAACTGGGATGATGTTTTGAAGACCCTTAACGGGACGAGTTATGAGCGCTTCATCCACACCGACTATTGAACCGTGCTTCATTGGCAAGATTTTGGAATCATGTACATTGCAAGTTCAAGTTAGTCATCTTCTTGGGTGCAGAAGCTAACGACTGGAGCCACGAGAATCGTGCTCTCACACTGCCCATTTTGGGGCCTAAGTTTTGTTTCCTCCTCTGCATTCAACACATAGTTGAATCTTACAGTAATTCTGTTCCTTTTACGGTTCTAAAAGCTTGTCTTTCTTGATTATTTACCCACTAGGTCTGTTGCCCCTGCTAATTAAGAGTAGTGTTTTCATCCTTTGCCATTCGTGAGACTCGATACCGGGTCTGTACTCTCACACCTGACATCCCAAATAACCAGTGCAGATTGCCGCGGGGGACTTAATCAAAGAGTAATTGCTAGCTATGATTAATGAGAAGGCTCTTCGGTTGTCTTTTATTACGGGCTTGATTTCTCTGTACTTTTTGTTGCCGCCATCCTTGGGATATGATCTGTGCTCAAAGTTCTGTATTCTGTCAATAGAACAGGTATAGTACGGTACGCGCTATTCTCATTTCTCCTTCATCATTTGGCCTGACTAGATAGTTTCTCACCAAGGTTCAAGGAACGTGGAGTCCAAGTGGATAATAAGACAGAACATAAGATTGAGAACGTACGATAGAATTTGGAGACGGTACGGCGTGATTTACTCGTCCTGATCTTTTTATAAAGGAGAGTTTTATGGGAACTCTGCGAAATCCGACTTTTGTTGATTGTCTGGCCGGACAAATGATTTTGGTTACGAATGTCATCCGTTCATATCGTCCCTGAAGCTCGTTTCCAGTACAGCAATAAAGCCTCTAGCTTGTCTAGCAGTCCTCGCCGACCTAGTTAATGTCTGACATGTAAGGCGAATTATGTTTTGTCCCCGTGGTATTTTAACACCAAATACAAATTGCCCCCTTGACTTTTTAATTTTTGTCTTAGGCCCTCAGAAGTTTTTCATATTGTTTGCCATGTCCTCCTCTAGTGTCGACTTTGGCATGTGCTTATCGTGTGAGTAATTCGCTTATTTTATGGAAAACACACCCGACCGACAAGTGTGGGCCAATTACATTTTACTTGAGATAAGTTGGTCTTCGATTTTTTAATTTTTTAAAAGAAAATTTGGCAGTGATTTTCTTGAAGTCTTGAAATCCGCTGTACTGCTTGCAATTTACAAGGCCCAAAGTGTGATCGTTTTTTCAAATGTAGCCCAACCCTTACATAACCAAAGAATTTTGTTTTGATTGTATCTCCATGTTTGGCCCGAACTTTTAAAATTAGCACGTAATTAACCATGCTTCCTATGTCATTTAATACTGACCTCTTGAAGTTTACAATGTGAGACAAGCTAAGAAAGCAAAATAGAAAAGGATAGAAGAACTCGTCATATTGACATGCTGCATCAGCATTTTTCGACTCTTTCAAATGGTATATTAAATAAAGCGAAAGCTTCAAGTAACGAATTAGCTGACCTCCGTATTCTTCACCAAACCTTCATTTAGAGATACAGATTAATTGCGTGAAGATTTCATTAACTAGTGCCCCCTTGGGACTTCTTTAGTTAACGAATTAAGAAAACTTTGCATGGCTTAATACATTAGTTATATGTAAGAGATATTTTGACAATCGGATTATTCTAAAATAAATATGTTTAACAAGTGCTCTTGAAACTTTCGTTGACAAGGTTGGATATAGAATTAGTTGCATAATCGTATTGCCATGTCATCATATCAATGTCATTTAGTGATTACATGTTTAGGATAACAATAATTAGATTGCATATCATGTTAGATTAGTTCATAATTTTCACCCATCATTCAAATTAGATCATTCATGTCACATGTCATTTGCTAATATAATTCCTGCATGTTAAATTGGAATTCATTGAATCATAAAATTTAGATTAAAATTACATCCACAAGAAGAAAAAGCCCCAAAAAAAATGTCATTGCATTTAGAAATCATGTTTAGGGCATGCATTTTTTTTCTGATTAACCTCTTGCAGATATTGAAAAATTAATCATAGTGAAGATATGCTTTGCCTAATGGATTGAGGTTTGCCTTATTTTTGGCAATTTAATTATAACTTCGATTTATTGAGTGCTAAATTCTTGATTGCGCATCCTATGACCACTCATCCCATGTTAGTGGTTCAAGCTTAAAATCAACTAAGATTACTGACAAAAATATATATATTTTAAAATAAAGAGAAAATGCATTGAAAGGGTGTTAGATTTATTTAGCACAACCAAGTCCCTATATCCATGATATCTCTGGTTCGTAGAAGTAAAGTGTTTTTCTACACTTAGGTTTCTAATCGATCCACAAAATATTAATGGTGACTTCTAAATAAAATAATTTATATTTTAAATTAATTAAATCGAAACCCTAAAGTTTCGACTAGTATGAGCTTGGGAGAGTTCGTGCTAAGTCTTTGACTTAGTTTTCCATTAATTTTCCTTTTGGTTGTTCACCTCAAAAAAGGTCACGACAGTACGCAATATGTTTAGGCTGTCACATTGCTTATGTTGCAACAACAATCTATCAAATTTGTCCACCCTTACAAATTTTGATGAACCTCCAATTTAATCCATTTTCACTTTGTGGGATGGAAATATAAAATGTTTTTCTCAAATTTTTTTCTTAATTATATCTACCTCCATCTATATATTTGAGTTGAAGTGTTATTTATTTTACTTTTTCTTTACAAAATTACCCTAATACTAAATAACGAAAAGACAGCAAAGGACATAATTAACATGTCTCCCCGGAACCACTAAAGGTTGTTCTAGTGGCTATCCTTCCCACACAAGAAGGATGAGATGGAGTGTTCAATTCTCCACATTTTCATCTTGAGTGGTTTTGCTGACCTATAAGAGATAATGAATCGGTATCTCCCACCATATTTGCTGAGAGGTCCAGTTAATTCTTTGCCAAGAAGATCATACTATCCCACCAGAAGCATGGCCCTTAGATATTGCCAACATGTCATGGGATTAAGGCGGACCCCCATCCCTAGGGATAGCATCCAAGAAGCCCTAGAAGTCTTTCAGCAAAACCATTTAGAGTCATCCACTGCTCATGAACCTTAAGGCGGACCCCCATGCCAAGACCCTTGAGGAGGACCATTCTCCAAAAACTTTGGTCCTTGCGCCGATCCTTTCGGCACTAGTTCATCTCGCGAACCCAATCTTTCTACATTGGAGATTGAGGCCCTGATCAGATCCTTCAAAAGAGAAAGAGACGGAAGCTCCAGTTAGGAAGACAACACTAAAGAGCCTATCAATTGCATCAACCACCGAACTGCTCACATCACTGTAGCACATGTATAATTATTGTCCTTTGTTGTCCGTGATAGTTGCTAAGATCGACCCGTGAGTTTTTTCCATGTAATTGTCATTTGTGCCATCCTTCGCCTATATAAGGAAGGACACCTATATTGTAAAGATAAATATCTAAACCGAAATAAGAAGTGTGTTGTGTGTTTTATCAACATGGTCTTCTAAACTCTTCTACTCTTCTAGTTCGGAACTACAATTCTAAACAAACACTGTGATTCAAGAAAATCCTAGAAGTAAGCTCTACACTTGCTCATAATGTAAGATCCTGTGTATAGAATTTATGATATTTTCGAGTTTTCTATCGTCTAAGTTCATGGCTTGAAAAAGTAACTTGATGGCTAAAAGGCAATCTCTATTGAAGGCTAGGAGTGTCGTGTGTAGAATAGCATATCTACCATAGGTGTCCAACTCATATCTGTCAATTAAATTATAGGCCACCCTATGAAAGTAAGGACATTTAGTTTCAAGTGTGAAATTTAACTCTCACACTCTACAAAGGAGTGAGGCAACAATCTGAGAGAGGGTTAGGAGTTAGAGTATAATAGACAAGGGAAAAAAAAAAAGTCTTCCCTGACTACCGCTTCACTCACTTCCTTGTATAACTACTCATTTTTCTTCCTTGACATAATTATTAAAGTGTATGTTGGTCGATCACTAATTACTAATATTAAGGGAGAAATCAACTTTTGGTGTCTCTTCCTCTCAAATCATTATTTGTGTTTTATTTGATTTTTCATTAAGCCTTGATAATCACAACCCTTGAGTTCCTAATTCAATACATGTGTGAAAGTTGTTACTTATATTGTAACTATTATCACATCAGAAACACAAGCGCATACACGCATGTAGAGCGAATGGTGCTAGTACAAATTTAAAAGAAAGGTCGAAGTGTCAGCACATTAACATAAGGGTAGGGAAATGCATAAGAAAAGACATTCAATGTTGGGGCCAAATTTAATGGCCAATGGAACAAGCCAATATTCATTAATTGAATAGACTTTCATGAAATGGACTCCCATTCTGCCCAACAATATATATATAGCTAAATGGCGAGGCCTAAACTGGTACCCTTTGATTAGATGTTCAAACAAATAAGGGTCATACTTTTAACTATTTCTAAGTGGCGAAACTCCCTTTAACTAATGTTCTAATTGATTGGCTACAAACACATCATCAACATTTAGGAAAAATTTCCAAAAAAGTCTTAAATATATGACACTTTTGTCAATTCAGTCATAAACACTTTGATTATTTCAATCGACTTAAATCTTTTCACGTTGTTGACACTTGACCTAAGTCATCAAAAATAGATAGTTGGGTAGACTAGCAAATCGTAATATATTTTATTAATAATCATCAACAGAAAAAGAGGAAAAAATTAATAAAACATCAAAATAAATAATTAACTAAACATTATTCAAAAAGAAGAACTCGAAGCGGGCCCGGGCCGACCCGGCCCCTTCTGTTCTTTCTTTACTCCTGAACCCAGCCCGGCCTCTTTCTTTTCCCTCTTTTTTTTCCGCTTGGGCCGGCTCATTTTTTCTTTTCCTTAGTCCGGCCCGCTCACTTTCCTCTTTCTCCTTCCCCTTCGTCCTTCGTGCGACGTACCGCAGACACAGAGGCAAAGCAGGAGGGAGCAGGGCCACGGCGTGATCCGCGGGTCGGGATCAGGCCGACCACGTTAGGCTGGCGGTGGCAGAAGCCATGCACGCCTGCCGGTGGACATTAAATGGTGGGAGGGAGAGCAATTGAGAGAGGGGGTCGGACAGAGAGATAAATCGAGAGAGAGACCGAGAGGGAACGAGAAAGTGAGAGGGCCAGAATTCGCCTCGGCTGAGCGTCGCTTGGCCATCCTGGACGCGAATCGACGACTGCTAGCCGGCACCATCGAGGCCGCTGTTCCCCCCTTCCACCACGTTCGATTTCCGGTGAGTGTGCTTTGAGCCCGATCCATTTTTATCCCGAGGATCACGGCTTGGCGACACCGAGATGGCTGGCTAATAAACGATCCGCTTCGAGACCACCTTCCGGCCGCCGCCGCCAAACTGGGTAGGGACCTCCGCGGTCGCGCCCCCTGTTTTTCTTTTCCTGTCTCCCCTGTTTTCCCCCTGTTTCGGTGACTGCGGGCCGAAGTTCATGGCCGCACGGCTCACTCGAACTCCAGCCCTCTTCCGTCCTTCGTTTGGCTGTTTTGTGTATATTTGCTGCCTGTCGAAGGTGCCGGCTTGGGTTCCAGTTTCCATTAAGCCGGGAACCCCTCGTTCAGTGTCACACGCCACCCGCTCGACGAAATGCCTCAACGAGATTTAGTTTTCGTGGGTTCGTTTTCGGCCGAAATCGAGTCTTCCGCCCGTGTTGCGTTCTATTATTACGTTCCTGTGATGTTTAGCGTTACGGGCATGGACGTTTGGTCGTTTCGCTGCCTCCGCCACTACCATCGTTTACTTGGTTTTGTATTTCAAGCTCTGTGGCCGACAATAACAGTCTAATGACCAGAGGAAATCAGTAATGGAGACTTAACGATGAACTATTATGAGACATATCGGGGGATTTGGCATGTGAATCACTGGTTGGAGTTGTTCTCGGCTGGTCGTGAAGTGTAGAACAAAAGTCGAAGTCCTGGGAATAGGAAGCCAAGCGTAGCGGGTGACAGGAGGAAGAGTGCGGAAGAAAAAAATAGAAAATAGGGGAAAAAAAGGGACAAAGTGAGGAGGAGTAAATAAGATGGGCTGAATTGGCTTGATTAGGTTGGGCCCAGTTTGGTCTGGCGGGCTAGGTTTTGTTCGTGGTGTCTTGGGTTTGTTGCATTGTTAGTATTTTGGGTTTTGACTTAGATGGGCTTGGACTGAGCTATGGGTTATATTTGAAAGGGGGTTTGAGAGTTTTCACTGAAGTGGGCTTGATTAATAAGCCCACTTGTTATGTGACCTTTTGTGGCCCGAATGAAAATCAATCTAAGAGGGGTGCTTTTGATAACCATTTTGTTCTAAGAATAATTTTTGTTTAGAAATTCATTCTTTTTAATTTTATTCTCGAGAATAATTTTTGAACATTTGAAAGCATTTTGTAACTATCTAAAATTTTTATTCCTAAAATAGAAATGATTTTGGTAGGACTCTTACATTTTTTTTTTCTGTTTCTTTTAAATTTTTAATAATTTTATTATATTTTTCTTATTTTCCTTTCTCTTCTTTTTCCTCCTTCTTTGTGGTTGATCGTCACCGCCAACGGTGGCCAGCGACTGGCTGGGCAAGGTTCGACGAGGTCGGCCTTGCCCAGATATGGCAAGGCCACGGCAACCGGTTGGGAGGAAATAGAAGAGAGAAGTAGAAAATACAAAAAATAAATGAAAAAAATAAAAAGAAAAAGAAAAATAGGTTGGGCTTAATTCTGGAATTATTCTCAAGAATATAGAAACAATATAATTTTTTTAATTATCGATTCTATCCCAAATTTGTTCTCGAGAACAAAAAGTTCATCAAACAGATTTCTATTCTTTTTTTTTCCTAGGAACAAAAGAATAGAATTTGTTACCATTTGGCAAATTAACAAACAAAGGCTCCAATTTCGCATGCTCATCGTCCTTTTTGCTGCAATTTTTGACGAAGAGGATCACTAATCAATTTCACGTCCCAAATAAGAATGGAGATGGACATAAGTTCATGCTTATGGATTATCCCCATTCTTGTAGTTGTGCTTCATTTATTTTGAAAAATTTAATAATTTAAAATATTTTCCTAAATATTGTTTGAAATAATTAGTCAATGACAAATGTTTTGATTGTTAATGATAATTTATGTTTAAAATTTTTCATAAATGATAAAAGTATTTTTTGTTCATCAATTTTCTAAGTAAATATGTGTTTAAATTATCAATTATCATGAAATAAATGGAGCCTTAATTTTGATCGTTCTTTCTTTTTATGAAAATAAATATATGATGCAAAATAACATAAAAAGTAGTAATGAATGTTCTTAGTAGAGTTCCAAGTTTGCGGTTGAAGATGATTGGCTCTTTCTCTCGGTTCCGTAGCATGGAACTACCAAGAGCGTGATCGACGGCTACAGGGCGATTCCAAAGGGTCAAGATTTTTTTTTTTTTTTGGTGACCTATCGTTTTAAGTTGTTCAAGCCTACAAAACTCAAAAGATAAGATAAGAAGCTATTGTGAGAAAAGTTACCTAAGAGAGCGAATATAATTTTCTCTTTATCATTTTCTTGAATGGATTTGTATCTATCTTTGGATCTCAAGGGACATGAATGAACGTCGGAACGGTCTTGAATCAACTGGATGTACTACTACTGCCTCCATCCATTTCTAGTACAATATCTCCCACGAATCAAAAGCCATTGCCTTCTCATCTGGAATCCCTTCGTCCCGTCTTAGCTTCCCCGCGTTTGTTATCATATACATTACCATTTTACCAGTTTTTTGAGAGAGGTTGTCGTGTGCTCGAGATCCCCTATGACATCTTCTTCTAGAGAAATCCTGTGATTCAGATATGGAATTGGAATGGACTCTGATTGGTCTCATGGGCCCCCTCCCAAGAATTTGGGGAGCTGGGCCAGCATCCGCAACAAGGCAATCTCACTTTTTGCCTTTCTCGAAACACCCCTTCAGAAAACAAGAAAAACACGTACTTCGCTGGAGACGGCACTGACCAAATCGGATATCGGGATCACCTTTGGTGGGTCTTCCTCCCGAACGTCATTCACATGCTATTTGACTTTTTCTATGAAAAACCTCCACTAATTGTATTGGTACTCTCCACTCTCCACTTTCTTCCTGAATGCGTGTGCGCGATGTAACTATTATCGTGTCGTGGACACCCATGCAGACACGCATGCAGAGCAACGTGGTGCAACTACGAATTGGAAAGTATTCACACCAAAAATTAGCCCTATTATCGCGTGCTGACCATAAGAATGGTAATAAGAGCAATATGCCCAGTTTTGCTCGTAGAAGATAAGAATCGCCAGCATTCTTGAAGGAATTTGCAGCTAGGTGTTGACAAGATTTCAGACGAATATACCTAAGTTGATGACATGGTAATTAATTGCCATGTGTTAGACTATGGAAATAACGCATTAGATTTGAAATTTAAGCAAAATTGGCATTAAATCCCAAGAATAACTGCCGTAAGGAAGGTGCATGAAAATAAGGATGAAGTTAGTTGCTTGATAGGCAAATCCTGCAAGCATCATCGACAAGTCATGAAATGGTCGGATATTGATAAGGTGGCCAAGAAGGGAAGAAAAACGTGGGAAAAAACAAGAGTGCTGTTCAAGAAAAGCAATCAACCTAGCTACACTACAAATGTCACAAACCTTGTAACTAAGAACCCCTTAAACATCACAACAATTATCTTTACTTTTATCTTTATTTTATTGCATTTTAGTTGTAGTTTTCCAGATTTCCGTCATTGATTAAATTCCAGCATGTATCTCTATTTGCTTTTGCATCATCGATTAAATTCCGGTGTTGTTCCACAAGTTCAATGTCGTTGATTAGATTCCAACGTTGAGTTTCCTATCTAGGGGTATTGTTGTTGATTAAATTCCAACCATACACTTAAACAAGCTGTGTTGTTGATTAAATTCTGCAAAGTTTGATTCGGCAAAAGTACAGCCTAAGTGCCAAAACTTGGCATGAGGGGAATTTAAATACCAAAAGTTACGAAATGTACACTTAAGTGCCATTTTTTTTGAAAATTTGATCACTTAAGTGTCAACTCCGGCGAAGGCCATCGGAAATTTGACGTGGCTTACTTTAATAATATAACTCACTTACATGACTCGCCGGAAGTTGAGTCAGTAAAAACTCAGTTAAAATGATATTGTTTTTGTGCTAACGTATCATTTAAAATATGCATTAATTAAACAATATTAAATGACTTAAAAAAATATTATTATAAAATTGATTAAAAAAAAAAAGGAGGAGGGGGAGGGTTTGGGCGAGGGCCGTGCAACCCTCACTCGAACTCTCCCCTTCCCTTTTTTTTTTAAATAAAAAATATTTTTAATTTTTTTTTCTGGTATGACTTGGACAATTTCTTTTTTCTTTTTTAAATTGTCACGTGGATATTTGTTTTGAAAGAAATTGCTCCGTTAGCAAATAAAATCACAGGAAAATAACATGTGGCAATTTGGTCGGATTTTTTTACCATTGACATTTAACTAATCCCTTTTGTTTTGATTTTGGCACTTAAGTATACCTTTATGAACTTTTGGCACTTAAGTGTCTCCCTGTGCCAAGTTTTGGCACTTTAAGGATCCGCACATCATTTGATTCAAAAACATAGGATTATACATACAGGTTGGGAATAAAACTCGCATTCACATTTGGCATTCTCTGTTGATACTCAACATAGAACCTGAATACCCTAAAATAAAATCGAAATTCATCATTCAGTGAAAGATTTTTGGTGGGAATTTAAATCAGTGAAACATCTTTTTGGCATGTCTGATGGGACCTTAGTGTTGAGTTGGGAGAGTGCTACACCACAAACTTGAAATTGAACCAACATAAATAGTGCTATTGACGAACGAGTGTCATTGATGGCCGAAGATAACACATGTGGTGAGTCATCATCAGCCAACTTCCATGCAATGAGGATACAAACCAAGTTCAAGAAGAAGGCATTGACATTTGAGACATAGTGTGGAAGAAAAAAGGCAAGTGGACCTCACATTGGTCATGATCACTATTATGAGGCGAGCAATTGATGAGACTCAAAATGAGTTCGCTGATCATATGGTAAGGCGAATGACTAATATCATCATGCTTATGATAATCAATCCTATCATGAATGTGCCTAAAGACAATAAGGAGCCTCAACAAGACAAGTTCAACCACAAATAGGGTAGGTCCTTGTTTCAATTGGTATGTCTATGTAACGTTTACCTCTCAAGTAACATTGGATAATGAGGATAAAGTGTACCAACTTGGCCTCCTATAGAATTTTGCAAAGAGAAGAAGTCATTGCAGATGCATAGACTGATGGATCCATTAACACTAATGTTCCTATCAATGTTGATCAAGCTACTGCAAAAGTCATTCCACCAATGACTCGACAATCCATATTATTCGAGAATGTCTCAAGAGTAGGTTGGTTTCTTAGCTAAACCCTATTCTTGTGCCCTAAATGAATGTATTGCTAGTCACAATGGAAGTTCAAGAGTTGTAATGACTCCAGCTAGGAGGCATGATCAATTGCAACAGTTGATTCCACCGCATACAATGATACCTAACATTCAACAGTAGGTACCCTAGGTTGCGATGCCTAACGTTCAACAGTAGGTATCCCAAGCTGTGATTCTTAATGTTCAACGATAGGTTCCAAATATCTAACGCTAAGTACCTCCACCCATAATGCCAAACGCTCAACCTCATATGTTGCAACAACCTTTTCCTCTTGCTCAGTCAAATATTCCTAATATGCAAGTAAATCAAGCAACCATAACCCAACAACAGCTACTATTCTATAGGCCTCAACAACAGTTCCATCAAATTCTCCAACAAAATATCAACCCAGTGTTGCAACCCAATTATGCTATGCAGCACGTCCCAAGGTTACCTCCATAGCTCCCTTTCAAAACCAACCATCGGTTGAGCCAGCATTAAGGGGATATAGCAATGACATAGCGTGCTTGTCTAATGTGTATAGGAAGCCGTATTTGCATTGGATGGATACTATACCACATCGAAGGGGTTTTAAAATGCTCAAGTTTACTTTGTTGATTGATGAAAAGGATGAGTCAACATTTAAACATGTCAATCGTTTTTTGGCGCAATTGGAGACATAGCTTATGTGGACCATTACAAACTCAGGTTGTTTTCCTTATCATCATCAAAAATTTCTTTTACTTGGTATACATCATTGCCACCAAATTCTATCATCTCATGAGAGCAAATGGAAAAATTGTTTCCCCCAGTTTCAAAGGGCCGTCCTAGAACTGTCAGTAGTTGACTTGTTGACCATGAAATAGCTACACAATGAGTGAATTGACCAATTTATTTCTAGGTACAAAAGAGCCAGGAATAAATGTTTGGTCCCATTATTTGAGAAAACCTTTGCAGATCTCGCTTTTAATGGATTGAAATATGAAATCCATGAAAGGACGGTGGCACAGGCTTATTCCGACTTATTCTAGTTATCTACCATAGCTACCAAACATGAGAGCTTGCTTAAGGAAAAATACAAGAGACATGGTAGACGAGTAGAGATTAATTGGGTTGACGTAGTGGAAGTAGACAAGGAACTAGAGCAAGTTGAGATGGCATAAGTGGCTATTACTAAAATGGTTGTTGATAAACCATACATTTGTCAAGCATTAAAATCGGCCAGAATGAAGGAAAAGTCTAACATCATGCCTAAGGCAAAGGAGCCCATTTATTATTCCTTCGATGTCAATAAATTTGAGGAGATATTTGATCTCTTATTGGCCGATGGACAAATAAAACTGACTGAGGATTAGAATATACCTACCAATGACAAGGAAAAAGTATTGCAAATGGCATAATTTATGGAGCCATAATACCAATGATTGTATGGTATTCAAGAGAAATATTCAAAATGCAATCAAGTAGGGGAAAATAAAGTCTATACTGATAAGAGCAATGCTACTATGGAGATTGATGTGGATCCTTTCCCCATCATCATTGCAATGATATCCTTAAAGACTAAGCCAAAACCCAGAAGATACCAGTAGCTTCAATTTTGTGCAAGATGCAAATAGATATTTAGGCAAAAATAGTATTGCCCCAAGTCAAAGAGTCGTTGATGGAGTATACAACCAGGAATCGACTCCTCAATTTTGAAAGAAGCCCACTTAGAAGAAGCCAGGCTATTCGAAGAAGCGCTATACATATCAAAAGGGAAAAATCCCTTCATGGGACTTTGAACTTGAAAAGTACTAGGGTCCTCCATTGTGTGTAAGGTGCAGGTAGTTGGTTTAGCAGCAAAAACATCACTCCAAGGGACAGTACGATCAATATGATATTATGGTTAGTGGAAGGGTCTGTGAAGTGTACTACATATAATGCAGGATGTTCTAGGGAAGATTTTATCCATCGAGGAATTGATAAATCATTCAAGCAAAGATATGAAGAAGGCGACCCCACAATTGGAACCTTGGGAGAACATAGTGGGAAATATGACTATTATGTCAGTTATAATCCACTTCCCACTTACCCTAGAGTGACTAACCACCAATTTGGATGAGAGTCAAAGTTCAACGACAAAGATGTAGATCTAATAACTCATTGCCATCGTCGACGAATGTTAAAGGTGTCCTACGATCCGCCTGTTGACAGATGGTATACAATCGATAGGGTCCAATCCATTGGGAATAGCTTGACACAAACACAAAAACGAAAGATGCAGAGGAAGAAGAAGATGTATCCGCATCAAAAGAAACTTAGTTAGGGGCATATTACTCAAGTCAAGCCTACTTTGATGGCGGTCCAAGGACCAAAAAGAATCAAGGCTAAGAACCTAGTGTGGAGAAGAAAGTTAAATGGTGAGAGTACAACTTCCAACCAAGGTGAGAAATTGACCATAGAAGTAGTTGTTCGATTGCCAGAGCAAAAGGTGAGGTCATTGTCAAGGTCAGTTTCACCATTAAGTTCCATGGTATAGGTAAAACTTCCTAATGAATTTTGTATGATATCATCTGGTATGTAATTATGTGAGGAAATCTTCACAAATGAAAAAAGAAGGGGTGAAATACTATTTCGATAATGAGGAAGTAATGTAATTTGAGAAGTGTCCTACACAAAGCTCAAATCACTTGAGGGCATTAAACATTAATGCCAAAATTAATGGTTGGCCAATATCCTGGGTGCTAGTCGATGGAGGTTCTACTTTGAATCTCATCCCATACCATTTCTACAAAAAAATAGGAAGAAAGGACAATGAGATTATCCCATCGAACATTCAATTGTCAGACTCTACATATACGTCTTAGAGGTTAAAGGGATAGTCGTTATTGGTTTAACTGTAGGGTCTAAGACTTCTAGGACCTCTTTTTGTGTGGTCGACACTGATGGATCATACAATTTATTATTGAGAAGAGATTGGATTTATGAAAATCAATGTATACAATTAACCCTTCATCATACGTTAGTATTTTGGAATGGTGACAGAGTAGAGTAGGTTAATGCCAACTCTTAACCGCAAATGGCTTGTTCACAAATGATAAATGGATGCCTGGGGGCCTTTGAAGACAACATTTATATAAGTAGACCCCTACTAATAGATCCCAACAACATTCTATTCTGCCGGTTTGACAAAAGGGTCGAACCTTATGTTATCAAAAGGTTCTCCCGAAAGGTGACAGACCAATTTGATAAGGTTGTCTATGGAGAACCTTATGTTATCAAAAGAATTCATTAGGAGGTAGTTAACCTCTAGGGTCGAACTAGCGGGCAGGATGCAGAGGCTATTGAAGGAATCTTAGACTTTGATAACTCACCTATTAAGGATAATAATAAGGCGATTAAAGCTTAAGACCCATTGGAAGAAGTTAATCTCAACACAACCATCGATTGTAAGTGCTTTACTCGATAATGAATTCAAAGTTCAATTAGTGGATTTGTTAAGAAAGTACAAGGATTACTTCATTTAGGACTATCGTGAAATGCTTAGATTAGGTAGAGATGTAGTTAAGCATCGACTGCTAATAAAAACAGGTTTCAAACCACATAAACAACCTCTAAGGTGGTTTACAATAGAAGTTATAGAAAAAGTCAAAGAAGAGATCCAGAGATTATTGGTAGTAGGCTTTATAAGGACATCATGGTACGTCGAGTGGCTATTAAATATTGTTCTAGTGAAAAGGAAGAATGGGAAACTTAGAGTTTGTATGGATTTCCACGATTTAAATGAAGCTACACCCAAAGATGAATTCCAAAGGCCAATGGCTAACATGCTAATTGATTTTGCCTATGATAAAGAAATTATATTGCTCATGTATGGTCATTCGGGCTACAATTAGATATTTATAGCAGAAGAAGACATCCATAAAACTACATTTAGATATCCAGGTGCAATTGACACTTTTGAATGGTTAGTCATGCCCGGATTGAAAAATGCAGGTGTTACATACTAGATGGCGATGAATTTAATCTTTCATAACATGATTGGAGATTGCATGGAGGTTTGTATTGATGACATGATCATCAAGTTAGACTAGGTAAGTCATTTGCATTATTTAGAACAAGCCTTTATTAGGATGTGGAAATTTAAATTAAAAATGAACCTCTTGAAATGCGCTTTTAGAGTTAAGGTTGGTAATTTTCTAGGATTTTTGGTTAATCAAAGAGGAATTAAAATAGATAAAAATAAGGCCAAACCTATTTTAGAATTGACACCACCGATCACCAAAAAGCTACTTCAGATGATATTGGGGAAGATAAATTTTCTGCATTGGTTTGTTGCTAAACCTATCAGGAAAAATCAAAGTATTTTCCCCGTTATTGAAGCTTAAAAATCAAAAGGAGTTTGTCGAGGAAGACAAGCATCAGTTACATTCGATTGGATAAAAGAATACTCGATCAACTCTCCATTTTTTATATCACCCAAGGTAGGTAGGCTGTTGAAGCTGTATATGTTGGTCGTTGATACTACTAGCGGATGCATGCTAGCATGAGAGAATGATGAGGGGAAAGAATAAGCAGTTTATTATTTAAGTTGAATGCTGAACAATGCAGTGACAAGATACACATCCATTGAGAAGCCATGCCTGTTGTTTTATCATGCTTGTACAAATTTATGTCATTATATGCTACCGACTATGATGGATTTAATGTGTAAAATAGACGTGATTAAGTATATTCTAAAAACAGGTGGATCATTGACTTCAGAAGTTGCCTATAAAGGAACAGGAATTGTTGGAGCATAAATGCCCAAGGATTTACTTAAAAGAGCAAAGATGGTTGAAACATGTACATCAAGAAGTGCCTTAAGTTATTTCTTTGGTGGAACATGGGAGGTCCTCTTCCTTTTCTTTACAAGCAGTGCTAGTATTTCTCCGTTTGAACATGGAATACATAGTCTTTTATAAGCAAAAGGGTATACATGGAAGAGCCAAGGATCATGATAAGTGGATAAACATGAAGTTCCTTTATCTGAGTCATCAATAAAGTGGATAGCTTCATACTCAGATCCTTCAAGATTAGGAAGAAGTGTGCTCGGCAGACTGCTATCGTCAGATACTACCACATCAGCAGGAGTAGTGGAACTGATGATTTCCTTGCTTGGCTTCAACTTTCCCTTCCAATTAATTCGAGCAATTACTATCTTGGAGTCATCTTCATAAGAACCCTCATTGACAAAAGAAATCCACCATGTCATCCATTATGAACTATGGCTAGGAAAAGCTTGAAAATTCTTTTCTAGATTAGGAGAGAATCGAGCATACATGGCCTTTGTTATTTGAGCACAGCAGGCTAGTGGACTACGATTCTTTAAGTCAAACTTCTTCTTTTACATATGAAGGAAGTCCATCGAGTAAGGAATGGGCATCAGAATGGCTTGGAAAAGGCCGAATTGTCTTGCACAGTAATGAGGAGAGTAGACTTCAAAGCCATGATAGAATCTTTCTTTTGAAGATAGCCACAATAGGAGATCTACTGGAGACAATACATGGATCCAGAAGTCTCAAAAGGAATCTCTGTCATGATCATAGAGGTTGTAAAATTCTTCACGTTCGAAAGCAAAGAATTTAATAGCCCTATGTCAATGTCCAACAGAGCTTTGAAATAGTAGGCAAAAGGGAACATGTCTAAAGGCACATTCTTGGGTAAACTATTCAAGAGTCGTTAGCCTAAAGGATTGTTGAGAAAACTCTTAGTTTTGATGTTAACAAATTATTTTATGTATGAAAATTACACATCTTTTAGAAAGGAAAGCCACAAGGTGGCATATGCTTTTAAGTCTGCTGGTGGTAGAAGAAAAAGGCATATGGAGTTTCTGAGTCTGTCCGTACTAGACGGAAGATTTGGACAGATGGAGATTCTGAGTCTAACCGTGCCAGACAGAAAACCTAAGCAGACTCAGAACACTAGACTTCAGGATTAGATCACCGACGGTCAAGTATTTCACTTACCTTATTTATATTGATTCTGTTATATCAAACTGATTGGCAAGATCAATCAATGGACAACTTCCAAAGAAAAATAGAGAACTTATGGAAGCCCGGATTCTAATTGTATGGGCGAACAGAATTCAAGGGGATTTGATCTACCTTCACCGGTCAAAAAGACTTACCTTATAAAGTCTGTCTAAGAAAGGGAAGACTAAACTCTCAAGGAAAGAGCCAACAGTCGAGTGTGACTTGGAGAGTATATAAGAATAAAATAAACATATTCCAAAGCTCGATTCTATTCTTCATAAATTGTCTCAAGTGCGTAATTGAGTGATCTGAGGGTATTACCAGAAAGAGTGACTTTGTGATACATATCATCACCAAGTGCTAACACTCAAGAGTGTGTAATCACCTTTGATCACATAGTAAAATCCAATTTATTGGCTGATCGCCTAGAGAGCAGACGTAGGCTTGTCTAAAGTCGAACCACTATAAACCGTGTTTGCAATCTTCTCCACTCTATCTATTTAATTTCAGTTTATAGATTGCAAAGTATTTATTTTAACTGTGCGTAAAATTCCATTACACCTATTCACCCCCCCTCTAAGTGTTATTACTAACTACATCAATTGGTATCAGAGCTATGTGCTCAGTATTTTGAAGTGTTTATTACTTCTGAGTTAAAGATCCTCTATGGCTAGTATCCTTACACCAGGTCTGATTGAGGGACAAAGCAACACTCGACCACCATATTTTGATGGTAAAGAGTATAGCATATGGAAGAACAAGATGAAGGCCTTTCTCATATCAAAAGATCCGTTTGAATGGGATGTAGTTGAAAGAGGATTGATCCTAATGTTGGAGCTGAAAAAACCTCAAAGAAAGACAATGGGAAAGCAACAGAAACATCAGCTACCATCTCATCAGAAGAACTGACAAAGAGACAAATTACAGACGCTAAGGCTATCTACTCTCTCTATTGTGCTTTATCACCTAATGAATTTAATCGAATATCATTTTGTGATACAACAAAGGAAGTATGGGATAGACTGAACGTAATCTAAGAAGGAACTGATCATGTTAAGGAGACCAAAGTAAATATTTTACTTGGTCAGTATGAATCTTTCAAAATGAAATAGGGGGAGTCTATAGGAGACATGTTCAGTCGATTTACATAAATTGTAAATGGACTAGCATATCAAGGACAGCCTGTTCCAGGACCAATGAAAGTCAACAAGCTTCTAAGAGGATTGTCAAAAGAATGGAATAATGTGAAGATCTCCATTAGAGAAACATTACGAATTTCACCTTTGACAGTTGATGAGCTTGTTGGTACCCTACAGTCCTATGAAGCAGAATAAATGAATGAGGAAGTGGAATCTAGAGGTAAGAAATCCATTGCTCTCAAGTCTAATATTGACTTTGATGATACAGATTCTGAGGATGAGCTAGACGATGAAGAACTTGCACTGCTAATCAGAAAGGTTAAGAAGCTAAATAAGAAAGGCAGAAAGTTTAGCAGCAAGAAGCAAAATAGACAGTCTGGACAAAGAAGAACAGAGGATGAGGAAGAATATGTCAAGGATGTTGTCTGTTTCAAATGCAAAAAGAAAGGCCACATAAAGTAGAATTGTCCCAAGCTCAAGAAGAACCAAAGGAAATATGAAAAATACAAGAAGGCTTTGAAAGCTGAAACATGGAGTGACACTGAGGTTGAAGACAGTGAAGATGAATACGGCAATATCTATCTAATTGCACATTCAGATTCAGACTCTGGAACAGATTCGGAATCAGACTCAGACTCAAACAAAGAAATTGAGGTTAGTCATTCAGATATTCCTATAGAAGTTTCAGATTACATAAATGAGCTGTGTTCTAATTTAAGATTTACTCTAAAAAGGATCTCTGGTTTAAAAAAGGAGAACTGCAAATTGAGTAAACAAAATAACTCTTTAAAAGGAAAATTTGATGATCTCAAAAAGGAATTCTCAAAAATAGATGAAAATCGAGATTTTATACTAAATGAAAAGGATTGTCTCAAATAGGAACTTTCAAAAATAAAGGAAAATTGAGATTTTATACTAAATGAAAAAGAATGTCTCAAAAAGGAATTTTTAGGGATGAAGGAAAATCGAGAATCTTTGCAAATGGAGAATGAAACTCTGAAAAAAGGAAATTCTAAATATCACTACAAAGTTTTCTAAAGGATCGAAAACTCTGCAACATATACTCTCCATTCAGATTCCTTACTATGATAAGTCAGGACTTAGGTTCTATAAGGAAAGTGATTCTTTAATTGATTTTCTTAAGGTCAAGGAGAGAATTAAACAGAGACTCCTTGATAGGCTTACATAAATTATTTCAAAAAGAATTTTGTAAGACCTGTTGGTAGAAACTATCTCAAATGTTCTAATTGTGGAGAAAAAGAACATTTTGAAAACAAATGTCCTAAAGTCTGGAGACCTGTTCAGAAGAAATGGATAGACAAGGCATATACTACTAACCCCGAAGGACCCAAAAAAATCTGGGTACCAAAGAAAAAATGAGTATGTATGTCAATTGCAGGTAAGCTTCAAAAGTGAGAAGAAATGGTACTTGGACAGTGGATGCTCGAGACATATGACTGGAGATTCAAGAATGTTTGTTGGGTTAGAAAAGGTTAAAGGAGGAACAATTTCCTTTGGAGGAAACACAAAAGGAAACATCATTGGATTAGGAACTGTAAAGATTGGAAGTCTAGTCATCAACAATGTTTCTCTTGTTAAAGGATTAAATTATAATCTTCTAAGCATTAGCTAGTTATGCGATGCTGGTTTCAGAATTGATTTCAAAGAGAACTTATGTTCTGGAATTAGCAACGACTCGTCTCAATCATTCACTCGACGAAGGCATGGGAACATCTATCTTCTGGATATAAATAAAGATACTCCTAAATGCCTAATTTCAATCCAAGATGAAGCAAATCTCTAGCATCGCAAACTTGGACATGTAAGCATAAAACAAATCTCCAAGTTACGAAGCAAAGAGCTTGTTCGTGGTTTGCCTTTTTTGAGCTATAAGAAGACAGAACTTTGCTCAGCATGCACTCTGGGAAAACAGGTAAGAAACTCCTTCAAATCTGTAAAACAGGTTACTACTAATCGTGTTTTGCAGCTTCTTCATATGGATTTATTTGGACCAACTAGAACTCAGAGTATTGGAGGTAAAAAATATTGTCTTGTAATTGTAGATGACTATGCTCGTTTTACAAGGGTATTCTTACTTGCAAATAAAGGGGAAACATTTTCTTATTTCTCAATATTTGCAAAAAGAGTTCAAAATGAAAAAGGTTACTCTATTTCAAGTATTAAAACATATCATGGTGGAGAATTTGAAAATCAAGACTTTGAAGATTTTTGTAACAAAAATGGTATTGAGCATATGTTCTCCTCTCCCTACACTCTTTATCAAAACGGAGTTGTAGAAAGAAAGAACATGTCTTTGCAAGAAATGGCCAGAACTTTGCTTATTGAAAGCAAAGTAGCAACTTGTTTCTGGGCAGAAGCAGTTTCCACCTCATGCCATATCATTAATAAAGTCTTTCTTAGACCAATTCTCGAAAAAACTCCTTATGAAATTTCCAAAGAAAGAAAAACCATCGTCTCTTATTTTTGCATTTTTGGTTGCCGATGCTTTATTCTCAAAAATGCTAATAATCATCCAAGCAAGTTTGAAAAAAGGTCAGATGAAGGTATTTTTCTGGGATACTCAAACACCAGTAAAGCATACAGAGTGTTCAATAAGAATACTCAGACCGTGGAGGAATCCATGAACGTGAAGTTTTTGGAGCAAGATGATCCCAACCAGAACAAAATTCAAATTGATAATTCAGAACCAACTATTATTCTGAGAAAACAACTCTCAACAAAGAAGCTGAATCTTCTCAGAAAACTATCACAGAAGAAATTCCAAAACTAATAATCATTCAATCTGACACCACACAATCACTAGAAGATCCTGATGATAGTGAAGTGCATAACAGAAACTGGAAACATAAATCCAGTCATCCTCAAGAGCTGGTTATTGGGAGTATCAATGAAGGAATTCAAACCAGATCAAGGAACAAAAATGATACAAGTATTGTGGCACTCATCTCTGAAATTGAACCCAAAGGAGTTGATGAAGCTCTTGAAAATGAAAGCTGGATAAAAGTAATGCAAGAAAAACTCCGGCAATTCAAAAGAAATGATGTGTGGGAATTGGTTCCCAAACCCAAGGGAAGAACAATTATAGGCACTAAATGGGTCTTCAAGAATAAAATGGATGAGCGAGGAAATGTGACAAGAAACAAGGCAAGACTGGTAGCCAAATGTTACTCACAATCAGAAGGAATAGACTATGATGAAACCTATGCTCCAGTAGCAAGATTAGAAGTAATAAGACTATTTCTTGCTTATGCTTGCTATCAAAATTTCAAGTTGTTCCAGATGGATATGAAGAGCACCTTCTTGAATGGATTTATCAAAGAAGAGGTATGTGTAGAGCAGTCTCCTGGTTTCGAGGAACCAAGAAAGCCAGACCATGTATATAAATTGAAGAAGGCCCTATATGGTCTGAAACAAGCACCTCGAGCCTAGTATGAACATTTAAGTAAATTTCTACTAGACAATAGCTTCAAGAAAGGTATGGTAGACACAACACTGTTTATCAAAAAGGAAGGTAAGGATATTCTGCTTGTACAAATATATGTAGACGACATTATTTTTGGATCCTCTAATGAACGATTGTACAAGAATTTCTCAAAGTCTATGTAGGAGGAATTTGAAATGAGTATGATGGGAGAACTCACATTCTTCCTAGGACTTCAGGTCAATCAGTCCAAACATGGAACTTTTATCCATCAAGAAAAATATGCTAAAGACTTAATCAAGAAGTTTGGAATGGAGAATTGCAAGAAGACTGAAACTCCAATATCAACCTCCATCAAACTAGATCAAAATGAAATCGGAAAGAAAGTTGACCAGAAGACCTATAGAAGTATGATTGGTTCTCTTCTTTATCTTACTGTATTTAGACTAGATGTTCTATACAGTATATGTTTATGTGCTCGATTCCAAGCAGACCCTAGAGAATCACATCTCACAGCAGTTAAACGCATAATAAAGTACATAACTACTTATCCACATTTGGGTCTGTGGTATCCTAAGGAACAGACTTTACTCTTCTTGGTTACTCAGATGCTGACCTAGCAAGATGTAGAGTGGACATGAAGAGCACGTCTGGAACATGCCAACTACTAGGACAAATGTTGGTTTCATGGTTCTCTAAAAAACAGAACACTATGGCTCTATCTACAGCAGAAGCAGAATATGTTGCTCTTGGAAGTTGTTGCTCACAAATTTTATGGATGAAACAACAACTTAGGGACTATGGAAAGGAAGGAACCTGCACTAAAATACGCTGTGACAATACAAGTGTTATTAACCTCACCAAGAATCCAATCCTACATTCTAGGGCAAAGCATATTGAAGTCAAGCATCACTTTATTAGAGATCATGTGCAGAATGGTGATATATTTGTAGAATTTATTGATTCAAAGAATCAATTAGCAGATATGTTCACAAAGCCGCTGGACAAAGGTACATTCGATTCAATTTGTAATAGATTAAATATTATTAATCCTTTTGCATAATGTCTTTGATGACAGGATACAGTTTGGGAAGAAGCTATCTTCTGGATGTACCGAAAAGTCTGGATGAACTCATAAGGACTTTATGATATTTTTGGAAGTTAAATTCTAATGCGTAAGTTATTTCCTTATATGATTGAACTTGGTAAGTTTGAATTGGCAAATAATTGGTTTGCATGATTTCGGGAACATGCCTATATTATCTTGATCTAATTTTATCAAGTTTAATATTTTTGAATAACTGCCATTTTCAGTTACAATTTTCAAAAAGTCATGTCTTTTCACTTACCTCTCTTCAAAAAAGCTTTATAAGCCCCTAAAAATTTGAGTCTCTCATACAAAGTCTTCTCCTGAAACCCTAAAGAACAAATTAACTTCTCCAAGTCGACCCAAAAACCTCTTCGAACATGGCTTCGAGATCCTCCATGTCCAGATCAAGGTCGGTGTCTCCATCTCCCTAAAGAAGATCAAATAGGATTGCTGGCCGAGGATCCAAAAATATAGAAGGAGGGCAGACACACTTCGATCTGACGCAGACTTCTGAAGAATCCCAAAGAGATTCTCAAAATGCATCGGGTCAAAGGAATGCAAGTGAAAATGAGGAGTCTCTGAGGAATTCCCCAACTAAATTGAGGTAGAGAAATGTCTCTAGAAGAGGTATGTCTGGTTTAACTCTGCTTAAACCTGATGACCCCCATACAGTCTTGAAAATATGAGTGTTTAGTGCAAAAAAATGCTACTGAGGATGTCAAACTATATTACTTGAGACAAAAAGGATACGCAAATGAGTTGCATCTAGTTCAAGCTGTTCAACTTTCAGATCAATAGCCTTCACGAAGAGAATGGGCTACTGAAGCTAGTAGAAGCAAAGAGAATGTCTGGGGTGAAAAGGAAGATGATGAAAGAATTTATAGAAATTTTAAAGTCAAAATGGGGATTGCAATAGTTGCTCGGAACACAACAGGGAAATTGTTTCGGTCTAAAGAGCATAAGGCATTTTTTAATAAATTGCTTGATCGAGGGGTGATGAACCACAAAATTGTGGATTTTGATTTTCTGGATGCTGCTGATATAAATATGAGGAGCTGTTTTGAAAAATTGCAGATGGATCGATTCTGTACTAACTCTGCTACTGTTTATCTAGAATTAACGGCATATTTCTATTCCAATCTGTCTTTCTTGTCTCCAGATAAAATGTAGTTTAGTGTAAATGATGCTTTCTATGAGGTCAATGCAGATGTCGTGGCTGATATTATGAAAGTTGAAAGGGGTCCTTTCAAACCCATTAAAGTCACCTATGAGACTGTGTGTAAACATCTCACAAAGTCTATAGGTTAATATCACCTACCCCCTGTTAACCTTAGCAAGAACAATCCTACATAAAATTATCATCAACTGCATTCGGCCCAAGGCATCATTAAAGACAGATGTGGCCAGATTTGAAGCAAAACTAATGTGGGCAATTGAAAAGGGAGTTATGTTCTCACTCCCTCACACTGTTCTTTTGCTCATGTATAGAACAATTACAAATGACAAATGACAATTGCCCTATGGAGCTTTGGTGACCAGAATCTTTGAACATCTCAAGATTGATATGCCTAGGAGATTTTGCACTATAGTTCTTCCAACAATGGCCATTGGATAGAAGATGATAGCCAAAATGAGGCTGAAGGATGTCATGGAGACATGGAGAAGAAAAGAGAGAACTGGCTAAGGCATCAATAGCTACAAAGAAAAGAGGAAATGAAGTAGCTGCTGCTAAGCCAAATTCTAAAAGAAGGAGACAGCTACTGTTGCAAGATGAAGAGGATGAAGAGGAAAGTATTTCTAAAATTCTGGCAAACTTGAGAAAAACTGCACACAGAACAACATAACCAGAAGCATAAATACCTCCACCTGATGCACCAGAAGGGAACATTACTAGTATATAACCTCAACCTGCAGAAAATGCTAAGTCAGAACCAGAGAAGGAGCCTGAGGATGAAGAAGACCCAGAAGAAGCAGAAGAAGAAGAAGAAGAAGGAGAAGAAGAAGAAGAAAGAGAGGAGAAGGAAACGAAATGGATGAGGATAATATTCCTAAGACTGATAACAAGGAAGAGGATAGAGATCAACAAGGGCAACAAGACCAGACTGAAGCATCAATTTAGGAGGAGCATCCACCTCAAAATGTTGAAACACATATCCCTGTAGCTTCATCTGATCATGCTGAATCTCAGAAAATATTCAACATACTTATGCAAATCAGAGATCAGCAAGTTGCTATGGAAACCTCCTTGAACAAAAGGATGGAGACTCTAGAGAAGACCACTCAACAGCGTTTGGAAAGAATGGAAGACGCCATTCTCACCAGGATAACAGAGTCTACCAAGGATATGGAGGATTTCACCCTTGTTCGAACCCCTAAGAAGCCATCTTCCAAATCTTCTTAAACTCTTAATCTTCTGGTCTATTTTGTTTGTCAAGTTTTTGGACTTTACTTATTGTTTTCAAAGTGTTGACTTTTTGACAGTGACAAAAAGGGGGAGAGAATGCTTGACTGGATTGTTTGACTTGTTTGAGTTTTTTGACTGTTGTTTGAACATAGATGCCTGGTTGGATTATCATTTGATTGGTTTGATATTAGTTAGTGTTTTGACAAGAGCATGATTATATACTTGATATATTTTACTAGGATTGCAAGTATGCTCTGCTTGAACATGTTTTACAAGAACAAGTCGTCTGCATAAAAAGTCTTGTCACCATAAAAAAGGAGGAGATTGTTGAGAAAACTCCTAGTTTTGATGTTAACAAAGTGTTTTATGTATGAAAATTATACATCTTTTAGAAAGGAAAGCCATAGGGTGGCATATGCTTTTAAGTCTGCTGGTGGCAGAAGAAAAAGGCATATGGAGTCTCTGAGTCTATCCGTACCAGATGGAAGATCTGGACAGATGGAGATTCTGAGTCTGACCGTGGCAGATAGAAAACCTAAGCAGACTCAGAATACTAGACTTTAGGATTAGATCACCAACAGTCAAGTATTTCACTTACCTTATTTATATTGATTCTGTTGTATCAAACTGATTGGCAAGATCAATCAATGAACAACTTCCAAAAAAGAATGGAGAATTTATGGAAGCTCGGATTCTGATTGTATGGACGAACAGAATCCAAGGGGATCCAATCTACCTTCAACGGTCAAAAAGACTTATCTATAAAGTCTGTCCAAAAAAGGGAAGACTAAACTCTCAAGGAAAGAGCCAATGGTCGAGTGTGGCTTGGAGAGTATATAAGAATAGGATGAGACCTAAAAGACTAGATAGGATAAACATATTCCAAAGCTCGATTATATTTTTCATCAGTTGTCTCAAGTGTGTAATTGAGTGATCTAAGTGTATTACTAGAAAGAGTGACTTTGTGAGACATATCATCAGCAAGTGCTAACACTCAAGAGTGTATAATCACCTTTGATTACATAGTGAAATCCAGCCTATTGGTTGATCGCCTGGAGAGTAGACGTAGGCTTGTCTAAAGCTGAACCACTATAAACCGTGTTTGCAATATTCTCTACTCTCTCTATTTTATTTCAGTTTATAGATTGCAAAGTATTTATTTTAACTACGCGTAAAATTCCATTACACCTATTCACCCTCCCTCTAGGTGTTATTACTAGCTGCATCAAGGACGTCTTTTGAAGGCATCCCCTAATATGGAGTCATAATGGAGATTGCAATTGGGCCAATCCATGCTTGCAAAATCCAAAAGGGACCAAAAATGGTACCATTCTCCTTAGCCTTCATTGACGGCAAAGCAAGAGTGAAGCCTCCGTATAGTGAAGCCAAGACAATCCGAGCAAGAGCGATGTGCTTACCGTGCACAAGATTGGCGGTGAGTTAGAGATAATCCTTGCTGATTTTAAGTGTAGGGCTGAAAAACACATATTTTGACAGCCAATATAAAGAAGGTGATGTGCTTTTATCGTCAACAGGACCGGTTTTCTTGCTGAATTGCTCAAGAAACTTATTGTATGCAAGGACTTCATTTGAGATAAAAAGGGGTTTCAAATTCTAGCAAGGTCTTAGTAGAACAACCAATCAATTAAAAACCCACTATGATATGTATATTTGGAAGGGTAATAGTCATGAGCCCCCAAGGGAAGAAGAAACAGTTAGTCGAGAGGGACCAAAAGCTTATAGCAAACCTTACTAATCCTTAGGTTATGTCATAAGTGAACATAGTGGTCTCGAGTGTCTTTTCAATCCCTGCATTCCTCCAAGTAAGTCGGGTTGTGTCATCTTCTCTTAGAAGAAGACACCATTTATGGAAGTCAGCCTCGAATGAGGGAAACCCACAAAATTGAGAAGAGAAGAGGTCGAAGACCAAATATCCCAAAAGGAATGATGTTGGAAAGCCAAGAACTCACCTTGCTTGGCGAGAAAGCAAGCTTGAAGCGAAAGAGGAATTTTGTCATGGTCCTTGAGGCTGGGACCCACAAGAAAATCAACTCTTACTTTCTCAATAGCAATCAACAAATCAAAGCGACAGTCTTTGGCATATTCTCTTGTTTAGAGAGTCATAAGGTTATCTACATAGCTGGTTGAGTCATACTCGGGAGTTTTCTTCGGTGCCATGGAAACAGAGTCAAGAAGGAATTACGGAAGGTTTGAAATTTGGGAAAGGAGTTGAAGTACTGTTGGAATGCCTAAGGAGATACTGGTAGAAGACGATGGTTTAGAGAGAAAAGGTGTGACATCCAAGTCATTGCTCAATAGAATTGTGAACCCTTGGGTACCTGACCATTATCGCTGCACCATCTTGCACGCCACCGTGTCACCTCACCACATCACCGCCGCCCTCGTCGTGCCCCTAAGCACAGCTCTCTGCGCCATTTGGCCTGCCGTGTCCCTCACCGTTTCCTCCAACTAGCGCCTCTCATGAGGGCCAACTATCACAATAGGTGGCACTTTCATTTGCTTCCCACGTCCATGAAGTGGTGAACGGGGAAGAACCGAGAATAAAACCCAGCCCAAACCTATGTTTCCCTTCCCCCAGCTGGCACCTTCTCTCACTGCCAAAGGACATCTTAGTGTGGCAATTAATTAGCCAATAAGTGCATGCAAACGGTGGGGGAAGGAGGGAAGACCGAGTCTTCTACGGCAACACCAGACCATCTTTCACCACTCTCTCTCATTTCGCTGCCAAGAGAACCGCAGCTTTTGCTTCTTCACTCGCGAGAACTCAGCTTCCATTATCCTCTCAGCCTCTCCAATTGCGCGAGCCACAGCCCATCCATTCTCTATATTACAGCCGTGCGACTCACCGGGAGCTAGCCGTGCATCAGCACGTTTGGGACCGCCGGAGAACAGCTGCAACCGGGCTTTGAGACCTTGCTAGAATCGCGACACACTTGCTTTGGACTAGAGGCAAGTGAACTATCTTCCCATCTATGCTATATAGGTTGATCGTGAGGATGATTTCCTTGGACTTTGATCATTTTAGTTGATTTCGTAGTCGTTTGGTATTTATCGGAAATTTCAGATGACATGTATAGTTCATGCCATTGGAATTATGGTTCGTGAAACTCTTAAATGTGTTGTGGATATACTGGCTATTGAGGTTTATGCTCGTTCGAAATTGAACGACACGAATAGTTGACGAGGACGACTATGTTCTCAGATTCGGATTTCTTTGCACCTGTGATTTTACCGATTTAATACTGACCTATACATAATGAACTCCATAAAAATTTATTCACCAAAGTTGTGCATATTATCTTATTCTATAACATACTTAAATTTCGAATTTTTCGGATCTCCTATGACAAAAATGTATTTAAAAACAACCAGGTTCATAAATCTGTTTGTCAAAAGCGAAACTGACCTTTACCTGATTTCTATTTTCTACAGAATTTTTGACTAGAAATTAAATGAGCGTTCTTCATGAATGACATAGGGTACAATAAAACTACAACATATACAAATTTTAGAAAATTCTGAGCTCATTCACCCCATAAAACGTTTCCCTTTTTGTCCTGATACGTTCTGGATTCTGCTATCATTCCTGGTCCGGATTCATAAAATTATTTAGAAACGTACAAGTGGAATTGGACTTTGAGTTCTTCATGGAAAATGTGCTTTTGTGTCTTAACTATCTTATATTAAAATTTAGTAATTTTTGGAGTTCATTTACTAAGACAATGTTTGGAATTTCCAGAAGCATGCAGAATGCTATTATGGGGCATATTGTGTTGGCTTTCGATAAACTCCTTTAGTAACTTATCTTTTGAATGGTACTGCCGACTAACCGTTTTGCATCATTTCTGCGATTTATAAATGAATAAAGGATGGTAATGAGCCATTTTTTTAGGGCATTAGCACAGTGAATGGCATTTTTAAATTGAATTATTGAATTGTTGTATCATGGATTGGGTATATGGTGAATGTTGTCAGTCCTTGCTATGACGATGCCCCAGGTGTCAGGATGCTTGGAAGGGGATGAAGTAGTGTGTTTGTGGACTCTCTGGAGGATTGGGGAGGGTTAAATGACTCCTCAAAGTAGGGCGTGAGAGGTTCAGAGTGGAGTATTGTCTTCCTCTAGGTGATGGTTGCAGTGGATTATTAAACTAAATCTAGTTATGGATGTTTTTGTGCCCTGTTTGAGATACCGGTCC
The DNA here is from genome assembly GCA_014858505.1 of Corymbia citriodora subsp. variegata. NCBI lineage: Eukaryota > Viridiplantae > Streptophyta > Magnoliopsida > Myrtales > Myrtaceae > Corymbia > Corymbia citriodora. The sequence goes on from CM026418.1 coordinate 10,857,295, forward strand.
ACTGTTTTCTGAGAAATTACTTTATGACCTACTATGCTGATCTTGATAAGGTTCTTAGGCAAGTTGATTTAAAATGATTTCGCATATCTTATATATTGGGGAGTTATCTCGCTTGCATGATGATCGATTTATATAATATAGATTGGTAGACATTTTTTTTTGCTAAGAGTTATTCTCACTTGTTGTTGACTATCACTTTAGATTAGTAGCACTTTTAGGACATGATAGCAATTTTGGGAAGACAGTGGGAGGCAGATAGGTGATGGTATGTGTGTATGGACACCCAAGTTGGAGAGTATGACGGGTGATGTTTGGAGGTTAATTTAGGGTTGTCACATTATGGTATCAAAGCTAGGATTGTCTGAAGTGATAAGGTGCATTAGTAATGAAAGGAGATAGGACGAACACAGGCAATAAGATACTAAATGCACGTGGTTGATTGCTTTGAACAACGGGTGATGGATTGTCACTCGTAAAATATGGGTTACAGTTGTGAGTTACCTATAGGTACCGGTAACATTTATATGTTACTCATGTAAACGCAGTAATGGACAAGCGTTACTTACTAGTCGATTAGTGATGTCGGGTCCCTAATCATTTAGCGTGGAAACGTCTAAGAATCTTCAGGAAGCGTCAGGAAGATCTTCTCCATCAAGAGCAAAGACTGCTACTTTAAGAATGGAACCCTGAATGGAGGATATTTTACACGCTTGCCAATATAGAGACTCTGATAGAAAGGCAAGCCCAACAGCGAGCCCGAGATGAACAGTGTACCCAAGGGTTGGTGGAGCAATTTTTGAAATTGTAACCATCAAGTTTACTAGAATGGGAAGTCCTAAAGAGGCAGAACAATGGATAGATGGAATGGATAGAATATTCAAGCTATTGAACTGTAATGATACGGAAAAAATAATTCTAACAGAGTATGAGCCTAAAGGAAATGCTAAGTATGAATGGAGAGCCTCTAAGGACACAATATGCCAGCGGGTACGGCAGTGATGTGGGACGAGCTTGTCAAGGCTTTCTATAGAAGGCATTTTTCTGACTGTGCTAAAGAGAGAAAAATAACGAAGTTCGTGCAACTAAGTCAGAAGAAACTTACGATGGACCATTACGAAGCAAATTCTCCGAGCTCTCCAAGTATGCCCCTAGGTTGGTTGAGAATCAAGAAGACAAGGCCAAAAGAGTTTTAAAGGCCTGAGGACGAATATCCGAAAATGGTGCCCCTCAGTATAAGGGATTATAATGAAATTTATGAATGGGCCCAGCTCGTAGATCAAGAACAAATAAGGGAGCGAATGGAGGGTGGAGGACGGATGGGACCTAGGCGTCAAATGACATTAAATGACGCCCGAAGTGGTGAGAGACCCTAACTATCTCGAGAACCGGCCGATAACTTTAATAAGAGGCAAAATTCTGAAATTTTCGAAGGGATCGGAAAATGTCAAGCTATGAGTCACGTACCATGTCGAAACAATCCATGTCAAAGGTGTGGTAAACAACATGGGCCAGAACCGTGTCAAGGTCCACAAAAATGTTTTGGGTGCACACAGCAGGGTCACATAAGGAGGAACTATCCGTGAGAAAGACCGCAGTCAAACGCTGGCCTGGCACGACAAGCACAACAACATCCGGGTAGGACACGCCACAAGGAAATTCACAAATGCCACCAGCTTAAGGAACACCATACGTGGTCACTCAGGAGGATGTATGTATTGGTTGAATTGCTTCGTCACAAGGAAAGATTCTAAAAGCGTAAAATCTTAGCTCTAGACTCTAATGATCATTATGATCTTTTGGGGTGCTTAGATATTATTCGTAAGGTTATGGGCAATTGTTATTATCATAGCAAGTCTTAATGGAGAAACTTTAATTCTTGAGGGCATATACATATTAGACTACAAAACTTAAGATGTGAACTATGAAGAGCAAGTTATGAATTTGAGGATCAAGTTATGATCGTTTGAGCTAGGTTGTGATTTCCTATCTGGAGAATCTCATTGGAAGTCTTGATGTATTACATGGAAGCATTTACTATGTAAAGATCGATCTTGAAAGTTATGAGTTTGAATTGTCATGAATTTACTTGTGGTTTATGTGTCGGAATAATAGGTTTAATCGATGGTGGTCAACTTCTGATTTAAGATAACGACCTTAGTTCAAAAAGGTTTTATGGAATTGATGGATATGATCAATTGTGGTTATACTCTTTCCAAGACGAAATGGCGAAAAGTTTACGCTGTAGAATTGATGAATGATTAGTTTAAGTGATGATCCTTTAGGTTGGGAACTTGAGGAATACTCGGTGGAAACTAGACAAGTTTCTTATTTTGGTGGATTGTCTATCTTTGAGTCGAATAAAAGTTTTGGTGGACCGAATGAATGGTGTCATATTTTAGACTTAAATCTATGTGGCGACGAAGGTGTAGGGATGATTCGGTTAGATGGTGCGTTCGATTGAGCCGAGAGGTGGAATCGTAAGGCTCAGAATCGTATGATGGCTGCACTTAGGATAGAACTTAAAACTATATAAAGGATCAAGTAATTACGAAAGTTCAATCTTGAGATCGAGGGAAAGAAGTTGGGTTTTCAAGTTCCGGATGATGAGATAGTAAGATATCAAGGACGCCTATGTGTGCCTAATGATGGGAAGATAAGAAACGAAATTTTGTTAGAGGCGCAAAATAGTAATCACAATATTCATCCAGGAAGTACGAAAGTGTATCGAAACCTTCGCCAACATTATTGGTGAAACAGGGATAAAGACTGATATTGCTAAGGGCATTCCTTAGTGCTTGACCTGCCAACAAGTGAAGGCAGAGAACATTGTAAGCCTGCAGGAATGCTAAAGTTGTTGGACATTCCTGAATGAAAATTGGAGCATATAATAATGAATTTTGTTCAATGATTACCGAGGACGTCAAATGGTCACGACTCTATTTGGGTGATAGTTGATCATTTGACTAAATCCGCCCATCTTCTACCTGTATGAATGAATTACTCAATGAATGGATATGCTGAAATATATGTAGGGCAAATTGTGCGCTTACATGGAGTCCCTATAACTATAATTTCGGATCGAGATTAGATATTTATGTCAAAATTTTAGTGGAATCTCCGAGCTGCTTTAGGGATTAAGCTTCAGTTCAGTACTACCTTTCATTCGCAAATAGATGGACAGTCGGGAAGAGTAATCCCAGTGTTGGAGAATATTTTAAGGGCCTGCGTGATTGATTTTTAAGGTAATTGGGACGAGAAATTGCACTTAATATAATTTGCTTATAATAATAGTTTTCAACAAAGCAATAGCATGGCCTCATTCCAGGCACTATATGAAAGGACCTGTAAAACTCCCATATGCCGGAATGTGGTGGGCAAACGAAAATTAATAGGGCCAGAATTGGTACAAGTCACCATAGATTTGGCAAGGATTTGGCAAGGATTATTAGTGTTCAACTTAAGATGGCCCAAAGTCGACGGAAGAGTCACGTCAACAAGCGTAAAAGGCCTCTAGAATTTAATGTAAGGGATCATGTCTTCCTAAAAGTGTCACCAATGAAAGATATATCGTGATTTGGAAAGAAGGGCAAGTTGAGCCTAAGATTTATTGGACCCTTTGAAATTCTCGAAAGGATAGGGGATTTAGATTCTTGATTAATGCTGCCACTTAAATTGGCCATTATAAACGACGTCTCCCATGTATGAATGTTAAGGAAATATCAACATTCTGGACTATGAAACCATTGAAGTGGATGAGAAAGTGAAATACGTGGAAAAGCTAGTACAAATATTGGATCGAAAGGAAAAAGTTCTTCGAACAAAAGTGATTCCACTTGTCAAGGTCTTGTGGTGACACCATGACTTAGAAGAAGCAACATCGGAAAGTAAAGAATAAATGAGACAACGTTCTCGTCTTTTCAATTAGGTATAGAAGATGTTCAATTTTGAGGTCGAAATTCTTTAAGAGGGGGAGATTTATGACATTCTAGTCATTGCTCAATAGAATTATGAGCCCTTGAGTACCTGACCGTTATTGCCGCACCATCTTGCACGCCACCGTGTCACCTCGCCACATCACTGCTTCTCTCATTGCGCCACCTAGGCACAGCTCTCTGTGCCATTTGGCCTGCCGTGTCTCTCACCGTATCCTCCAACTGGCGCCTCTCTGGGGTGCCAATCCTCACAATAGGTGGCACTTTCATTTGCTTCTTATGTCCATGAAGCGGTGAAGAGGGAAGAACCGAGAGTAAAACCCAGCCCAAACCTATGTTTCCCTTCCCCCAGCTGGCACCTTCTCTCACTGCCAAAGGATATCTTAGTGTGGCAATTAATTAGCCAATAAGTGCATGCAAACGGTGGGGGAAGGAGGGAAGACCGAGTCTTCTACGGCAACACCAGACCATCTTTCACCACTCTCCCTCATTTCGCATGCCAAGAGGACCGCAGCTTTTGCTTCTTCACTCGCGAGAACTCAGCTTCCATTATCCTCTCAGCCTCTCCAATTGCGCGAGCTACAGCCCATCCATTCTCTATATTACAGCCCTTCGACTCACTGGAGCTAGCCGTGCATCAGCACGTTCGGGACCGCCGGAGAACAGCTGCAACCGGGCTTCGAGACCTTGCCAGAATCGCAACACACTTGCTTTGGACTAGAGGCAAGTGAACTGTCTTCCCATCTATGCTATATAGGTTGATCGTTACTCGGCAAGGATGATTTCCTTGGACTTTTATCGTTTTAGTTGATTTCGTAGTCGTTTGGTATTAATGGGAAATTTCAGGTGACATGTATAGTTCTTGATATTGGAATTATGGTTCTTGAAACTCTTAAATGTGTTGTGGATATACTGGCTATTGAGGTTTATGCATATTTGAAATTGAATGACATGAATCACCGACGAAACTCAGGGACGACTATGTTCTCAGATTCGGATTTCTTTGCACCTGTGATTTTACCAATTTTATAGTGATTTATACATAATGAACTCCATAAAAATTTCTTGCGTATAATCTTGTTCTATAACATACTTAAATTTCGGATTTTTCAGATCTCCTATTACAAAATTATATTTGAAAAACAACCGGGTTCATAAATCTGTTTGTCGGAAGCAAAACTGACCTTTACCTGATTTCTATTTCCTACAAAATTTCTGACTAGAAATTTAAATGAGTGTTGTCACGAAATTCATAGGGTACAATCAAAACTACAACATTTAAAAATTTCAGAATTTTCTGAGTTCATTCACCCCATAAAACATTTCCCTTTTTGTCCTGATACGTTCTGGATTTTGCTACCATTTCTGGTCCGAATTCATAAAATTATTTAGAAAGGTACAGTCCGAATTGGACTTTGGCATCTTCATGAAAAATGTGCTTCTATGTCTCGACTATCTTAGATTAAAATTTCGTAATTTTTGGAGTTCATTTACTAGGACAATGTTTGCAATTTCCAGAAGCATGCAGAACGCTGTTACAGGGCATATTGTGTCAATTTTCGATAAACTCCTTTTGTAACTTGTCTTTTGAATGGTACTGCCAACTAATCATTTTGCATCATTTCTGCGATTTATAAATGAATAAAGATGGTAATGAGCTGTTTTTAGGGTATTAGCATAGTGAATGACATTTTTAAATTGAATTGCTACACCATGGATTGGGTATATGGTGATAGCTGTCGGTCTTTACGATGATGATGCCCCGGGTGTCGGGATGCCTAGAGAGGGATGAAGTAGTGTGCTTGTGGATTCTCCATAGGATTGGGGAGGGTTAAATGACTCCTTAAGGATTCTCGTGATGCCAAGTAAGGTGCGAGAGGTTCAGAATGGAGTATCCTCTCCCTCTGGCTAATGGTTGCAACGGATTATTAAATTAAATCTAGTTATGGATGTTTTCGTGCCCTTTTTGAGTTACCAATCCACTATTTGTTGAGAAATTACTTTCTGACCTACTAAGTCAATCTTGATAAGGTTCTCAAGCAAGTTGATTTAAAATGATTTCGCATATCTTATATTTTGGAGAGTTATCTCGCCTGCATGATGATTGATTTATAAATAATATAGACTAGTAGACATTTTACTTACAGAGTTATTCTCACATGTTGTTGATTACACTTTTCAGATCAGTGGCACTTTTGGGACATGATAACGATTTTGGGAGGATAATGGAAGGTAGATAGGTGATAGTATGTGTGTATGGACACCCAAGTTAGAGAGTATAATGGGTGACGTTTGGAGGTTAATTCAGGGTTGTCATAAAAGGAGATGATTGTCCGCAAGAATTAGAAAAGATGTGTTGAGGTAATATCGGAAAAAGGGAATCGTATTAAGGAAAGAATGTCAGAAGACCGAAAGGTATGATCACCTTGGAAAATCGCACGAAGAACGAGGCATTCCTTTAAAAGAAATAAATTCAAATTCATTTGTTTTAAAAAGGGTATATGTGACGCCTGAAATTATCCCTATTATCACGTGCTGGCCACGAGGGCAATAATAACAGCAATACGCCCCATTTTGCTCGTAGAAGATAAGAACTGCCAGCATTCTTGAAGGGATTTGGAGTTGGGTGTCAACAAGATTCCAAACGAATATACCTAAGTCAATGACAAGGTAATTAATTGCTACGTGTCAGGCTATGGGAATAATGCATTAGATTTGAAATTCAAGCAAAATTGGCATTAAATCCCAAGCAAGAATAACTGCCACATGGATAGTGTGTGAAAATAGGTATGCAATTATTTGCTTGATAGGCAAGTCATGCAAGCGTCATCAACAAGTCAAAGAAACGATCAGATATGGATAGGGCGGCTAAGAAGGGAAGAAATATGTGGGAAAAACTAGGAGTATTGCTCAGGGAAAGCAATTGACAAGCTACATTATAAATATCACAAACCACACAACTAAGAACCCCCAAACATCACAACAATTATCTTTACTTTTATCTTTCCTTATTGTATTTTAGCTATAGTTTTCTAGATTCCTGTCATTGATTACTTCCGACATATATCTCTATTCAATTTAGCATTGTCGATTAAATTTTGGTGTTGTTCCACAAGCTCAGTGTTGTCAATTATATTCCAGCATCGAGTTTCCTATCCAAGGGTATTGCCGTTGATTAAATTCCAGCCATCTACCTAAACAGGTTGTGTCGTTTATTAAATTTTGACATATTTTGAGTGAGAAACATAGGGTTGTACATACAGGTTGGGAATGAAATTCGCATTCGCATTTGACATTCTCTGTCCATATTGAACACAACTCGAATCCCTCACAATAAAAATTGAAAGCACTGTGTATTGAAAGATTCTTCATGGGAATCTAAATTGGTGAAATAGAAAGAAATGTTGAGATGTCTACATCTTAATGTAAGGGCAGAGAACCACATGAGAAAAGACATTTGATGTAAAATTGCAAATGGAAAAGAAGAGCAAGAAGAGGAATAAGTACACTAAAAGTGTCAAAACTTGTGTACGACGCTTATTTTAGTATCAAAAGATCATTTTGGATTAGTTGAGTGCCACAATCTAAAAAATTGATTACTTGAGTGCCACAAATTTGAAAAACAGATTACTTGAGTGCCACTTCTGATGTGGCTGCCGATCATCCGACATGGTCAGTGGTCCAAGTTAGCTTTTTCGGCAGCCATGTCAGACGATCGGTAGCCACATCAGCTTTTCTAGCGTCCACGTTAGAAGTAATACTCAAGTGATTGGTTTTTCAAACTTGTGATACTCAATTGATCCAAAATAAACTTTTGGCACCAAAGTGAGTGTCGTACATAAATTTTGGTACTTCTAGTGTACTTACCCCACAAGAAGAAGAGCATTGAAGAAAGAAATCCAAAATTTCATATTGTAGAGTTGCATCATATGGATCTCATGTAAAAATGGTATATATGATGATATTTCCTCCCTTATCTATAATTGGTGCTCATCGTAGATTTTATTCCAAGTTCAGAAGAGAGGAATAAATAACATATGTATATTTTGATATATAGAAAAGAGTACAAAAAAAGCCTATTTAAAGGCTTTATGATATGATTACATAAAGTAATAATATCAATCAAGATATACATTGCCATACGGAGATGTCTACACCATCTTGAGTGAAACAGAAAATCCATAGAAATATTCTAACTATTTCTAATATAGGAAAATATCCTAATTATCTCTAACATCCTCCATCAAACTTAAGATGATGTCGAAGAAGTCAACTGGAGTTTGAATTAATATCATTAGCGGTAGGAAAACTTGTTACACCGTGGGCATCGAGCTTCTTGATCCATGGTGTGTGCAACAGTCTTCTAGATCTGACGCTTCTAAGGTTGTTGAGTTTGGTGGTGGTGTCAGCTTCTCAAAACAACATGCGAAAAGTCGAGAATCAGAGGGAAATGGCAAGTGGCCTATGCAACTTACTTGTGAAATAGTAATTGAGCAACATGGCCTATTCGGCTAGCATCATAGCATCAAGCGACCTATACGACTGGCTTGAAAAATAGTTATTGGAATATGCCATGTTCGGCTAGCATCAAAAGAAAGTCATCTCCGTGAAAAAAGCTCAATTGAACAATGCAGTCAACACGATTAGCATCAAAACACGATTATTATAGAAAAGGCTCGATTAAGTGTTTCCTCATATAAGACTTGTGCACACAAAGTGAACACTGTTGAGTAGCAATGATGGTGATGGATTATTTGGATGGAAAAAAAATAGAATTTAAAATTTATTGGGTGCACCGGGTACACTAGGATTGGCTCAAGAAATGAGGCTCTAATACCAAGTTAACAAGAGATGAATAAATAACTTATGTATATTTCTATTATAAAAAAAATAGTACAAAAATAGCCTATTCACAGGCTTTATGATATGACTATATAAAGTAACAATATCAATGAAGGTATACACAGTCATATGAAGATATCCGCACAATCTTGAGAGAAACTGAAAATCAATAGAAATATTCTAACTATTTCTAATAAAAGAAAATATCCTAATTATCTCTAATAAGGGCAATGGAATAACAATAAAAGTTCACGCCAAATATGATGGGAGAATTCACAAAAATATTGTGTGCGAGTATGTGAAGAAATTGTGTATGGGCAGGTGAACTCTTTTATATATTTTAATTATTTTTATTTTTTAACGAGTAATGCGTCGATATTACCCAAAATGCAAAGCCAATTACGAATAGAGAAATGATTAAGTGATGATTTTTAATATATTGCGAAAATAACAATTTGATTTGTAGCACAAAAAATTGTGTAATAAATAATTATAAATTATTATGGAGTTCAATTTCTCAAGAGTTACAAGCTGTTATTCTTAGAATAAACAAAAAAAACTGTTATTATAGCAAAGTCCTTATGAATATACGGGAGTAATGAAGTTCTAGTTTGATTTTAGCTTTTTTTTTTTTCTTGGGGTGATGTGCTTGGTGATGCCGTAGATTTAGCCCAAATCATTTAGGGAAGAGAGAGTCGGAGAGGGGCACAGGTGCTCAACACATTGCGCACTTATCAAACCCACTTAGGGCTGGTTAAGTCTACACTAAACGAGAAAATATTCAGTGGTTAGCAATCACCACGTCATCGTCCTACGTGGCACGCATGTTCTTATGTGGCTCCACCGAAATGTCGACACGTGGCGTGTGAGTTGGACGGGCTGAAAAAATCAAAAAGATTAAAATCGGTGCAGTTTTTCTCTCTCCTTTGGGCCGCAGTTCTTCTCTCTCCTCTGGCTACCACAGAAAAAGTCAGATGAGCAATAAATGCTCAAAAACTCCCGCTCAAAAAAAACTCTCTCTCCTCTTTTCAATTTTCGGAGGACTCTGAAGAACGACGAAGACACTTCTCTCGCTTTTCTCCAGCACGCCCCCACCGCCTCCGCGTCCGACTCCGCTCCGCCTCCCCCT